>JAREIK010002637.1:943513-1122577 GCA_029783825.1 Sapria himalayana | reverse complement strand
GTGCTTGGCCAGCACGTCATGATCTGGAATCGTGCCTGGCTAGGCACGACACGATCTGGAACTGTGCCTGGCTAGGCACGATACAATCTGGAACCATGCTTTGTCCTTGGCTCCGTTGGCCCGTGGCATTTCTTATGCTTTGCTAGGCTGGTGCGAGCTTATTTGTGTGCTTGGCTCGGTGGCATGGTCCACTGGTCAGAGGACCTAGCATGAGCTATGGTCAGGTCGAGGGTCATGATCACGGGTCTAGTCTTGTTGGGTGATTGCTTGTTGAGGCGAGTTTTTAAAAAAATCAGCCTGTGAGCTGGATATCAGCTATGTAGTCAGTCATAGATGGGCGACCATGCCTCCCTTATCCCACTCGTTTCATTTTCATGCACGGGCTCTGACATTGACATTGACAAGTGAAATTTTTAGTAAATATGAAATTTAAAATAAAATATTAAATATCATTTTCGATAATTTGTATTTAATGAAATAATTATTTGTATGTTAGAACTAAGATGAGTTATTATGTGAGATATTTTATATTATGTGCTTGTATCACGTAATTAATCTCATATTATATGTGTAAATGAGAATTATTTCTTCTACATTAAAAAATAAGGAATTCATTAAAATATCTTATGACTCCTAACATACAACACGAGTTTAGTAATTTACGTATGTCCGCGAGACTAAAAAGAAAAAAATTTAAATGAATATGAGATACTATTAGAATTGTACTTATCTTATGTCAAGTTTTGTATTGCCTACCAATATGTGATATTCAACTATGTTAATTATAAGAGTAACAAGTTTATTATTAATAATTCAAATTGGAATATAGAAATTTTATTTATGAAATTTATGAAGATTTTATTTAATTTAATGAACATATGTTCGTTTATGTACACTCCTATCATTTTGTATTACACTTATGTATATATGTAATATTAGTAATATGTTTAATAAGTATGAAGATCATATTGTATTTAGTGGCATGATTATTGAGATGAAAATTAAGTATTTGAAATATTAGTTTTTTATTTTTATTTTGTATTGTCTGATTGCCTGTATGGATCTTATGATAAAGTAGAAAAAATAAAAATATTTTGACATAAAAATCAAGATGTATGAATCATGTACACCAACATGAAGGATTCATTTATGAAAAATTAATTAACTTATTTTTATATTATGATACTATGTATAATAATTATAGTCAGAGATAATAACTTCTTCATTTAGTTAGATAGAGAAAAATGATGGGTGATCTATCAAATAAGAGTGAACTATTTTAATACTTAAACTTTGATTATTATTTTGTCTATTACATGATGATAATAAGAATTTAAATAATTTATTATGGGGAAATTCATATGAATTTACCTATCGCGTGCTACCTGATGACTTATGATCAATAAATCTCTCTAGTGTCTAGTATAACTTTGGAGTATATTATTTTTATGGCAGCCAATATTATTTTAGATAAAAAATTAAGATTATGATCATATGATAGATGATGATATGTGAGACATGAAAATCAAAGATATTAAGAGTACTAGTGACATCTTTAAATGTATTTTTGATGATGTTCTACATTTCTATTCGTAATATCATATTGTCGATACCGATTAATTATTGATGATTTTTGATTCATATGATAAAAATATCGTGTTACAGTACTAGTACTTGCTTATTTTTTTTATTTTTTTATTATGCTTTATGTATTATTGATATATTAGTTATTAGATTGTAATTTTTATCACTTTAAGTTATGATATTTTTTTTCAATTTGATTGACATATTATTTATATTAATTTTTGTTCTATTAAAATTTTATTAAAATTTAATAAACTTTTTAATTTTTAATTTTAGTTGAACAAAATGTCGAAACATAATCGGAATTCTAAATTCACAATAGAGGTGTCAAAAGGGTGGGTGACATGAGCATTGTCTGCTGCCCGGCACGATCCAAAATCGTGCCTCATACTGAGTCAGACTGCACCATGGCAAGGTTCTTGTTATGCTGGGTCAACATGAACGTGTCTCGTACTGGGCTATGCATGACCCATGTGTTTGGTCTAGTTGAATGTAAATTAGCTTGGGTGATTGCCCTATCGGGCAATCATCCGGGTGGTCTAATTTTTATTTTTTAAAAACAATTATATCGCTTTGTCATGTAGTGGTCTAATTTTTTTTAAAATAATCGGTCACGTGGCTGATTGTAATTGGTCGGCCACATAAGCCGGCCAAAATTTGACCGCCACTAATTGGCATGGTCTGACATGGCCGTGCTAGTGTGCAGTGTTGGGCCAGTGGACTGTACCACCGTGACGTGGCTGGCAGGACACGGTCCATTTGACATCTCTAAGTCATGATTATTTCATCATGATTTAAAATTTTAATTTATATTAAAATCTAAAAGTAAAGCCCAATAAATAAATCTCAAGACTCACAATAGGCTAACAAAATTGGTTTGTGTTGGCTTGAATAAGCACATCCCATTTCATGCTTATCATGGCCTGGCACAACCTTATATAATGCAAGCCAACCGTGTCATGCCGTACTGGTTATTTGGTTCTCGTGTCGTGTTGACAAGATGTGTCCCATTTGATTTCTCTTATACTCATATTCTAATATGTCAGAAGATACACAAATAGTATGATATACATCTCCAAATATTAAATATTATATATATCTAAGAAAATATATTAAATCATATTTTATGAGATTACTTAAAATTATAAAGTGTATTCCATAATTTGTGTTCATATTTATGTTCTTGGGAACAATAAATCTTGGTGGCTTTTGTATGAATATTTCTTTCTTTCGATGACCATAAAAAATATTTTTACATCTAGTTGATACATAGTTCACTTGTGATGCTGTAATATAAAGTAATTATTTAGTTATAACTATTTTGGTCACATAAGAGAAAGTGTCATAATAGTCAATATTATTATTAATATAAAATTTTTTTGCTACTTACCTAATCTTGAGTTGATTGATTTTTTCTTAGGTCTCATTTTCACTGTATATTCTCATTCATATTTTACTATTGGCTTACATACTAATTTTTGGGATGAGATCTTATATATGATTAAATGTGATTAAACTTTATTTTTTTAACATAACCCATTATTATTCTAGATTATTAGATATTTCGAGAAAAAAATGTATTTAATTTTATAATTATTAAGTAATGATAGAAAATTAGAAATATAGATAAAAATCAGAATACAAAAGAAATCAAGATAAAGTATGTTGAGTAGAATTAATCATTGATTTTTTACATAATATAATTAGAATGTCTAAATCATTACCCTGAGCTAGTTTAGTTGAAATGATAAAAATTTTATTGAGAATAGATTGTGGACATATATGTCTAGTATATATTTTTAGATTGGAATCATGCCTCTCAATAATTATCTTTATTTCTTGGGAAGATTCACACCTCATGTTTAATGCAATATTGATACTAGGCTCTACTCCTAGCTACTCTACTCCATAAGAGATGTTACTGCTCTCCTCATAATTTGTTGTACTATGTATCAGCATATGAGCAGTATTAGCTGTCACTCTGTTGGTAATAATAATTGGACAAGAATAAGAGTCTACTAGTATACTATATAAAGATATGTTTTCTTGGAATGAGTCTTCAAAATATGTTTTGTTCTCGAAGAATATTAAATTAATACTTTAAAAATTTTGGTGAATAATATTTATATATTTTTTAAGTATTAGAGTATTTAATAAAAGTCAACTTGATGACATGTGTTGCCATTTTTTTTCTACTTAAAAAGAGATTTAGAACAAAAATCTTGGGTAGAAGGCTAAAGAATATTTCCTATGTGTAGAAATTGATATGAGAAACTATCTAATAAAATAAAAAAATTATATTCAATTAATTAAGAAGGATGTGGTTAATATTATTTTTCTCAAAAATATTTCAGCACATTCTTATGAAGTAAGAGTATTTTTTCATCTTAATTAGGCATCAATTATTTTTCTCAATTATTGCATTATGTATGAGAGTAATAATGCATTATTTTAGATGAACGATTTTGAACTTTTTGAAGAAATGAGTAAATTGGTAATGTATAATTTAATCTATTATTACTACTTAATATCTTTATATTATATTTAAATAAAAATTTATTCTTGAATAAATTATATAAGATTGAAAAAAAGTGAGAAATTTGATTAGAAACTAATAAATCATCTAAATTAAGTATAATTATCAATAAAAGTAATAAAATATAATTAATAAGTATATATGATCATTTTATAGGGCCAGATCTTAGAAATATCTGATTGAATAAAATGGAATTAGTTCTGTATAATGTTTTCGTGCATACTGGATAAGATAAGAAGTTTTGATATGTTTTTTTAGCCGATATTTCTCATAATCAATAGACTTTACTCTTCTAATGTTCGAATATATAATTTTAGTTTGTCTATTGTAGGATGTCCAAGTCAAGATTAAATCATTAGTAGAATAATAGTAGACATGCATTTGGAAGGCTTTATGTAAGTCCAGAAGAACAAATATAATTCATATTGTTTAATTCCTAAAAAAATAATATGTATTGTCAGATGATCATACACAAAAATACTAGTATAGATTAAAATAATATTACAATTTTGTTAATTTGTAAATTAATTGATAAAAAGTAAGTTATGATGAAACTTTAATGCATATAAGATATTCATTAAAAAGATATGACTAACATTGAAAATATTATATTCTATGACCTATATAATTTTGTCGGTGATCACAATAATATTAGAAGTTCTAAACTAAATAAAATAAGTAAAAAGAGAGTAATTATTTGATACATGAGTATTTGTTCTCATGTATCAATCTATCTATGTATCAATAGATAGATAGATAGACATAGATAATAAAATAAGTAAAAAGATAGAATTTATTATCAAAGAATATAGAGCAAAATGATGAGATGGATAAAATACCGTGTTATGATAATTTATCATATAAATCCTACTGAATAGGAACTCTCTCTCTTTCTCTCTCTGAGAAGTTATTATCCAAAACTAGTCATGTTACACAAACTTTCTCAATTATTGCATTTTGTATGTTATTGTGTTATGATCATTTTTGTTCTTTAATATGTCACATAGGGTTTTTCTTAAATGAGAGATTACACTGTTAATGGTATGTCTTTTTTGATGAAGCTATTGTTGCAACTTCATGATAGAATTATACTTTTTCTAAAACTTTGTTGGCCTACATGATTGGCTATTTTTGATCAATTAGTTTTGTTTTTTTTTTATTTATGTCGCCAGTATCATGCAGGATATAAGAAACAAATGTCACGCTGGCCTGAGAAACCCATAGAAATAATCATAGATTGGCTAAGCCATCACAGCCCTTCTTTAGTGGTGGCTGATTTTGGTTGTGGTGAGGTTTTCCTTTTGTATCTTTTATATTCTAATGTGTTGAAGAATATTACTTTTTTTATGTGTTGTTATTTGTTGTAGGAGATGCTTTTCTTGCTAAAAATGTGAAGAATAAAGTTTTCTCTATTGACCTTGTAGCCAATGATCCTTCAATAATTTCTTGTGATATGTCCAATGTTCGTCTTTTCTTAGTATTACTGTATTATGTTTTTTCTTTTGAGTAATTTTTGAAGTTGTTGAAGATATCTCTAGATGTCATGTTTAAATTTTGATAAATTATTATCACTTAATCTGTGGCAGACCCCTCTCATGGAATTGTCTGCAGATGTTGCCGTCTTTTGCCTCTCATTGATGGGGACTAACTTCCACAATTACATAGAGGAAGCTCATAGAGTCCTTCGACCAAGGTTTGTTATAAATGTCTGATGTCAAATTAGTTTATTTGTGAATCGCTTGTGGATGATGAATTGCCAATACAAATGAACTTCATGGATTGGATAGAGAAAATGGCATGAAGAAAATTTCTGGTTAATCTCAATGATTAATGCAAGCTAAATAAGACAATTCTATTTGATTCAACTTGTTGGTAAACAAAATATGCATACTATTTTTATAGTTATTCTTGATCAACCATGATGCCGTGACTCATGGTATGTTGTAAAATGTTGTTCCTGACCATACTTTGAAATTTTCAAAAATATACATGATATACTATGGAAATATCATGTTTTGGGGCTACTTGAAACAAAATTGACAATTGACTGTCAATTATTAGAAAAATCAGTAAAAACATAAGTTTTTTCAGTTCATGACAAGTGGAATAAAGGGTAACAAAAAAGAATAAGAAAGAGATGATTATAAAAAGGAGTCATGGCAGTAGAATGTTGAGGAGTAATGAAACAGATATGCTAAAAATTGAGTATTAAATTAAATGAAAATTTACAAAAAAAGAGCATATGATGATATATAGAACAAATTAGTTACTAAAGAATGAGAGACATCTGTAATTAACTAAAACAATATAATGAAAGATTAGAGATTCATGTCATAATAGATGCATTAAATATTGGAATGATATAGTGTTAATGCAAATAATATTATTTTAGATTGATAGAGATCTTATTTTATAAACATGCTCAATGAAATACATATTAAAAAGTAAAATTTAGAGGAATTTAATTATTAAGATATGGTGCATTTTATTTTTTTTCATAAAATTATTATTATAGAAATAAAAAAGTTTTAAAAAATGAGATCATGAAAATAATTAGATCATATGATATTTTAATTGATTCTTAAGAATGCCTAGTAGATATTGCCATTTGATAGTTAGCTATATTATTTAATAGAATTTTAGATATTAGAAAAATGTCTAACTATTAAAAAAATAATTTTTTAGTACTAATTTTTATAAAAAATAAAGGTATCATAAATATATTTTAAATTATATAGGAATAAATTAATTAGTCATATGTAAAGCTTGAAAAATAATAATAGAAAAAGACCAAGAAATTTAATTACTATATTAGAGAATAAATTTGATTATCTCTAATAAGTCTATTATTAAGAACTATTTTATTGCTTAAGCAATTATCAAAATTATTCAGAATTTTTTTTATAGTCTTTATCAAATTAGAAAATATATACAATAAAATTCTTTGAGAGGTGATTTTATAAATATTTAGAAATTATATTTTTGTTATATTGATATATTGAGAATATGTATCATAATACTGTAACAATCACCTGTTGTATAAATATAATATCAAATAAATCTATAATTCTAATAGATTTATATTAAGAATCTATTATAATATATTTCTCTTTATTTTGATTCTAGATGAATTGATTATATATCTTTAGTAAAAAATATATTAGTGCATGTTATTTACAAAATTTATTATCCTAATTAATGAAATTAGTAAAAATTTAGGTGATAAAATTAGATAGATTGCATGAAATATTAGATATCAAATTTTAAAATCAGCCAATTGAAAGTATAATATATAATTGACAACTATAACACTGGAGTGACCTAATTTAATTAGATAGGTGAGTTAAGATATTAGGCCATTTTGGGGCACAAGTCTATGTTGAGTATGGGCTTGGGGTTAGACCATGCTCTTGCCTTGCGTGAGCCATCAGCCTTGTCTAGGCATTGTTCAAGCCACGAGCCTTTTGTGGCTCACATGTGTGGCTCATGATCCAAATGGGTTTCTTGCAACACTTGGTTATCACTTGAAATTTTGTGATGATGTTTTTTCATCACAAGTATTATTCAAGGATGATCAATTTTTTTAGACAATTTTTGATGAAATATTCATGGGATGTGATTAGAGGTGCTAAATGATTAGTGCCAAGCTGGTATAACTTGGTTCTATGCTAGATAACCAAGATCTAGAGATGGAAAATGGGTCGAGTAGCTAGTTCTGAAAAAAGTATGTCATGGTTTATTTAGTATATTTAATATTAGATTTGTCCTTCAAGTTGTAATTATAATTATAATAACAAAAAATAGGCTCAAATATTATGGTAGACTAAATTAGTTAATAAATCAAATATTTTTTTAGATAACATGTGAAATGAATTTTTAAAATTTTCATTTTGTCAACATGTTAAAAATTTTTAAGTCATTTGATGATAAGTACGAATATTAATTGATATTTAAATATTTGATAGTTCATGCCTATTAGATGAACTATCTCATTATTATTTTTTTGCTAATTGAATAAAATTTTTTATTTCCAAATATAAATTTTTTCATAATATTCGGAGGTGCACTAATAGTAGTATAATTATATTTATTAATGTAATATTTATATAAATTATGTAGTTATTTATATATTTTAATCTCTAGTTCTTGTGAATAGTTTATGTGATTGTATATGTATCTTAAAATAGTTTGTACCTCTTTTATATTAATATAATGATTCATATAAATAATTAAATAATAAGCAATGAAATAATTAATTAATATTTTAAATATATGTATTTTTTTATTTTTATAGTTGGTATATTAAAATATTTATATTTCTTATATTTTTGAAATACATGATTAATGTTGCATATGCTATTGGGTTTATTGAATCTAGAATATATATTGTGTAATACAACATTTAGTCATGACACAATTTGACTACATATCCTTTTCACATTAGTGATTAGAGTTTCGTAGTTCAGAATATTATCGTAATAGATTTTTAAACTCAATGAGTAACTTGTATATTTAATTAACCAATTATGTAATAGAAATCATCTTAATTTCTTTAGAAAATATACTCGTACTTTCAAGTACATTTGATTTGTTGACACCCTCATTTAGTTATGGCATGATTCATGATATGATGGGCTGGGTGTTTTGGCCTTTGTGAGGAAAATGGTTTGGCATGCCACAATGTGAGAGTTTGGCTGTGTGGGCCAATACCGACCCTATTTATGTGTGTGCCATTCATGTGTCAAATTTATTAAATGTAGTGTTGTAGGGGCTTGTGTTTCATGCGACTTGAAATTTTTTAAAATAATAATGAAATTGGATAGGCTCAGGCTGAATCCAACCCGGTTTCATTTAAAATTTAAAACAGTAAAATTAATTACCATCTAACATTGCAACGAAAATGCATCTATTGCTGTGACTTATCATGCACGTGCGTGAGCATGACAAATTATCTTTTTTTTTTTAAATCATGCAATATCATTTGTGCTCGTTGAAATTTGTCTCTAACGGGCTGGATTCAATGCAACGGCCGTAAGGATTTTGTTTAGTTGTATTAAAAAAAATAAAAAATATATATTTTAGGATTTAAAAATTTTATAATTAGGAAAACTAGTTTAGATTTATTCATACATATTGTAATTTTATTTATTTCTTTAATTCTTACAACTTTTAAAAAGACACATTTTGAATTTATTATTTTATAATTTTTCTTATTGATTTTAATTTTATTATTGGTGATGATCGATGGAGGACATATGATCTTTTTGAACCATGTCTATCAAATTTATGTGTAGTTTTAAATACTAGATAATTTAAAAATCTTTATTTCTACTTCTTGCAAAAATGATTTTCAATAGTGACAACCAAATTTCTCTCAGTTATAAGTTAGCATAGATTAGTTAGAAAACTTATGCTTGATAAATAAATAATTATAGTTTAGATACATTTTAATATAACTAAAATATAAATATTTAGGAGTCTAAGAAATTCAGCTCAATATATATATTGAAAAAAGTATATATTTACAAAACACGTGGTGAGACATGATAACTTAGTAATAAAATCTTTGAATGCCCGTTAGTATGAGTTTAATGCTTAAATTTGTGTAAAATTCTAGAGTTATTTATTGTATGTAAGAATGATTATAGTGCACATATTGTTGGATTTCTAGGATGATTTGTAGGATTAATGTAATAAAAAAAATTATAAATTTAATAAATAATTAATAATTAATAAACTTAAAAAAACATAGAGGATTAATATTCGATATTGTTCTATGTATTAATTAGTCATAATGATATTCTTTTTATATGTATTATTATTTACTATGTTGATTTTAATTAAAAACATATTAAAAGAATATTATAGTTTCATTAGATTATGTATTTTCATGATAACATTGTCATATATGAATATCTAATGGGTATCTTTAGGAAATAATAAATATAAAATAAAATTTATAATATAATATTAATAATACTTCAAATAATAATATCGTAATAAGTATATTTGTAAATACCATTAGAGGTCTCCAAGCTGAGATATTTTATATTCTATGCACGTGACATAATAATCTAACAATAAAAACATGCTTAAAAATACTTTATTTTCATTAAAACAAATTTAAAATCTATTAAAATATATTCTATTATCTAGCAAACTATAAAAATTTTATAGTAGAAGTTAGTAGGCATGAAACAATTTTTATTTTATGACAGATATTTTTAAAATTCAACTTACGTGATATTATATTAATGTGTTGGTTACTAATATTTTAGGTGCGAATGCAACATGAGTATCATGTTTAATTAATATAAAGAATACATATACTCTGTGACATGATTATTGAAATAAAAAAAATTAAAATATAGGGTGACCATTTTGATCTCTTTATTACTTAGGTCTTTTTATGGATCATAGGATTAAGGTTGGAGAAAATATTATGAAATATATATTCATCTGCATGAATAAACCACAAGAATTGGAGATTTAGTCTATGAACAATTAAGAACTTGTTCAAATTTTTTGAAAATAAGTATGAATGTTGTCATGAACTTACAAGTATAGAAACTAATATTATTTTCAGGGATGATTTTTTTATTTAGTTAGTTAGATATAAAAAATTAGGTGGATCATAGAATATGAGTGAGATGTCGAGATACTTAGGTTTTAATTATTGTTCTATATTTCTCATAATAATATGAAAAATTTAATATAATGAGTTAGTCTAAATTATATAAATTTATATTTTCATGCTATCTAAATTATAATATTAAAATTTATTTTATGTTGTGAATATCTTTCTACATAAGAGGACAATTAATTAAATATTATAGATGTTTTGATATTCTTAAAAGATGAAGAAGATGTACATATGAGTCTTCTAGTGTTAGAACTAGAAGATCAACCACACAATGAGAACATAACTTGGAGTGATGAAGATCAGAATCAGGTATAATGACAATATGATTGATCACAAATTGTGTCATTGTGATTGTTATCCAACATTAGGACCATGATCATTTTCTTTAGATTTCAATTGATTTATTGAAAGTTAGTTTAAAATTTAGTTTTTTAGTGTATTTAAATTTTATTTAATGTATTTAATTTTAAATTAATGATATTTTCTAATGGTATTATTTTTTTTTAAATTTTATATAATGTTTATTATATAGATAATTAATTATTATTATCAATCAAGTCTTATTCCATCTATTTGGGGTTTGCTGCTTAAATTTTGTTTTTTTTCAATTAATTTTATTAAAAATTATATTTACTTGCACTTTTTTTATTGTTAAATTATTATTTATGATTTTTATTCATTTTCTCTTATGCTTCTCTTTAATTCTTTTCTCCTTTGATTTAAATATTCTATAAAGGTGTCAAATAGGTTGTGCCATGTTAGTATGATATATTTCAGTGTGGCCTAGCCATGCCACTATGTCGTACTGGGCTCGACACAATATGAGTATCCAAATATTAGGTCCATCACGACCCATATGGCTTGTAACATTTCTAGGCCATGCTTTGCTGGATCATGTTGTCTTGGGCAAAAATTGAAAATTAAAATAAAATTGAAAATTTTTAATTTTTATTGAATTATTTATTAAAAATATTATGCTTAAAAAATAAAAATGGAATACATAATAAACAAAATTTGATATTCTGCATTCAATATCATGTTTGATTCAAATAAAAAATTTATTTTATTTCATAAACAAAAATAAAATATGATATATACAATGTATGATATATATTTATAATATATGATGAAGTAAAACATAATTCATAAAATCAAAACTACAATATAATAATAGTGCATAAATCATAATAACATAAGCAAATAATAGAAAAAAAATGATAAAATAATATTATTATTGTAATCATATAAAAAACAAATCATTAATTAGTGTGTGTGGTATGCTAGTGTGGATGCAGTTATAGATCGTCATCATCATGTATGTGCTTGAATGTATTATTTATGGTTACCTTAATATTTTTGAGTTTCATATATAAAATAATATTAAATATCATAGAAATATAGACTTCAATACTATGTTAGACATCATAGAGATCAGTAGATCATGTGTCATTTTAAATAGTACGAAATAGGTGAATTCATATGACTTCAACCATTATAAAATATCTTATTATCATCATATGATAGAATGAAGTAGTAAATATTATCTAAGTATCAGGATAACTTTCTCCAATTTGATTGACCATCTCATTGTTTGTTTCAACTTAATTGAATGAAAAAATCATTACCTTTGAACATGATATTCATATTCATACTCAAAACCTGATTATAACTATCATACAATGTCATAATATTTAAATAGTTAGTTAATTTTTCAGGAATGAAATATTCAAGTTGGTATTTTTTATCATTTTATTTTAATACTATGATCTATACAAGCAACCAAATAATACAGAGTTGGAATAAAGATCAGAAATTTAAATACTTAGTTTTTATCTCAATAGCTATAATATTAAATATAAGGTATTCTTTATACTTGTTAATCATATTATTAAAATTATATATGTATCAAAGTATAATGTAAGCGGTGAGAGTATACACAGACGAATACATATTTGGTATGTCATAATAAATCTTTAAGAATTTTTCAAAATAAATTTTTATATTCCAGTTTGAATTATAAATATTTAGTTTGTTACTCATACTATTGATGTAGTTTGATATCATATTTTAATACTCAACACATGATTTTTACATAAAATAAGTATAATTTCAGTAGTATTTCAAATTTATATAAATTTTTTTAGTATTATAGACAAATATAGATTACTAAACTCTTGTTGACTGTTAGATGTCCTAAAATAATTTAATAATTTTATTATTTTTTTTAATGAGAGAAAATAACTTTTATCTATGGCATGTACTATCAGGTTAATAATATGATATATACAATTAATATGAAAAATATCATCTAACGGCTTATCTTTAATGATTCAAATAAACATGCTAATAGTTATTCTAATATTAGAAGCATTATCAAAAGTAATATTGAATATTTTATTCTGAATATCATATTTCTTAAAAATCCTCATCATACATTCATATATGGTTGAGTCATCGTGAGGATATAAATCTTAGAAAATACTAAAATTTTATTATTAAGTTTTTATTTTGAATCTACATATTTATTTTAAAAAATTTTATCATGTGAGTGATGAGACATGCGAATGATGCATCTTGTGACTAGGTTTTAGATGTCATAAATATTATATTATATTATTTTTAAAATTTATTAATTATTAATAATTTTTTAACTTATAATATTTTATTATATAATTCATACTTGTGTACCTAGGAATCTTATAATAAGCAAAGTAGAAGCAAGTCTGAATAATGCTGAATATCTTAGGATCCTTTGAAATTTTAATTAAAAAATTACAATCATTATCAATTTAGTCATATATTAATTCTTAAAATTATTATAATATATGAAGAGGGTTAATGATGCTGATCTTGAATTAGATCTAACTTGAAAGATTCTCTCATCAATTGTGTTTATCTTGAATTTAATGTATTGTATTTTTTTAGTGTATTGATTGGCATGCCTTTTAAAATGATTAGTGCAACTACACTCTTATATTTATATATATTTTGATAATATATATATTATGTTGATTCTTCTTTAATATTTTTAAAATTTTTATTTTTTATTATTTTAAGGTGTCTTCATATTATTGAAGTTTATTTATTTTTTTTTTATTTTTTAAGCAGCAAATGAGTTTGGACTGAAGTTATTGGAAAAACTTAATTTTGGTTTAAAATCTTTCGGCAAAGTTATTATTGTCATCTATATTTGTGTCAATATCAAATTCACTATTGTTATATTCATTGTTAGTTATTTTTTTAATATTTTTATTTTATAAATAAAACTATTAAAAAACTCAAAAAAATAAAAAACAAAGTTATTGTAACCACTTTATTGTAAAATATTATATCTTGCACTCCACTGCACCACTTCTAACCTTGAGGTTCAACTAAAATTTTTAGTTACACTTTGAAAGTTGCATTGCATATACCATATTTATAAAATAAATATTAAAATAGTAATAAAAATGTACAAATTAAAAATAGTGAACTTTTAAAGGATGAGAGATAGAATAGAGAGCAGTGAGGAGAGAGAATAAGAAAAGAAAATTTAGAATGAACATTCTGAATTTTTAATCTTTTTTATAGTGACTAGGAAATAATTAAAAAAATTCATTTAATTTAATTTATTTATTTATTTAGGCAAAAATCTGATAACTATTGGTTTTTTGGTGGGTAGCTGATAGAAATAATCTAATAGCTATAATTTTATTTAGAAAATTGTTTCTTTAAGGCAACATCAGTAATATGGTGTGCATATTGTTGTCGTTGTAGGTGCTAATTGCATGAAAACACAACAGGCAGGCCATTTCAGCCTAATAAGGAATATATAGTTCAGTTTTTTTTTAAACCGCTCCTGTCAGTCATGGGTCACCGTGCTGATGAACTATGCCACTGGCCATGCAAGCTGGTTCCTGTCTCGGCATGTTGCATGGTCGGCTCCACCTCCAGCCTAGCATGACATGAGCCGTATCTCTAGTTGGCATGGTCTAGGTCAAGACATAGTTTTGGATTGTGCTGTGCTGGGCTTGACATAGTCAATTCAGGTCATCCCTCATGCCGTGCCCAGGTCCTTCGATTCACAGTTTCGAATTAATGTATATGAAGCTTGTTTATATTAGAATTTAAGATAATTCTCACTTATCTTTTATTTGTATGAGTTATTTTTATTTTTTTTTTTAATATTTTTTAATTTTAATTTTATCATTTTTAGTTTTATTGTACATCTATTCTATTATTCTTTTTTTTTATATGCTTATCTTGTGAATATGTTGTTTCATATTTATCTAACATTCACTTTCATATAACAAGGTTGGTCTTATAGATAATTTTATAAAATTTGGTTATATAATTATTTTATAAAATATTTTGTTTAATTTATCTGATATTTATTATTACAAAGAATTTATGATCTAGCTTTTCATTTGGTTTATGTAATATTTAATCTATGTTATACATCATCGTTAATTTATTCGTATTTATTTAATATAGAGCATAAGTACTGGAAATTATTTATATTCGATACTTTATTATTATTATTATTATTATTAAGATGATTAAACTTATATTGTAAGTAGTTTTTTTTTAATATGACTAATTCTAATTCTCTTGAACTCAAGTATAATCCTTTAAATTTTTAGTTTGTTGCCTAGTTCTTCTTTAGTCTCATTAACCAGTAATATGTAATCTACAAATAATATATGCCAAAGAATATTTTCTTGAAGATTTCTTGTTAATTCATCTATAATTAACATAAAAAAATAAGGACCGCATGATGATTCTTAATGTTGTCACATAATTTTTGGAAACGTGTGAGTGATATTTTAAATTAATCTAATTTTGGATGTCATTCGCTCATACATATTATTGGTTAATACACTCGATATTTATTTCTTATATAATATTTATTAAATTAAGTCTTTTGGTACCAATATTTTTTGATTAATTGTCTAACTAAATAGATAACTTGTATAATAAACATACTTGATATAATTCTAAATTGATTTTATAAAATTTTTATTTTTCTTATTAGTTTGTGTTTAATTATTTTTTCATAAAATTTTATATTATAACTTATGTGTTTAATACTATATGAGTTTTATCTTGACTTTAACTTATATAACTTAGTTATTATAATATTAAACACATTCTTTGTTCATATCAATAAAAATTATAATATTTTATTTAAATTATCTGGTATCTTTTTTGTCCTCATTATTATGTTAAACAATCTAATCAATCATATTGAGTCTCACTCTCTTCTAACCCTCTAAACATTAATAGGAATGATGTTACTCCATGAGCTTTAATGAAATTCATATTTTTGATAAATTTTTAATCTATATGAGTTTTATTTTGACTATATATTTAAAGCTGTTTAATTCTCTATTATCATTGATATTAAAATCTGAATTTGCAACTTAATTAAAAAAACATAAAAATATATTTAAAGTTAAAATTTCTTATTTTCATTCTCCTTTTATTCTTTTTTCCAAACCTATATGTTTGATGTTGTGTTTAAAAATTTCTATTACCTACCTTTACATGCTTATTTAAGTCTTAATGAAATGGTCTTTTATTTGCTTGATATATCTTTTACTAATATATTTGTATCTTTAAAAAAAATTAATAATTTTTTAATTAATTTTTTTTGGAATATAGGTCCTAATTATTACATTTATGATCTCTTCACCTTTTACTTAATTTAATTACTATAAATCTAATACTCGTTCTATTGAACTTAACTTTTTATTTTAAGTATTTGTATACAATTATTCTATTATTATTCTTAATTGTTTTGGTGCTCATATATAAAATTTATAACAATCAATCTTCTTAGATTTATCACTCTCACTTATTTTCTAGTAAACATTCTATAATAATATTTATATGTTTTAATGTATCAACTAACTCTTTCACTTATTTTCTTGTAACTTTTTCTTTTGATATTTTTTGAAATTTCATTGGGTTGTGACCAAACACACATACTCCTATTTTGGGAATTTAAAAATGAGGCACGTGTGATACACGTGCTGAATTTGATCTGCTCTGGGCTAAGCCTTCCCAAGCCATTTTATCAGGTCGTGTTGTGGGCCAGTCTGTGCCTCTGCCAAGCAGGTGTCCTGGTGCGCTGTACCATGCCTGGGACACTGAAACCTGACCCCTGGCTGTGCTACAACTAGGACTGGGCTACCCATTCCATTTTCCACCTCTAGGGTTAGGAAATCGAGTAATAATTTATCTGGTATCTAAATTTGAATTTTGTTTTACTTGTGAAAAATGAAGGGTCAATAGTAAATGACCCAGAGGAGTAGCTGAATTGGTCTGATCTTTAGTTTGCTTTACAATGGCAAGTAGTTTGAGTTTCCTCAGGGTCCTTGGAGGCTACCCTGCTGTTTGTTAACCTTAGGAATTCGTGGAATTAATCAAGGTGAGTGCAAGCTAGCCCGGATTCATGATTTTCAAAAAAATTTCAAGAATAATACACAAATAATATGATGACCATGGACTTGTTAGAAAATTAAATAAATGAACTTGGGTACATGGATACAATATCTTTGCTTATGCATACATAAAATGTAATGTAGAAAATGTTTTTTTTTTTTTGGTCTCATCATGTTATTGTGCAATCTTTTTTTTTTTCAAACATGTTTTATGGGTTTCTTGTTCTTTCTTGGTAGTGGTTGGCTTTTGATAGCTGAGATTAAGAGCAGATTTGATCCAGCAAATAGAGGAGCCGATCCAAATAAATTTATTAAAGCTATTTGTGATCTTGGATTCATCTCTGTATCAGGGGTTTGTACCCCTGCAGTTCTGTTATCAGTTATGTTCTTGCCTGTGGTGCTGTACTAAGCATTCTTTTTTGCAGGATTTCACTAATAAAATGTTTATTTTGTTACATTTCCGGAAAAAGGTTAGTCAACAAATTACATTGTTAGTGGCGCGCGCGCGCACACACACACACACACACATATTTATATCAATATATATATATGTATGTATGTATGTATGTATATGGAGAGAGACAGACTATGTTATATTTCCAGGAAATTTATATATGTGCTATTTTAGGAGAAAAGTTCAAAGAAGGTGGAAGTTGAATGGCCCAAGCTGAAACCTTGCTTATACAAGCGTCGTTGAAATTGCAGAAAAATTGAACCTAGTTTCTAACTCATGTGAGAATATCCAGCGTGGCTTAGCCTTCACCCTGAGAAAAAAATGTCAAGGGTACTCGTTGTTTTATCACTAAAATGTTTGCTGTTGTATCCTTGTTTTTGCTTGGCAAAGGATCGCAACTAGAAAAGATACTATTTTAATACACGTTAATTTGTTTTATTTAATGTTTTTTTTACTTATCCGATGATCTCAGTCAGCCATATGCATCGTGAATGTTATTTCCTCTCTAATTTATTATTTATTTACTTTCCCTGACATCATACATGCCACTTGGTCGTCAAAACTGATTGGATGTAATTACGCAGATTGATGCTCAACCTTAATGATTGAGTATTTTGTACTTATCAGTGGAGCAGCGGCTGTCATCTTCGTGCATATCTTGCACATGCTAGAACAGGTGGATGGGAATATTCCTGTTTCCTTGCATTTTTGGCCTTTCAAAAATCTTCTACTAAATGTATATATTGTATGTTTTGTTGTCAGGTCAGGCTTAGTAAATTATGGAGTTACATGATTGAATTTCAGATGTACTTCATTGCTTCATGTGAGATCTGGTGTGACAGTGAAAATCCAAAAGGATGGTGTATCTATATATTCACATATTTGTATTTGTATATTATATATTTATGTATTTATGTATTCATCTATTTATCTGATAATGTATTTATATATTCATGTATTTATGTATTTATATTTTTATGTATTTATATATTTATTTATTTATATGATATGTATTTATATATTTATTTTTTTATATGTTTTGTATATATGTATATATATATATATATATATATATATATATATATATATGTATTTATATGTTTATGTTTATGTTTTAAAACAACAGTAACATTATAACTAAAAACTTGCAAAATTAAATTCAATGAGAAAGAACAGAGATAACCCAGATAAAGGTTTTCTAGTTATTATCATCCATCATATTGTTTATTATTCCCTCGCCATTCACGCAATTTTACTATTCGGTGAACTGTTCACTTGCTGTTGACATCTGGAATGCATCTTGAATGAACTGTTCTGCTGTTCACCATCCAGTGCACTGTTCACATTATGTACATTCACAGGTCTTATATGGTAATTCTTCTTGAATGAAGAATATAAAATCAAGAGAGATTATTATGACCATCTTGTTAAAAATTTTGCCAAAAAAATTCAGTGGGATAAAATTTGTATGAAGAAAAAGAGTATAATACACTAACTTAAAATCATACTCTCCACGTCAACATACTTAATCTGATGCATTCCAGTCTTGTATATTAACTTATTGAATATTAAAGTTGACAATGACTTTGTGAATATGTATGATATTTTATAATTTGAGCAAATTTACTGAATGTTAATTTCTCTTTTTTCTAATGCTTGTGAGTATAAAAGAATTTTGATAAAATGTGATTGGTTTTATCTTTTTTTATTTAACTCCTTTTAATTTGTGTAATGCATAATGTATGTGTGGGTTATTTTTGATAGAGGAGAGCCCACATGATTCTTGAATATGGTGGATCATAGATCTTAGCCATATATATTCTTGGCTTGCTTCATAAATTTTAATAATTTCTGAATGATTTGTTGATGTGACCATCATTGTTTCTTTAACAAATCTCCATAATATGATAGTTTCATTATTAAAAAAAAAATTACACAAGTTATGATTTTGCTTTATGTAGATTTGAAAGGTAGTATGTATATGTATGTTTGAGTAATTGTTGCTTTGAATCATTTTAGTAAAATAAGCACATATCGATAGTTTTGCAAAGATAATGTAACACATGTTGATTACATTTCAATATTTTTTGGTTGAAGCAAAATTGTGCCTAACTAATAAATTAATAGAAAAAATGATATATGGGGATGATTACAATTAGTAAGATATATGAGCGTGCTAGTAACACTAAGGTATGATATATTAGGACTAAGTAATTCTTTATCTTTATTGCAAGGTCAAAATGAATCTTTTTTACATCAAGTGATCGGATAATTTAATGGATGTCTTTATTCATATTAAATTGGTTTAGAATTTTTTAATAAAATTGAATGATGAATCAATATTCTATTTTGGAAAATGCTTGATCTATAGGTCTAGACAATTTTGTTTGCTAGAGATTTTTATTTTAAATTTTTTCAAATATTCTGGTAGTTTTGTAAGCTTTTTAGGAGTTAAAACAAGATTTAAATCATTAATATATATATTGTTATTGCATATCTGATTCTTGGTTTATTAATTAAAACACATAGATATATAGAGTTATTTACATATCATTTTCTTAGTAAATATTCACTAAGGCTGGTATGCCATGTGTGTTCGGATTGTGTTAGTCCATATAAAGATTATTATAACTTGATTGAGTACAGTTTAAATTTTTCAGGGATTTTCATTTGTTTATCATCATCTATATACTCATATAAATTTGTAGTGATAATGTCTATGCGAGTATGAGACGCATATTTAGCCTTTCAGAGATTATCAAGCTTATCAAAAAGTGAAATGTAATTGTGTCAATGTCATTAAAATATGTTATCTCGTAGTCAATATATGGACTTTGTGAGAAGCATTGAACTATAATTCTTGCTTTATATCTTATAATATTATTATTTTCATTATGTTTTATTACAAATATATATTTATACCCAACATGCCTTACACTTGTAGGTGTTTAGACAATGGGTCCAAATATTTTTTATTTCGCAACCAAATTTAATTCACAATCTATAGTTTCTTTTCATCTTAGTCATTTTTTTTTAATGTTTACTTTATTTCATAGATATTGGTTCATGATCCTCATGTTTATTTATAATATTTTGTGCAACATTATATGTGAAAATATTATCTACAATTATCTTATTTTGGTTCCAATGTTCCTCAGTTACTATATAGTTGATATATATCTTTTCATTTTTCTTAATTTTAGGTACTTGGTTCTCATTGGGGTTTGATTCATTTAAAGTCTTATTAGAGAGTTGTTCTTGATCAATAGTACTAGGTCATTTACATATTTTGCTATCTTTGTGATTGGTCATCTATAGGATCATTGGTAATTGGAAAATTTTTTATCTTTGGAACATTCTATCCTGTATTAGTTGTTCATTTATATTATTAGCAATGATAGGTTGACCCCTAGGAATAACAATTCTGATAGGAATAATAATTCACCATAGTTACTCTTTATTTGTTAATAAATACATATGGTAGTTGATTTGATAACTTATTTAAATGAATTATCTTTTGAATTTATTTTTCACATAATTTTGTGCAAGGATCATAATGCGACAATGATAATTTATTCTAGTTAATGTTTTTTTCTAACTACTTAGTTTTTTTTCTTAATGTTGAGAAAATTGTTTCATTTAAATGACCATCAACATAATATGTTATAAATAAATCTTTCATAGATAGTATAAGATATTTATATATAGATGGAGATTCATACCCACCATATATTCCTAATTTTCTTTGATATCTCATTTTGGTGCGTTGTTGTGGAGCAATTAGAATATACTGTATATCCACAAATTCTTAGATGAGAAATTAGTTACTAACCATAAACCAATTATAATAGGGTGAATTTATGATAACTTATTGGGCTAATGCAAATAAGTATTGCTACATGTAAAATAGTGTGTCCCCATGTAAATATAATAAGATTTGCTCTCATAAGTAGTGATCTAGCAACTAATTGAATTCATTTTATGAATGCTTATGCAAAATCATTTTGAGTATGAAGATGTACTACAAGATGTTTAACACTTAATCCAATAGCATTATAATAATTAGTGAATGCTTGAAAAATGAACTCATCAGCATTATCAAGTCGTATTGCTTTAATTGGATTATTTGAAAATTGAACCTGTATGCGTGTTAGTTGAGATAGTAATCTTGCAAAAACTAAGTTAAGAATTGATAATAGCATACATGTGACCATCTAGTGGAAGTATTAGTTAAAACTATACAATATATAAATGTTTTACTTGGTGGTAGTATAAGTACACAAATATCACTATGTATGCATTCTAGAAATTAAAGGGATTTAGTCTTGATCTTAATTTTCATTGAGAGCAAGAGGAACATAAGAATTCATTGAATTATAATATTTTTTGATTTTTCAATGAATGTTCATATTAATTATTTATAATCCTTCGCATCATAAATGGATTGAGATGACCTAATCAATTATGTCAAATTATAAACTCATGGTTATTAGTGATATTTTGGTTCACTATGATGTGTTTCAATATTGCCAATAATGTAGTATTAACCAGAAGAAAATATAGGCAAATTATATATATGTATGTATATGTATTTATATACTTATATGTTTATATACTTATATATTTTTATAGTTGTGTGTGTGTGTGTGTGTAGTTATGTATATTTATTTATTTAGGTATGTATATTAGATATAGATATAATGTAGGTATTTTTATATTTATATATATACATACATTTGTGTGTGTGTGTGTGTGAAAGGTAAGCAGAAGTTTTTGAAAACTTCTCATATATATATTAAAGGTACATAATTCAAGAAAGCTGGATTCTAAAGATGGAGTTATTTAAAAAAAAAAAAACTCATGTAAGAATAGAACAGGTTTTCAAAACATATAAGACGTTTTGAAAAACTCAGAACGAGCAAGAAGGATTTTGAAGGCTAGAACTACAGGACAACGACACAAAAAGGTCCTTGATGTATGCACTTCTAAAAAAGTGTTTCAACTGAGACTTGCATTTCTAAAAAAGTGTTTCAACTGAGACTTGCATTTCTAAAAAAGTGTTTCAACTTAGACTTGCATTTTTAAAAAATTCTTAAAAAAAAGATGCAACAGAATCCTTAGGAATAGATTATGGAAGAGATAAAATGCAAGCAAATGAGTATCAAAAGATAACACTCGAGGCATGCATGATGAATGCTAAAAAAATTAATTCTAGCATTGCCCATTACATATTTTTGCAATAAGAAGTATCACATTATTTTTGGGATAATTATGTTTTGGGGTGTTTTTCCAGAAATTTTTAAGATTTAGAAATTAAAATTTTGATATTTTTAAAAAATAAGTGCTCCCAAATTCACAATTCCTAAACTAACCTCGCCCACGCCCTTGCCCACGCCCTCATCCATGCCTCGCCCTCGCCCTCGCATATGCCCTCGCCCACGCCCACGCCCACGCCCACGCCCACGCCCATGCCCACGCCCTCGTCCATGCCCTAGCCCACACCCCCACCTGTCTCCACGAGCTCATTCGTGGAATTGTCGTCGAGCTCTTAGTCGAGCTCCTGGAGCTCGAAGGAGCTCGTCCCTGAGCTCCTGTAGCTTGACCGAGAGCTCCATCGAGCTCGTCGCTAAGCTCCTGGAGCTCGACGTTGTTCTCGGTCGAGCTACTGGAGCTCAAAATTGAACTCGATGGAGCTCTAGATCGAGCTCCATGAGCTCGGCATCGAGCTCCAGGAGCTCGGCATCGAGCTCCAGGAGCTCGGCATCGAGCTCCAGGAGCTCGGCATCGAGCTCCATGAGCTCGGCATCGAGCTCCAGGAGCTCGGCATCGAGCTCCAGGAGCTCGGCATCGAGCTCCAGGAGCTCGGCATCGAGCTCCATGAGCTCGACCAAGAGCTCGATGATGACTCCTTGAATGAGCTCGTGGAGACGGGCGTGGGAGAGGGGTGAGTGCAAGGGTGTGGGAGAGGGGCGAGGGCGTGGGCGAGGGCGTGGGCCACCGACGGGCTATTCGATATAGTTGAATGGGTCTTGAATGAATTTACTCTTATGCCCTTAATGAATATTTATTAAATGTGGGCAGCTGTAAATTATTTCTTTTATCAATTATTAGAGTCATATATAAACTATGATTTTTTATTTTGACTTGTGGCTAAACATTTTTATAATTGATCTGGTTTTCTCTGCTGCGCGGCCCCATCTCTCCTTCTTCTCTTCTACTCCATTCTCTTCTGTGCTTCTCTGCTCTTAAGAAATCCTTGTTTTAACAAGGATTTGTTGTTATTTAATAATATTCTGGTATCAGAGCCTCATTTCTAACTAAGATTAAAATTATCTTTGAACGTTCGAATTTAATTTCTCTAGATTAGATGCTCTCTAAAAATCCTAATTATTTTTCATGAATTCCTTAAGATCTAGCACAAATCTGACCAGATATGCTAAGATCTGAAGGTTTTGTGGTGTTTAAAACATATTTTCTATAAAACCCTAAATTTATGTTCAAAATTTTCAAGTTATTTTTTAATCAAATATGTTTTCAAAAGGTTAAATCTCATCAAACTCGGGATCAATTCCTATTTCCTTGTTTGATGGTGAGAATTTTGATTATTGGCTTGTTAAAATACGAACCCTATTTATCTCTCAAGATGTATGGGAAAGTGTGATCTCTGGATATGTAGAGGCCCCAAATTTCTCTGTTCTAGAGGTTAAGGAATTATTACAAGAGAAGGAATTAAGAAAGTTAAATGCGAAAGCATTACTTTTCATCCAACATGGTGTAAGTAATGCTATATTCTTCTAATTACTTGACTGTACTCAATCAAGGAGGCATGGAACCTCCTAATTGAGGAATATCAAGGAGACAAGAAGGCTGGAGGAGCTCTTCTGCACTCCTTGAGAAAGGTTTTTGAAAATCTAAGTATGAAAAACTCATATTCTCTTACTGAGTTTTCAACTTAGTTCCTTGATATAGTTAATCAACTTAAGATTTATGGAGAAGATATCTCTAAGACTTGATTAGTTGAAAATTTATTAATATGTATGCCTGATAAATTTGATGCCATTGTGGCAGTGATAGAGGAAACCAAGGATCTTTCAAAGTTGACCATCCATCAAGTTCTGAGTTCATTAAAATCATATGAAAGCCGACTATTGAAGAGGGCAGAGGTTTCTGGAGAAACTGCAATGCAATCAAGATGGGATGACAAGCCCAATAAATATGAAGTTCAATCCAGAGACATAAGGAATAGAAGAACAAGTCAAAAGTATGGTTTTAAAAATAAGAATAAAAATAAAATTAAATCTGGCTCTTCTTCTATACTCTTTAATGACTCACATAAGGACCAACATGTCTCTTGCAATATATGCAAGAGATCAAACCACATTGTGACAGAGTGTTGGTTTCGAAAACAGAATAAATGCCTAAACTATAAAAAATTTGAGTATAATTCAAAGGTCTGTAAAAGCATCTCTAAATAGAATGTTGGCTTTACAGAGTGAGTAGCCTCTGTAGACCATCTGTTTTATACAAATGAACCAGATAACATATCTTCATCAAATACCTGGTTTCTGGACAGTGGTTGCTAAAATCACAATTTTGGAAATAAGAAAATATTTGTGGATTTACTTCCAGTAGTGAATTCACAAGTTAAATTAAGCAATGATGAATTAGTTGAGGCACAATCCAAGGGCAGAGTGGCAGTACCCACTTGCACTGGAACTAAATTTATAAAAGATGTGCTTCTAGTTCCTGCCTTGGACCAGAATTTATTAAGTGTTAGTCAGTTAATTAAAAAATGCTACAAACTATCATTTGAGAATAATACATGTGAAATCTTTGATCATGGAAGTGATCAACCCTCATGGATAGTAAAAATATGAAGTCGAAGAAACTTTCCACTGATATTTGCTAAGAGTGCAGACATGGCATTATTTAAGCCTAAAAAATATTTTTCAAAATAATCTGCTGAAGGGAGTGCTTTCAAACCTTGTCATTCCTAATTCTGTTTGCGAGGAGTGCTCAATGGGAAAACAAACCAGGAAGAGCTTTCCTAAGTACTCTACCTAGAAAGCATCTGAACCTTTAGAACTATTGCATGCTGATATATGTGGTCCCATGTCTGTGAAATCATTAGGCAACAGTAGCTATTTTCTACTGTTTGTTGATGATTGCACAAGACACATGTGTTTTCTTCTTGAAGCACAAGTCTGAGTCACTTGAATGCTTTAAGAAGCTCCTGTCCCTTGTCGAAAGACAATCTGGACTAAGTATAAAAACACTTAGAACAGATAGAGGAGGTGAATTCCTCTCTCAAAAATTCACAAATTTTTGTGAAATAAAAGGCATAGCTAGGCAGTTGACTACTACCTACTCACCACAACAAAATGGAGTTGTGGAGAGGAAAAACAAAACAATAATGGATATGGCTAGATCACTATTGAATGAGAAATGTTTACCAAAAACTTATTGGGCAGAAGCAGTAAATACATCAGTGTATCTGCTCAATAGGTGCCCCACTAAAGCACTGGACAAACATACTCCAGTGCAATCCTGAACTGGCATAAAACCAAGTGTCAAATATCTAAGGGTATTCGGGAGTGTTTGTTACTCCCATATACCAAATGCACAAAGAACCAAGTTAGATTTAAAGAGTCTAAAGTGTATCTTAGTAGGATACAGTCTGAATTCAAGGGTTACAGGCTGTATTCACCAGAAATTAAGTCATTTCTGGTGAGTAGAGATATATTAATTGATGAAAACATCAAAAGAGGTGAAAGCTTTAATGAAGTTAATTCTGGAATTAAAAACGGTTGTACTTAATCTATTACAGCTAGCAATAAATTAATAAGTACTCCAAGGTATGATTTCATCTCTCCCTCTGAATTTACTTTTGAATTTTTTTTTGAATATGGTACTGAATGCAAGTTTGTATTTGTTTCTGAATATAGTTGTGAATCTCTTTCTAATTTTGATCCTGTCTTTTTTAACTGAACCAAATAAAATAAATACTCATGTTAAATATAAAGACCTGTCAGATATTTACCAGAGATGTAATTACGTCTCAGCTGAGTCACTCAACTATGAAGAGGCTGTAAAATATCAATTCTGGATTAAAGCAAT
This sequence comes from Sapria himalayana, assembly GCA_029783825.1. Taxonomy (NCBI): domain Eukaryota; kingdom Viridiplantae; phylum Streptophyta; class Magnoliopsida; order Malpighiales; family Rafflesiaceae; genus Sapria; species Sapria himalayana. The sequence continues at coordinate 1,095,818 of JAREIK010002637.1, read as the reverse complement.
GCAGAAAGAAATGTCTGTCATTGAAAAATATAATACTTGGACTATGGTTGACTTACCCCCAAATAAACACAGTATAGGTGTAAAATGGATCTATAGGATTAAGACTAAACCTAATTCAAATCAGCCTGTATATAATGCTCGATTAGTGGCTAAAGGCTGTTCACAGAAACCCGGAACAGATTATCATGAAACCTTTGCTCCAGTAGCATGGTTATAAATCGTAAGGCTTCTAATAGCCTTAGTCGGACAAAAGGGTTGGAATTTATTCCAACAAGACATAAAGTCAGCCTTCCTAAATGGAAAGCTCAAGGAAGAAATATATGTTGAGCAACCCCCTGGGTTTGTAAAAAAGGGGAGTGAATACTGTGTTTATAGATTAAATAAGGCTTTGTATGGATTGAAACAAGCTCCTCGTGCTTGGTATCAAGAAATTAATTCTTACTTACTGAATCAAGGATTCAGTAGAAGTAAGAGTGAGCCTACACTCTATATTAAGAGAGATAAACATTTTGGAATTTTAATTGTCTCCATATATGTAGATGATATTATCTTCACAAGCAATAAAATGAGTTAATTAATAATTTTAGGAGAGAAATGGAAACTAGGTAGAAATGGCAGACCTAGGAAACCTAAGACAATTCTTAGGACTTGAAATAACTCAAGACACAAGTGGTATGTCCATCTCTCAAGTTACATACATAAAATTATTGCTGAAAAACGTTGGAATGGGAGACTGTAAACCTGACTTTACCCCCTTAGAAGTGAATCAAAAGTTACTTTCTGCCCAAGGAAGACTAGTAAATGGAAAAACATACAAAAGCTTAATTAGGAGCTTGCTGTATGCATTTGCAACTAGACCTGATATAGTGTATTCCGTCCACTTACTGTCACGGTTTATGCATGCTCCAAATCATATACATTTAAGTGCTGCCAAAAGAATATTGAGGTATCTTAAAGGCACAATTAACTTGGGTCTGAAATACAATAAGATCAATCATACTGAAATTATTGGTTACTGCGATAGTGACTGGGGAGGAAGTCTAGAAGATTACAAAAGTACTTCTAGATATGTATTTAGCTTGGGAACTGTGGCTGTTTCTTGGCAGTCCAAGAAACAATCCATAGTCACCCTGTCTACCACCGAAGCTGAATATGTTTCAGCTTCGGTTGTAACTTCTCAAGCACCATGGCTTAGAAAACTTTTAGGCGATCTAGATAAACCACTAAAACATCCAACTAAAATTCAGTGTGATAATCAATCAACTATATCTATTACGAGTGATGTGGTTATGCATAGTCGAACTAAACATATATGCTTAAAATATCACTTTATTAAGGATGTCATTGAATCTAATGAAGTTAAATTAGTGTTTTGCAAGACCGAAGAGCAAGTAGTCGATATATTTACAAAGTCACTGCCTAGAGAAAAGATGGTTTATTTAAGAGAAAGGCTTAGACTGATTTCAAATACATCAAAAAGGGGGAATGCTGACTGGTTGCTCGATATAATTGAATGGGCCTTGAGTGAATTTACTCTTATACCCTTAATGAATGTTTTTAAATGTGGGTAGTTGTAAAGTATTTCTTTTATCATTTTTTTTATCAATTATTAGAGTCATATATAGACTCTGATTTTTTTATTTTGACATCTGGCTGAACATTTTGATAATTGATTTGATTTGGTTTTCTTTGCTGTGCGGCTCTATCTCTTCTTCTTCTCTTTTGTGCTTCTCTGCTCTTAAGAAATCCTTATTTTAACAAGGATTTGTTGTTATTTAACAATATGGGCGAGGGCGAGGGCGAGGACGAGGGCGATGGCGTGGGCGTGGGAGTGGGCGAGGGTAGTTTAGTACTAACAAATTTGGGTGCACTTATTTTTAATTTATTTTTAGTTTTGTGACTAATTAATAAATATTAAAATTTTAGTTTCAAAATATTAAAAATTTCTTGGGAAACACCACAAAACATAATTCTCCCTTATTTTTTTATCTCTGTTAAACTTTACAAATTTCTTTTTATTCATAACTTGATTTTATATCTTTAGTTTCTTACATTAAATATTTTAAAATTCTTTACTAATGCTCGTTCTTTTTGCATTATTCCCACTCATTTTTAATTCATGTAGAGATTATACTCAATTCATTTCTATATTACTTGTTGACAATGAACAATTACATGAGATTTTTAAGTTTATCATCATTGTTCGAAACAAGCAACAATAACAATAAAAATGATCCTAATTAGAAGGAAAAAAAAATTGAAGTTATTCTAGTTGTACTAGTAATAGTAGTAGTAGTAGTAGTAATAATAATAATAATAAAAGAAGAAGAAAACAAATAAAAAGACTATTTGATGAAAATATGAAGAAGAAATAGAAATATAATAAAAAAAGAAAAAGGAAAAAAAATAGCAATAGTTGTAGTGATGATGGTTACTGACAAGAAGAAAATGAAGAATAAAAATGAAAAAAAAAAGAGAAGAATTAGAACATAATGATTATAATAATGGTATTGATAATATTGATAAAGAAAATGAAATAGTAGTAGATGTTGAATAAGAAGAAAAAAAAAGAACATGAAAAAGAATAAGAAGAAGTAGTATTATTAGAATACAACGAAAAATAAGAAGAATCAAAATAAAAATAAAAATAAGTAGAAATAGAAGAAGAGAAGAAGAAATAGAAAAAAAAAGAACAATAAAAAAAATAAAGAAATAAAAAAAATAGTAATAAAAAATAAGTAGTTATAATAGCAGTTGTAGTGATGATGGTGCTAGTAGTAGTAGTAGTAGTAATAATAATAATAATAATAATAATATAAGAAGAAAATAAAGAAGTAGAAGAAGTTGAAAAAATGTTAAACAAAAAGATGATAATGATGATAAAGAAAAAAAAATAGTAATAGTAATAGTAATAGTAGTAGTAGAAGAAGATTTAGAAGAGGTACTAGTAATAATATAACAAAAAATAAAAAGAAGAAAATAGTAAAAAAGAAGAAAAATATGATGATGATGTTGTTGTTGATCAATAAGAACATGATGATGATGTTGTTGTTGTTGATCAATTAGAAGATGATGATAATGAAATAGGAGTTAGAGGAGGCATATAAGAATAAGAAAATAATGATGACGATGATTATGATTATGATGAAGGCAAAGAAGAAAAAGAATAAGAAAAAAAAGATAAGAAAAAAAAAGTACATGACGAATAAGAAAAAGAAAAATGAGAAGTTATAATAGAAGAAGACAACAAAGAAGTACAAAATGAAAAAAAAAATGATAATAATGAAAGAGAAAAAAAAAAGAACAAGAAAAATAAGAAGTTAAAATAGAATAAATATAAGAAAAAGAATAAATAGAGAACATAATGAAAAAAAACAATTATAGTAGTAATAAAAAGAAGAAAAAGATTAATAAACGGAAGAATAGGAAAAAATTGTGAATAAAGGAAGATGATGAAGAAGGATAAGAACATGAAGAAGATGAATAATAATAATAATAATAATAATAATAATAATAATAATTGGAATAAAGATGTGAAGAATAAGAAGAAAAAGATGAAAAATAAGCAGGTGGAAGAGGAGCAGGAGGAACAAAATAAGTAGAAGAAGATAAAAGAGTAAAACATGATGATCATGATGGTGATGATGAATATGGAGAAGGTGAAGTAGAAGAAGAATGGCGAGAATAATAAGTAGTAGAAGTAATAGTAATAATAGAAGAAATATAAGAAGACAAAGCAGATGAAATTGTTGAAAAAGACAAAAACAAAAGAAAAAAGTTGAAGAAAAACTCAAATTAGAAAAAGAAAAAGAAGATGGATTAGAACAACATGATGATGAGTATGAAAAAGAATAAGATGTAAAAGAATATGAAAGAAAAATAAAAATCTTAAAATAGAACAAGAAGAAGATAAAAATGAAGAAGAAAAATGAGTTGTAGTTATAAAAGAGAAAAAAGAGGAATAAAAAAAAGTTGTAGTTATAAAGAAGAAAAATAGAAAAAAAAAGAATAAGAAATGGAACAAAAAAGAATGAAAGAAGATGAACAATAATACTATTAATAATGATAATAATATCAAGATGAATTAGAAGTTAAAGAATTTCAAGAATAAGTTAAAGAATAAGTTAAAGAAGAAGTTAAGAAGAAGTTAAAGAAGAAGAAAAAGAAGTAGATGAACAAGAAGAGAAGGAAGATGAACAGAAAGAAGAAAAATTAGAAATAGTATAGAAGAAGTAGAAGAAAAAAAAATAAAAACAATGATAATAACAACAATAAGGAGGAGAAGAAAAAAAAACAAAACGAACAATGGTAATAACAACAATAAGGAGGAGGGGGTGGAGAAGAAAAAAAAAAGCAAGAAGAAAAATAAGAGAAGGAAGAATAATAAGAATAAGAATAACATGAATAAGAAGAATAAAAAGAAGAAGAGATGGTATAATAAGAATTAAAATAAGATAATTACGAAGTTGAAAGAAAAAAGTAGAAGGATAAGAAGAACAAGAAAACGAAAAAAATGATGATGATGATATTCATGATTAATCATAAGAAGAATAAGGAGGAGGAGGATGAGAAAAAAAAGAAAGAGAAAAAATAGTAAAAGAAGATGAAGAAATAAAAAAAGAAGAAGAATAAAATGATGATTATGATGAAGATGATGAATAAAAAGAAGAAAAAAAAATATTAAGTTGTTCTAGTTGTAAAAGAAGAAGACTAATAAGAAAAAAAAAGAATAATAATAATAATATTAAAAATAATAATTAGTAAAAAAATATTAATATTAAAGAAGTTGTTGTTGAAGAAGTTGAAGAAGAGTAGAAGGAATAGTTTGCGAAGGAAGACAGATATTAAGAAAAAGAAGAAAAAGAAAAATTAAAAGTAGTATTATACAAAGTTAAAGAAAAAGAAAAATAAAAAGTTGTTGTAGCTTTGCTTGTTGCATGAGGGAGGAAGACAAGAAATGAGAGATTTATCAAAAAATTAGTCTGCCCCATTGTGTGGTCACCTGGGATAGTTTATCATGCTACTTGACCAGACACATGGGTTATGCCTAGCCTGACACTAGGCATGACTCCTATCGGCCTAGCATGGCTTGAACCATGCCATGTGGCATCCCAACCCAACACGAGGCATGGTTTTGGACTTGCTGGGCCGTGCTGGGCTAGGAACGGTTGAACTGGGTCGGGCCACTGGTTGTGCCTTGGCCACTAACTCATTTGACATCTTTATCTAATTGATTGTGATAATCATTGTATTTCATGACTTTATCAACTCATCAGTATAATTCTTTCACTATGCAATATATTCTTTGTGGCTGCACTATTATCATTGATTCATAGTCATACTTATCTCATAAATTTTTTTTGTGGCTACATTAATATCATGAACTCATAACTATATTTATATCATAAAGTTATGACCACATCCTAGTATCATAACATTATATTTAATATGACTTAGTTATCTCAAGTCAGAGTTATGATTTTTTTTATAAAGTCATAATTTTTGAGCTATGAAATATTATGGAGTCAAAATTACATAGGTCAAAGATATGACAATTATTTAGGATTTTCACTTATAGACATGAAATGATACAATGACATTATCTAGCAATTATCTCAAATGACCATTCCTCGAGGCTACGACTCTTTTCCTTAATAGAAAGAAAATTTGTGACTTTCATGTCTTGGATAATTGCCAAAGTCATGTCTTTTTAGCAGCACCATGGCTATATGTTATATGAGAGAAGTCAAGGCCAACACTATGGTTATTCCTAATACTGTGGCCACTTGAGTGACATGATAAACCATTCTTTGTCCCATGGCCGTTTCTCATCATCATAGTTATATTATTACATGGTAGGTCATTTACATACATTGGTCATTCCTAATGTCATGACTATATAATAAATAAAAAAGATAAATATCAAAATCATAGTTATTCTTAGTACCACAACTTTGTATTATGGAGATATTAGACTCAAGTTATGAATATTGTTTAGTGTCATGATTTTGTCTTATTAAAAGATTAAGATAGATTTCAGAATCACGATAACTTTTTAGAGAGATGACCTCTAGTTTTAAAGATGAAATCTAACGTAGTGGTGTTCTTCCAAAAGGTGACTTTCTACTTAAAAGTAATGTACAATCAATTGAGTATAAAATAGGAATAGAGAAAAATCATGGACATCTTCATTCTTTTTCTTCTTCCACACACCAACAAAAGCCAAAGTGCATCTACCAAACCCTAGGGTTAATTTTGCACTTCCTATGAGTTCTACAAGCATGCAAGGGATGCAAGACATAAGATAATTCCCAATGTTGGGGGCACAACTCTCAAACCATTCTTTCTATGATAAATTTGTGAATTTGTGTCAAAATAACATGTGGTCTAGGATTTGTGCAACTTTTTTTTGTGTGATATATATTGATGAATGAGATTTGATTTATATTGTGTTATAGAAATTGATGGATAAGTGATTAAATAAAATTTGAATTTGGATTTTGATAATTGGTGGGTTTGTATAAGATTATCATGATGGACGGTAACAGGTAAACCATGAGGCTCACTCGTGTATGCGATAGGAAGAAAATGATAGCCCTTTTGATAGTGATACATGAGATAAATTTATATAGTAAAATCTCAATCTTGTTTATGTTAATCATTATGAGTACGATACTTATGAAGCCAAAAGTATTAATGTTTTGATACACCAATCCATTATACATAACTTAGAAGAACTAGTTTACAATTAAGATGAGCATTATATAGAATATTCTCATAAGATTTTCAATTTTTGTGTGTAAGTCACATCATCATATAGGAGGATATTGATAGGTAATTCTTAGGATATGCACGAGCACATTATGATTCATAAGGTGGTAATTATTCTTTTAAGTTTCTTTCACTCATAAGGTTTGCATAGATGAAATTTGAGGAAAATATTTATTAATTATGTGAGTATGATACTTATAAAATTATATATGCAAATATTTACAAACCATGTTAATACTTGATCTTTATGACACGATGTCAAAAAAAATTATATATAAAAAGTAACCATTAAGGATAGTTGATGAGTTGCCTAAAAGGTATGAGTTGTGGATGAGTTTCTAATAGAGATGAATTGTTGTCTCGATGGTAACATATTGAGGCGACAACAATGAAGGGCTACTATTTGGGATGAGCTTAATAATGATAACTACTTTATATGTTTTTAGGATAATAAGTCATTATACAATAAGATAACATCCATTCTATGTCAAAACATAATATAATTCAAACTATATAAACATATATCACTTAAATTAAATAAAGAAATCATGAATTTAAAATTGATATTATAATATGAGAAATCTAATTAACTAGAATTGAGTTATCCCATAATTGATTTACCGAACTATTGATTCAATTTCTAAAGGATTAATATTTAGACAAAAGTTCTCTTTATTACTTATATGACCTATATATTTGTGAATATTTGTTGACAAAATACTCTCATCAATGAGTTTTTGTTACACTGCCTAATAAAACTAGGCAGTGTAACAATGTCATAATAGTGGTGCACATCCCCACATCTTCTATTCATAGTTTATCTTTAAAGTTGATAGTTTTTTATGTCATTTCATTTCCTTTTTTGTATCATCCACCACCTTTCATTGGAGATGGACTTCAACACTAAATATTATTTCAAGTCTCAATTCTTTTTATTAGCTCCTCCAAAATCTTCATCACTCATTCTTTAAATTTTTTCTAGTGGGACAAGAAATAACCCTTCCTTTGCATTCCAATACATTCTCCATAATACATCATGTTGTTTGGCTTTTATCTTGTCTTTTTTCTCCATGTTCTTCATGTATATTTTTTATCAGTTGCCACTTTTTTTTCAACTATGATATAAAATGAATGCACATACTTTTCAGCTCTTACTTTAGTCATGATTCTCTATCAATAGTCTCTAATTTCATGCTCTTCAGTATGGTTAGGACTTCTCCCATATATTCTGACCATATCTTCTTTTCATCTTTCAGGTGCAATTCTTCGTTTCAATTATAATCATCTCCTCCATTGTTTCCTTTAGTTTTGACTTTGAGGAAGGTTGATCCTTATGGTCCAACTTTATATAGTTTTCACTTTCAAGATCAATAATATCTTTTTCTTCCCTTTAATTCCTCTCATTTTCCAACTAATGTTAGGAGGCACATTCATCGGCATAATTTATTTTTGTTTTCATATGTTAGGACTTCTTTAGCATGACATAATAGTGTGATAAAGAGGGATGAATAATGTGGTCTAAGAATACCTCTTGGTAATCTAGGAAAGACTTCTTTGATATCTTGTTAACATTCATCTGATATCCCTTCAATAGAGAAAATAGCAAAATTTCTCTGCATTGATTAATAGTAAAGAGATGGAGGGAAGGATGTAAGACTAAACATAGAAATAAAGTCAGACATTGTCTTCTTCATTCATCGGCATATTATTATTTCTCTTTATCTTTCCTTGTTATTCAGCAAGATTTTGATGACTATCTTTTAGTTGGGTTGCATTTTTTTGGCTTTGAAATTTGTGTTGTCCAAAATCCCTTCCAATTGTAAGGTTTAATTGATAAAATTTGTATTGAAATGCAATCATACTCTTCATACATAATACTTATTTTCTTGCATGACGTCGATGCTCAAGTAGAATTTTTTTTTGCTATCATGTTTCCCCCTTTCAAGATGTCAACACATATTCATCCAATTGTTTTTATCAATTATTTCTTAGAATGATTGGATTATCTCTATGAATCCTCATTTACCCATGAAATTCTTTGGTGCCAAAGTATTGGACATCCAATTTTTCTTCTTCTCTAACAAAAAAATGTCATGTGACATGATGAAAGTTGAATTTCAATCACATTGAGCCTTGCTTTGTTTTGTTTTCCCTTTGCTTTTCAACTACTTTTAGCTTCATATCTTCTTCTTCTAAGCCTCGACATCATTGTCTCTCCATCTGATATGGTGTTAATCTTCGACACATATCTTCATCACGGAAGGTTCATTAGTGGTGGTGCAAGAAAAAGAAACACAAAATAGTTAGGATTTTGACTTATTATGAAGTATCAATAATATTTCATGACTTTAAAAAAATAGTCATAATAGAGTATATGGAATTGTTAGAGTATGTCTTATAAGTCAATCATTAGATGATTATTTTGGGACTTTTTTATCATAGATTATATGTAAAAGGCTATATTTTAACATTATTATATTTATATATATCTGTGCAAATATTAGATTAATATAATAATACTCTAGAGTAAAATATTCTATCGAATATTACTCTAAATTATCTCTAGTCGAATATTAATATTCAAGAGAAATATTAATGTATTAAGACTAGCATGTTGGTTAATTAATATGAGATATTAAGTTAACACATTAGTATATATTGGAGAACATATACTGAACTATTCCATTATGATAATATTGAATGAATAGTTATGTGTCATACACATTCTCATAGTGACTATTAGTATGAATTATCTTTTGACCTGAAGTCACAATGATTCCTTATATAAGGAGTTATATACTTTAGATTCAGCAAATACCACTTGTAAAAAGGGTGGTTATAAAGTTATTTACTAGGTATACAATAAATTATGCATAGGAATGTGATAGATATAGATAAAATGTGTCCCTTCTATATAATGAAAGTGATATTAGTTGGCCCATTGATTGAGTAGGACTACTAAAATGCATGGTAATGCTCTAATAAGTTAATATGAGATACCGAGCTTATTTTTTTTAAGTTAGTCTACTCAAAGATCAAGAAACATATAGATTGATGTGAGGATGACACAATCTGTTCCTCATAAATCAATCTAGATATCATGGACAAAAGAACTAAGTCATATAATAAAATAAGTTACAAAATTAAGTTAGGTCGAATCTATTATATTTTTGTCACTTGAGTAACAATTTGCTAAATGTCACTCATTGCTTGTTTCTTTATAATGAGATTTTAAAATTACTACTAATATTATGAGAATTTATTAGGTCACACACATAAAATGTATATATATTTATAGTTTATTTTATTTTGGTTTGACTAAAATAAATTGGGCTTAATCTTAAGTCTGAAATTCATTTCAAATCTTATACTAATTGGATTAAATAGTTTGGTCCAATTAATAGATGTACGAACTTTTAAAATGGGCCCAAAATTAAAGTTCATGTTTCTCTTTTTTAGTTAATTACACGTCCTTTTAGAAATGTGTGTTATTAATGGCACATCCTTTTCGTTAATGACATTATTTTTAAAAAGTGTGTGAAAAACTACAATGTTTTATAAAATGGGAGAGATAGAAAATAAAAAATACATAATGAAGATACATTTGTGTTAACCGATAGTTGCACGGACACTTGACTATGCTAGGATTCGACTGAACCATTCAGAATCATTTTTTTTGCACTACAAGTGATAACATCTTTGTTTAACGTTTAATTGTATTCACTTGGATCATTGGTGGGTTCCTAGTCTGATGAGAAATTTTGATATGAAATTTACCAGAACCATAACATGAATCTCATAGGATAAGTTGCGATGTAAAAAAAATATCATGACTTATTCTCATGCACAATGGTTGAGTTTGTTGTCGTGATGTGTTGTATGGTCATTTCATGAAGAAATTATTATGATTAGCTTTGAATGTCATGACTTTTTTTATTGGATAAAAAATAATTGTATATTGTTGCAATTTGGTTTGACATCTCGACATCATTTAGTCTATGGATTTTGTGTATGAATCAATGGAATATATATATATATAATTACAATCACACAAGCCAAACAAAGTAATCATTTTGGTTTTCTCTCAAGAAATCATATATTAAATTTATTAGTTAAACTATTTTTTGAGTCTAGTATCTCGATTGTCCACATTTGTTAAACAAGATATTTTCTAATTATAGAATTTGATCCTTTTCCATTTCTTTCTCTTTGTATATTTGATCAATAATTTTGGATGGAAGATCATCTTTATTTGTTTCTTTCATTGGTCAATATATTGCTCATGTATATTCTTTAAAATATAACCCTTTTTAGTTGTCTCTCTCGCTAGAAGCATGTATTTAGATGTCATGACTTTATTAATTTTCATGCCATCATTGTCTAATATTTTTTATTTAACAATAGTTGTGACTTTGAAATATATCATAATATTATTTTGTGTTCCCTTTTGTAATGGTGTCATTATATTAAAATTTTTCATGACTTTTTCTTCCTTTATCTTCTAATCTATCTATGTCGTGATTCCTTTAGCTCCTATCATGACTTATTCCTTTGTTGATCTGGTTATTATAGTCATGATATTTTTAGATGTGATTTTTTTTCTATACATCAGCCTCAACCTTTTCATTTCCAATTTTCCTTCCTTCTTGGTCATTGTTTCCTTCGTGTCTTCATAAAACTTTTCATAGCTTTATCTATTTCTCAAGGCACTTTATCAAGTCGTGGTATGACTTTCTCAAATCATGCTGTATCTATAGGTCCTCTAGTATTTTTCCTTATCATCTAAAATTTATAGATTTTTATATAGGTAGAATTTTATTAGTTATTTGCTCACACAGAATGAATTCTCTTTTCTTTATACTAATCAATGCATATTCAAACACCAAAAGGGTCTTCCAAAGATCAATAATGCATAGGAGTCACCACAAAGTCAACAAATTAGATAAATTTCTCAACTTTTACTGGTAGGTCTTCAACAAATCCCTTCAAAAATGTAATAGATCTATCGATCATGTGTATAAAAAAGAGAAGTTAGAATAATCTCACCTAGATTCAACCTTCTTACTATTGACATTGATATCAAGTTGATACTTACTCTCAAGTCACATAGGGCCTTTCCAAAAGTGTGCACCCCAATATTACATGAGATGGTAAAAATGTCTAGATCTTTGATTTTCATTAGGAGTTTTTTTTAATTATTGTATTATACTTTTTAGTCATACTCATTATTACATTAGTTTTCAATTTTTTCTTGTTACTCATTTTGTCTTTCATGAATTTTATGTTGTTACATCTAAGATAGAGCTTTCACAAAGAGTATATTAATTTCTAGTTTTTAAAAAATATTGAGAAATTTGTTAAACTTTTTATCTAGCTTTTATTTTCTAAACCACAGTGAAAAAGGAAAATTAGGTTGGAAAAGTTAAAACTATCTATGGTTCTTTGTCCTCCTCATCTTTCTATTCATTGCCATAGTTCACTAGTATCTATTTCTTCCTTTCTACTTCTTCATTCTTTACTTCTAGTATCATAAATTGGGCAATAAGGTTGAATTATGTCGTGACTTGGGATATTGCAACTTTAGGTGCTGATGCTGTGACATAAGATGTTGCAACTTCACCTGTAATAACATACCCTTCTATTTCAGTTCTTCCTTTCAAAATTTCTTTTGTTTTCTATCCTTTTGCCTCTGCTCTTCCTTTCAAATTTTCTTATGTTTTCTATTCTTCTACTCATTTTCTACTCCTCAATGTTATGGATATCACGAGAGCTTCTTTGCTACCCTCGACTAGCTATAATTGATATTTTAAACTCCTTGCATTTGGTAAACCATAAAGAAACTTCCAAAGACATACTAATATGAACCCATGTTTTGTTGTAGATTACCTCGCCTCTTCTATGATATTCTCTCATGATTTTTCATGTTTGGTTGATAATATATAGAGATATTATTATTAGGTTTGAAAAATATACCCTCTAATTTACTAAACATTGGTTTCTTCCACCTGATAGTTCAAGTTGGAATTTCTCATTGTTGCAAGGTTGTTATTTCTCCCACATCTTATTTCTTCTTTTGAGCTAAACATTGGTAGAATAATATATCCATCTTAGCTTTCAATATTAACATTTTATTCAACTTCTCAAATAAGAAATATGATTCCTTGATTGATTTGTTTATTATGGAACTACATGAGGTAATAATAATTATATAACTAATCATATAAGTTAGCCCATTATAGAATATTTGGGCTTGACACCAAAGTTCAAATACATATTATGGGCACCTCTACAATTGATCTTTAAATAAGTTCTAAACATCATATAATGTTTTTTGCTTCTCTAATATGAATTGACTAATTTTTGCTCTCAGTTATGATATAGTTTGGGATGAAAAGAACTTGATTAAAAATATATTAACTAGCTCATCCAAAATTTCAATTGATCCACATGATATGCACTAAAACTAGATTCTTACGTTGTCTCTCAAAGAAAATAGAAATAATTTTAACTTGATTGTCTGTTGACTAACTTCATTCTTTTTCATCATGTCACACAACTCCATGAATATTATGACATGGTTGTTTGGGTCTTCTGAAATATGTCTTTCATATTATTATTGATGTATCATGGCTATGAGACTTGACTTTAATTCAAATTGGTTTGCTTGAGTTGGTTATTTCTAGCTCCTAGAATAGTTTTCTACCAATATTTACTCCAATAATCTACAAGGTTTCAGCAAGGAACAAGTTGTTGGATAGGTTGTTCAATACTCTCTTGATTGTTTCTAGTGTTATCATTGTCCATATTTTTTCTCTTAGCTCTCTTTCTCAATAAGTATCTAATAGTTCTTTTTATTTATTGATCAAAAGTATTAGCTCTTTTCTAGATCTTTGGTGCATATAATTTGTGGCTACAAAATAAAAACAAAAAAAGTAAACGAACACACAACAAAATAGATATCTAATCAACTAAATATAAAACTATATTTTTCCCAAGTAGTTGAGCCAATTAAAAACTACTTAATGAAAATATGCTCAATCCCCAACATCGACACTAAAAATTTGTCGTGGCTTTACTATGATTCCAAAAATGTTATGATTTTTGGTACTATAGCAAAACCTCATTAGGCATATGAGTGCAGCTAATAGAAGTTCATAAGAAAATGGATCATCCAAGTATTACAGTAAATATAAGTCTAAATGTCAATCTCATAAGTCTAAATAAGTTCTTCTTCTTCTTATTACTCTTCATCATCATCATATTCTTCTTCTTATATTATTTTTTTCTTCTTTTTTATTTTCTTCATTTTTTCTTTTTATCTTTTTCTTTTTTATCATCATCATCATTACTACATTATTCTTCTTTTACTACTACAACTTTTTCTTCTTCCTCCTTCTACTATTTTTTTTCTTGTAATTATTATTATTCTTCTTCTTCAATTGTTTCTATATTATTATTATTATTCTTCTTCTTATACTTTATCATCATTATCATCAACATTTTCTTCTTCAATTTCTTCTCTCTCTTCTCCTCTACTTCTTCTTCGTGTTCATCCCTTGCTTCCTTTTCATCATCATTATATTCTATTTCTTATCATTATTATTATTCTTATTCTTCTTCCTCTTAATCAAAATTATTTTTTTATTCTTGTTTTATTATTCTTCTTATATTTTATTATTATTCTTTGCTTGAACCATCTTCACCATCTTCTTCTTCTCTTCTTTTTTTTCTTTTTGTTTTATGTGTTCTTCTCATTCTTCTTCTTTTGCTCCTCCTTCTACTTCATCATCATCATCATCATCATATTCTTCTTCTTATACTATTTTTTTTCTTCTTTTTTTTTCTTTTCTCCTTCATTTTATGCTTTTATTTCTTTTGTTTCTACTTCATTTTTTTATCTTCTTCTACTATAATTATTTCTTATTTTTCATTTGTTCTTCTTGTACTACTATCTTGACTTATTTTATTTTTCTTCTTTTTTTTGTGCTTATTCTTATTTATTTTTTTCTTCTGCTACTTATTCCTTATCTTATTCTTTTTTTTTCTTCACCTTATCTTCCTCTTCATCTTCCTATTCTCCTCCTCCATGTCCTCATTTTCTTTCTTCTATTTCATCATCGTCGTCATCATCTTCTTTTTCTTTTTTTTTGTTTTTTATTATTATTATTATTATTATTATTATTATTATTATAGTTCTTCAACTTCTTTGTATTGTTCTTTTCCTTCTACTTAGTATTTTTTCTTCTTCATATTATTCTACTAATTCGTCTTCTTCTATTATGTATTCTTTTTCTAGTTGTTCATCATCTTCATCTTCATCTTCTTTAATTTCTTCGACTTATTCTTCTTCTTCTATTCTCTATTCTTCTTCTAATTATTCTTTATTTTTTTTCTTCTAATTCTTCAACTTCTTTTACTTCTTCTTCTTCTAATTTTTTTCTTCTTATTATTATTTATTTCTTTTTTTTCTTTTTTTTTTCTTTTTTAGCTATTTTTTCTTCTTATTCTTCTTAATCATCTTCTACTTATTATTATTATTATTGTTATTTTTATTTTTCTTATTATTATCCTTGTTGTTTTTGTTCTTGTTATTCATCATTTTCTTTTTCTCTATCTTCTTGTTTTTAGCTTCTGTTTTTTATTTTTGTTGTTTTTCTACTTATTATTATTAGTATTATACTTCTTTTTATTATTCTTATTCTTATTTTTATTACTAATATTATTAGCATTCATATACTACTTTTTTTTCTATTACTTATTATTATTATTTTTCTAATTCATCTTATTTATTATTATTATTATTATTATTATTGTTCTATTTCTTCTTCTTTTTCATCATAACCACCACCACAATCATCATCATCATTATTATCACTATCTTTTTCTTTTTCTCATTTTCTTATTTTTCATCATCATCATCATCAGTAATTATGGCTAAAACTTTAGTATCATCTTGGTCAACAAAATGCACCTTAAATTTATGAAGTGAAGCAGGGAATTGCAATATTGGTGCAAAACTAAGACGTAGTGATTATGTATTTTTCAAGTCTAAATTTTTTTGTGATGAATTAATAAACTAAGAAGCCATTTAAAATTGCACTTGCACAAGGATGAAGAATATTATGAATAATCATGGAAGAGATTGAGTTGAAATTTTATAAGGGTCTTCATGACTCATAAAAGGTTATTTAAGCTTACATTTTATTGATAAACACTTTCCAAGTCACATTGAGATATATTTAATCATCAAATAAAAAGAGAATAGAAGATATATATTTTTTGTAGCTCTTGCCACAGAGATGATGTCACTTGTAATACATGGAAAAAATATCAAAAGAAAAAATGAACTCTCATAAGATATATTATTGCATGTTTGCAAATTGTCATAACACTCTATTGAGAAATATTTCAAAGAAAACCCCAATAAGCCAATATGAAAGCATTGTCAAATACCTTGGATTACAATAAAAAAAAAGCTTTAAGATACAATGATACTCTCATGGCTACAAACTTCATGGGAAGAGTAGGAGAAGTAAAAGCTTTGCCAATTAGTCCACTCCCCTTTTATCATATGGACATGAGTAGATAAATGGCAATAACCAATTATCTTTGAGTCATGAAGAATATGCTTAGCTTATGACTTTTCTCAAGCTTCAACAAACTCATGCTAACAATCCTTCGGTTAAATTATAAAGCCAAACAAACCATCATGCATCTCCATGAAATCATGCTTAAATGTCAAAATCTTTTGTATTTCTTTAAGTATTTTTATTTGAAATACCAAACCCAATGTTGCTCTTGATGTGACTTGGATTGTGGATATTGGAGAAACAATTCAATTGAAATGCTCGACTATGTTATACATATGCATTATAGTAGAAATCTTTCATTAGTGAATCTTCCAAATGGAGATATTGTGACAATCACTCAAATTGGAACTATTTTTTTTCTCTTAGTTATGTTGTACGGGTCAGGCAAGGTCTATATCAACTTATCCAAAGATCCTCTTTCCCACATCTCAGAACAAAATCTGTTGTATATAGTTTATTTTGATAAACTATTTTGTATAATCAAAAATATTTTCTGTTTCAATATTTTTAATATTAGTGAAAGAAAGAAAATATTGAAAGATTGAGAATGCAGTAATAGCATAATAACGGGGCTCACACTGCCTGTTCAGTGGGTCGAGGAAAATTTTGGAGCACAATCTGGTCCAATTAAGTGATCCAACCCGCTCAATTTTTGATATAAAAAACTATTTAATATAAATTGATGTTTATTTCTATTTTCACTACTGTCAATTTTTCTTGGAATTGTTCATTTTTGTCTCTCCTCTCTGCGTGATTTTTCTTCATTATTACTGTCTTTGTACGACTTTGTTTTTGGTTATGATCTGTAAACGCATAAACATTTTTCTGGTGGATGTTGCTAGTCATACTAAATGACTAGTGAACCACATTATTTTCTATGTTTCTGTTGTGGTTTAATTTTCTATCATGATTTATTGGATTGTGGTTTGATATACTGTGATTGTGGATATATCGTTTGCTATTCTATTTTTCTTTTTCTTTTTCTTCTAATCTATGAAATTACAAACATCGGAAGCAGAATAACCCAACAAAATCATATCTTCCCTTGGTAGTAAAACAAATATTCTAACATATATTATTATCAATGATGAAGATTTCAATCTCTAACATTATGGGTTAGGTCAACCTTCAAACTCTTAAAAAATAATTGAACTTGATTTCATTCAGAAAGTTACCAATATAGAGGAGGCTGGATCTTTCTATTCTTTAGCATAAATCCATAAACTAACATTTCCTATTAGTCAACACAAAATTTCAACTTAAAATTGATTCAATTTGACATTGTGGGTCTATGAAATTGGTCAAATGGATCACAATATTTTTTTTATTATTATTGTAGGTAATTTTAGTTGTTGTACATAGGTTTATTTGCCAAGACTTAAATCAAATGCTAGTAATGCATTGAAAATTGTATTCATCATAATTGAGACTAAATTTGGATCTAGAATCAAAATAATGAGTGACAATAGGAATAGGTTTGATATGAAATAATTTTGTTTTGAGAGGGATATATTTTACCAACAATCATGTGTGGATACCCCACATTAAAATATAGAAGTAGAGAGAAAGCACTAAAACTTCTTAAATGTGGTTGAAGTTGTAAAATTTTAAAATGGGATGCCTAAAAAAAAACTTGAGTGATCATGTTCTTGCAACTATGCACCTCATACACATATCCTTTTCACTTCTTCAAAACAAGACACCTTATGAACTCCTTTTATAAACCAAACTAGATTATTCATACTCAGGAGTGTTGTCCATGACTATTATTTCTATCATCATTCGTAACATACACAGATTTAAATCAAGGGCCATTTCTCTTCTTTACGGAGTTACCAATTTTGATACAAGTCATATCATAATAGAACCTCTTGAATTATCTTTTACTCAACATATCAACATTCATTCATACAACTAAAATAGCCAAAATTTACTACCTAAGATTCAAACTACAAAAAAAAAAAAAATCAAATCACTCACTAGACAATTTTGGTCTTGAAAAAGAGGAAGAATCACAATTTTGCTCTTGAATTATAACCTCTTGAATTAATATCCTTCCCAAGATATCATAATCATCTCTCATTTTTCTAGAATCTTCACCATGGATATAAAAGAGCCCTCACACCCACTAGACTTCATGAGTCATTTGGCTTTCCCTCTTCCTTATTTGTAGAAGTTGAACAAGACGAAAAGTTCAAACAAAGTCAACTAGTCCTTCTCCTTTGTGTGCTATATTGTCATATCATATATTTTAAAGTAACAATAAAGCCTTTCACCTCTATTTTAACACACATTAAATCTAATTAACATTAGCAAGCCAAAAAAAATGAGGTGAATGGTGAGAAGGCCATGATAGTTGAGACATGTGCTCTAGAATTGATTGATACATGAGTTATTGCTAACTTATCTCCAAGAAAGGTGCCCATAGGGTATAAGTGTTTAAAAAATTTCAATTTTAATGATAATAGAAGCATTGAGATGTATAAAACTAAAATAGTGGCTAAGGAATATACATAATAAGAGAGATTATTTTATCATGAAACCTTCTCCCTCACTACAAAAATGGTAACTATTTGTACTTTACTAGTTGTGGAAGTAGCTAAAGATTAGTTTTTACTTAAATTTAATGTAAATAATGTCTTTTTACGTTGTTATTTGGAGGAAGGGATATACATGAAGATGCTGAAAAGGTATTCTAAGGAAGGTCAAGCAAAACTTTACAAGCTTAAAAAAAGTCTTTATGGATCAAGATAAGCCTCATGATAATGGAACTTTTGCTTTCTGATTTTATTTTTCAACAAGGGTTCCAATGATTCAAAAAAGATTATAGTTTATTCAACAAGAGTCACCAAAGATTCATTCATTATAGTTTAATTAATGTAGGCAATATCATGCACTACAAGAAAATATTAATTTAGCTAGGGAAATTTTATTAGATATGGATCAATTCCTAGCTAAATAGAGAGAGATTAGCTAGGGAATAACAAGGAATTTTTGATTTTATATTGAAATAAATACTAGTGATGGATTAGTGATGAAAATGTCTGATTGAAAATTTTTTGTCGCTAATATTTTCGTAGATTTCCACGCTAAGAAAATCAAGAAAATTAGTGACGAATTTAGAGACAAAATTTTCCTAGCTATTTATATCGAGATAAATTCCATCGCTAATATTTTCATAGATTTCCGCGCAAAGAAAACCATGAATTTAGCAGTGCATTTTCACTAACTAATTATATCGAGACAAAATCTGTTGCTAAATAATTATCTGAAATTTTTTTATTATTTTATATTTTATTGCAAGTGATTATTTCTTAAATTTTATTTTTCACAAAATATATCCATTTAGCTAGGGATTTTTCCCTAGCTATTTGCACTGGGGATAATTTTCATCTCCAATATTAAATGATTTAACGATATGTATAACCACATGTAACTATATTTATAATTACATGTATAACAACATACAACATTATGTTTAACTATATGTGTATAACTATATATAATATTTGTATAACTATATAAAACTCTATATAAATAAAAATAACTATATTTTTAATTATGTATGCATATATGTAAATCTATATATTTGTTTATAACTTTGTATATATTTTGTATAACTAACTGCATATAACTAATTGTATGAATATATATGTGTGTGTATAACTATATGTTTAACTATATATAACTATTTATAACTACATATACCATATGTATAATAACATATAATTATAGATGAGATAATACTAATTTGTTGCACTAACTTGAAATTAAATGATAAAAGATATAATATCAATAATATGTAAGCACATAACATGAGAGTGTCTGTTGGTCAGATATAGTATGCTGTTGAAATAAGGGTCGTACTCTTACCTAATCATACCCTTTGGGCCTTAAGCCCATATATGAACCTATGTATGACAAAAGATGTCATATTTGATAGGTTTGTATAGAAAAAAATTTTTTATTCTTTTATGTAATTGCTAATTTTAACACTACATTTTATGTATATCTCTCTCTCCCTCTCTCATTCTTTCTATGTCACTCTCTCTCTTGTTATTTTTTTTCTCGCTCTCCTTTTTTGTTTGCTCTCTCTCTCTCTCTCTCACTCTCTCCCTCCCTCACCCCTCTCTCTCATCTCTTTCTCTCTCTTGCTCTCCCTCTCTTCTCCCACCCCTCTCTCTCTCCCTCTCCCTCTCCATGTCCCTCTCCCTCTCCTCCTCTCTCTCTATCTCTCTCTCCCCCCTTCCTCTCTCTCTCTTTCTCTCCATTTGTTTCTCCCTCTCCCTCTCTCTCTATCTCTCTCTCCCCCTTCCTCTCTCTCTCTCTCTCATTTCTCTCCCTCTCTCTCCCTCCCTCTCTCCCTCCCCTCTCTCCCCCTCTCTCTTCCTCCTCCTTTCTCTCTCTCTCTCTCTCTCTCTCGCCCTCTCCCCCTCCCTCTCCCTCCCCTCCCTCTCCTCCCCCTTCTCTCTCTCTCCTCTCTCGCCCTCTCTCTCCCTCTCCCCCTTCAAACTTTAAATTTATTTCTTTTTTGCTTTCCTTTCTTGTCCATTATCATATTTTGCTCCCTTTATCTAGTAATAGCATGATATCTATTAATCTTTATCGTTCTAACAATTTCTTTACCTATTCATGTAGATTATTGCAATGCATTGCCTCAATATTCACAATATTTAATTTTTAAATATTCATCTGTAAGTAATTTTATTTAATTATTAGTATATTTTGAAGTAATTGAATGTTTAATTCAAAATAATGATTGAGCATTATTATTTGTAAATAAAACAAGACAAAATGAGTTCACATCGTCAGTGGATGTACAAAAAGTTATTGAAAAAAATTTTTAATAAAGATTTTTGATTGGGCTTGAAATTTTCATCAATTTTGCATGTAGTCAATCGAGATGGATGGATGGAGAAAAAATTAAGTGCCCATGTAATAATCACAAGTGTCAGAATATTCCTTTTCATGATGTAAGCACTATAAGATACCATTTGGCTAAATATGGATTTATACTAAATTATTTTATTTTTTTTATCATGGAGAAAGTACAATGGCTCTAAACAGTTCTTGAAATGAGGGTACTAAATCGTTTGCTTGTGGTGAAGAAGCATCAAACACATACCATAGAATGGTCATGGAAGCTGCTGGTACTAACTTTAATATGGATTACATGGATGAACCACCTAATCCTGAAGCTCAGAAATTTTATGAAATACTCAAAGATACAAATAATGAGTTGTGGCTTTGTTGTAAAACATATTCGTAATTGACACTTGTGGCTCGACTTATAAGCATTAAGTCAAAAAATCATATGTTTGATAAATTATTTGATCATGTGAAAGAATAGATGAAAAAGATTGTTCCAGCTAATAATTTGGTTACTAACAACTTTTATAACACTAAGAAGTTACTATGAGGAATGGGTCTACCAGTGGAAAAAATTAATTATTGTTTCAATGAATATAAGTTATATTGGGGTGGTGATAGTGATTTAATTAGCTGTAAGTTTTGTGATCATCCTCGGTTTAAGAAGGAACCTTGTGTTGCAGATATGTGACAAAAATTGAAAGTTGCATTTAAAAAGATGTATTATTTTCCTTTAATTCCTTGATTGTAGAGACTATATGAATCAAATGCTACAACAAATGATATGAGATGACATTCTGAGCATGAGGTTGAAGAAGGGGTAATGGGTCATCTATCAGATTCACTTGCTTGGAAGTATTTTAATCATATACATCAAATTTTGTAGCTAAAAGTCGGAATGTAAGATTGGGTCTCTGTACTGATGGATTTCAGCCATTTGGGAAATCTGAACAACAGTATTCAACATGGCCAGTGATAGTGACACCTTATGATTTGCCTCCATGGTTGTGTATGAAGGAGCAATATATGTTTTTATCAATATTGGTTCCAGAGCCAAAAAATCAGAAAGACATGCTAGATGTTTTCTTATAGCCTTTTATAGTAGAGTTAAATCATTTGTGGGATGTTGCTATGAATACATATGATATCTCAAAGAAGTAAATTTCATTATGCGGGTGGCCCTTATGTGGATGGTAAGTGACTTTCCTACATATTCAATATTGTCTTGCTAGAGTACTATAGGACAATTCGCATGCCCATATTACATGAAAAAATCTGATGCATTTACCCTCAAATTTAGTGGTAAACAGTCATGGTTTGATAACCATCGTAAGTTTCTACCTGCGAATCATCCTTTACAAAGAAATAGAATTACATTTTAAAAAATAAAACTTTGATGATAGTTGCACCAACAGTTCATTTAGAAGATGATGTTATGATAAAGATTTAGAGTTTGGGTTTGAAGAATATAACTGAAAAGGATGCTACTGAAACTAATGGACCAATATGCAATATATTTGGCTGGAGGAAACGTAGTAATTTTTGGGACTTTCCCTATTAGAAGTCCAATTTAATTCATCATATCTTGGATGTAAAGCTTATTGAAAAAAATGTGTTTGACAATATTTTCAACGATTATCCTTAATGTAGACGGAAAAACAAAAGACACTTTAAAATCAAGACAAAAGGTGAATGATTACTGTCGGCATCTTAAATTGAAACTGAACGAGGCAACATGAAAATTCTTTAAAGCTTGTTATACACTTGATAAGAAGGCAAGACAGATATTGTGTGAATGAGTTAAAAATTTGAAATTCTTTGATGGATATGTGTCAAATATGGGTATATGCGTGGATATGAAGAATCTTAAGTTATTTGGAATGAAAATTCATGATTGTCATTTATTTATGTAGAGATTAATACCAGTTACATTCCATGAATTACTTCCCCTAAGTGTTTGGAATGTCCTTATAGAACTTTGTTTTTCAAACAACTAACTATAACCACAATCAAAATAGATGACATGATGAGGCTGGATATGACATACCACTTATTCTTTGTAAGCTTGAACAATTATTCCCACCGAGCTTTTTTTGACTCAATGGAGCATTTATCAGTCTATTTGGCATATGAAGCAAGGATAGCAGGGCTAGTGCAATACAGGTGGATGGATCCTTTTGAGAGGTAAATACATATAATTAGCTGTGTTTTATTATTTCACACATAAAGTAATATTGTAATTTAATATAATTGAAACCTAACATTATGGTTGTAGCTATCTTCACAAGTTGAAATTGAATGTTAGAAACAAGGCAAGAGTTGAAGGTTTATTTTGCAATGCATATTTAGTAGAAGAAGCATCATCATTTTATTCTTATTATTTTGAGGATTATGTCATTACAAAGAATAGAAATGTGCCTCTGAATGATGAAGGTCATGTGATGGTAGAAGATGATTCTATGGACAAACTATCTATCTTCAAACACCTTGGAAGAGCATTTGGAAGAACAAAGAAAAGATGTATGATAGATGAAGAGTACAAAGCAACCTTTAAGCTATGTTTTACTTAATTATGAAGAGGTTGTACCATATATTGAGTATGTATACCCAAAATAGTTGCATGTTTAATCATAGTTTTATTTTTTTTCTTAAAAGGAATAATTAAATATTGATATATATTTTTCTTTCTTTTTATATTTGTGCAATATTTATGTTGAGCATTTAAAAAATAAGCAACCAGTAATTTCCAGCAATGATGTCGATTATATGCTAGAAACTAAATTTGCAAATTGGTTTAAAAATTATGTGAGAATTATTAAGTTTTAAATTTTAGAATTATTTAATTTATTAGTATTTTTTATTTGTTAACATCAATTGTTTAATTTATGCCACAAGCAAATGATCCTTCAAATTGAGATTCTAATATTTTCATTCAGAATTTAAGTAAAGGCACATTTAGATATGTGACAATCTATCCTGAGTATTTTGTCAATAGATATAAATTTTGTCAATGGATATAGTTTTGACAATCTATAAATAACAATGAATAATGGTGTGTGTATTAAAGGCTCAGGTTATAGTGTAGATGAGTTTGATTATTATGGTCAACTCACAGAAATTATTGAGTTGGAGTATCCTGGACTCAAAAATAACAGGATTGTATTATTAAAAATGTGAATGGTTTGATCCTACATAAAATGTGGGTACAAAGATTCATTCAGATTATAAGCTAGTGGATATTGACCATAAATGTAGATATAAATGATATGTGCCATTTATTATGGCAGTTCAAGCCACTCAAGTATATTATTATGTGTGTCCGAGTTTATCTCATGATAAGAGTGATTATTGGGCAATTTGCAAAATCAAAGCTTGATCAAAATTTGAAGTACTACCATCTCAACAAAAAAGTGTAGACTTAGCTATTGCACCAGCATTACAAGAAGATGACATAAATAATATTGAGCCTGTGCTTGTAGATGAAGATCTAGAAAATTTGTGACTTAAATGGTGACCTAATAGAAATTGAAGGCGATCAATTTCAATCTGAAGATGAGTTGGAACTTACATCAAAATCAGATGAAATGTTAGAAAATCCATTGGAGGATGAGAGCGATTCTGATAATTAAATAGTTATAATTGTATTATAATATTAAAATATCAAAGACTTTCTATATTTTATTGAAATCTATTGGTGTGTTTTATTCTAAAATTCATCATTGTTCATCATATCTCTATTATTTGTTCTATGTTTTTTTATAACAGATGATGCCTAAAGGACGTGGCTGTGGTGGAGGTGGATGTGGACGCAAAAATGAACCAAATTCATCTAGTATTTTACATAATGTTGCAAATTCAGTATTATCTCATACCCACCATATCCATACTTCGACATCACAATCACCATCTCCATTTCCATCACCATCTTCATTTCCATTATCATCACCATCATTAACATCTTTACTATCACCTTTATCAGATATAAGCTCACCACCCATTGTCCTTCCTACACACACTTTTGATCCATCTCTATCTTCTACACTATATTTTACACCGATAGTTCTCCCATTTACAAAACCATCAACATCATCAAATATTGTACCTTCCTCTGCATTCAATACTAAGTTAGTAATTGAGATTGTGGATGGGAGGTATAAGAAATATGTAAATATGACTTGAATAAAAAATTTTGATGTTACTGTTAGTGGTTTTATATATATATATATATAGTTATGATTTACTTGTTTTCAATGTTATTTATTTATTTGTATAGTTTTATTCTATCTCAAAAGTGTTTAACTATAATTACAAAGTCTTTCAAGAAAATGGTTGATTCTAAAGCATTCTCATGAAAGAAAGTTTTTGAATCGACAAAAGAGTCGTATTTTAATGACTTCCAGGTAAAAATAACGAAACAAAAGCATTTAAAATTAATTATCTAATTAGTTAACTATTATGTTGGTTATTATTCAATTAGTAAATAATTATGTCCTTGTTATTAATATAAATTATTTTGTGATTTTTCTATACATAGAATCCGTGCACATGGACACCCAAATTTGATGGACAGATAAAGTCATTGTGGGAGAACAAAGCTACTGAATGGTATTTTGATTTTGTCCAAAAATTGAAGAATATAAAAAAAGCCCTGATTTTATATCTGAGGATGAATGACCATAGTGGCTTAATTATTGGGAGGAGCCAGATGTGAAGACAAAATCAAAGATTACCAGCAAAAATCGATGAATTGAGGTAGCCGGACTAGGTACATGAATGTCTCGACACATAGGAGGGTCAAAGTTGAGCATTGAGCACACTCAAGATTTGGTACAATTTTAATATTTTAAACATTTATATATTTAGTAGTTGTCCTAATAGTCCAAATAAATCAAATTTGTGCATGGTTTTATTTATTTTATTAAAATTTTTTATCATTTGTTTTTTGTGACTTAATAAATACATATTCTAGGCTGGAGAATTGGGTCGAGATCCCAATTTTTATGAGATATTGATGAAGATGCATGTGAAGAAAGCGGATGATCAGTTTATTGACAATAAGTTTCAGATGATTACTAAAAGAATCTGTTATATTAATAAAATTTTATAATACTATAGTACATTTTTAAAGTTATTTGGAATGCAAAATATTTAATTTATTTTATGTATATCTAGAATAGCATTTTTTTCTGTTTTATCTTAGGAACTTATGGAGGAATGTGTGACAGCTACTTCTCAACAAGTTGAGGGTTCTATAGATCTTCAACCAATTGACTATGATCATATCTATTTGGAGACCATAGGAGGTCATAAGAAGTAGCGAGTGTACAACATCGGCTCGAAGGGAGTGACATTTTTGTTGTAGCAATCGTGCTTCTAATTCATCTATCATAGCAATGGTGGATGAGGTGGTCGAACAATAAGAATAGAAACAAATGAATATTTTGAAGTTATGGAGACTGAAATGAAATAGAAGGATGAGTAGATATCTTATTTGAATGAAAAAATGCATGAAATGAAAGAAGTGAATGATGAGCAAATTACTAATTTGAAGAAAGAAATGTATGAAATGAAGGAAGAGTATGATGAGCAGATTACTCATTTAAAGGAAGAAATGTAAGAAATTAAAGAAATGAATGATGAGATGAAAGAAATTAAAAATGTAATGCAATAGTAGATGTCCTATATGGAGTCACAGTTAGCGGCATTGGCATGACAGATAGCAGTCCGAGATCCAACTGCGAAACCTTGCAGGAGAGGCTAGCACAAAATCACCAACTGATTATGAGGATGATTTCATATCAGAATTATTTCTGAACTATTTTTGGTTTTTGTCTATGTGTAGCAAAATATTATGAAATTTTTTTGGAGGTTTCAATTTTTTTTAATCTGGTTTTGTTATTTGCTTTTCCGATTAACTTGCAGGAAATCTGATGTGAGAAGCACTAAAAAATCAGATTCAAAGCATTCAAACTTTGACATGGTCCTTCCAATGCATGGGTCCCATATTTTCTGAATTTAGCTGGATCAGAAGGATGCTGAGCTTCTATTATCTTCATTATTCCTGAAACATTTTTTTTTGTACTCTCTTTCTCTCTAAACATCATTTCTGGACATCTTTTAGATATTTGTTGAAGTTGTATGACTATCAACTTATATTTGTGTTGGTTCATGTCTATAATTAATGTTTTTATATATCTGTGAATATGTTTGTGTGTGTCTGAATATTTTGGGTAGAGTTTTAGCCTTTTATAGATATGTAAAAGGCTTGGCTGATACTCTTGGTGCTGGGAACAGTACCTTAGCTTCTGAAGCTGTGAGATGAATGAAAAAATTTTAGTCCCACGCAAATGCAGGTTTGTTCATGACACTCTTATTTTGTGTAGATCATCATTGTTGCAGTTCAAATCTAACTGCTTTTTATCGGTCATTGGTGGAATTAAACTGTTGAAATGTTAATAGACATTATGATTCCTAAATGAACCTATAGGTGTGGGAAATTTCAATACCATGCATCATGTTGTTATTTCAACTTCCATTTTTCTTTGGTTTGACACTTTCTAACTATCTTATTATTAACCATGGATTGATGCGTGAAGCTGGACAACATAAAAGAATAATTTTATGGGAAGTTCACTGGAAATCTTGGAGTAATCTTGATTTGATAATTTAAAAATAAGCTCATGATTATCTCGCTGTGTGAAATTTCTAGCAAATGGCAGTTGGTGTTGCATGCGCTAGTATATCAATTTATCAGTGATATTATATTGTGTTCTTTATTGGTTTGTA
This sequence comes from Sapria himalayana, assembly GCA_029783825.1. Taxonomy (NCBI): domain Eukaryota; kingdom Viridiplantae; phylum Streptophyta; class Magnoliopsida; order Malpighiales; family Rafflesiaceae; genus Sapria; species Sapria himalayana. Next base: position 1,067,802 of record JAREIK010002637.1, on the reverse strand, counting down.
AATATAATATGTAATTATCTATGTGCAGGTGTAACAATGTTCTTTATTTGCGTGGAGTACCAAAGAACATAGAACTAGAAGATGCTGACAATACCTGAGAGACCTATATGTGTTTTTTAAGCACTAGATTATTTCCTTCTATTGTCTTTGATGATATGTATTTGCATGAAAGTACATGTGTGCGTCATCTGAGGCTATTACCGATGCAGTATATACATACGTGTATACTCGGTATATACGTATTTATATACTATAGTATATAAGTACGTATATACCGAGTATATACATAAGTGGGTGCATATATTTATTTGTAGACATGTATATATTGTCATACATACACACCCATTTACACACACAAACACACATTTGAATATATAATTGCTCAGGTTGGTCTAGTCATTATCGTGCATTACTTACCGATGCAGGTCATAAAAATCATGGATATTAGACATTCCCCAAAACTGTGGCATGAAGATATTTCTGGTCTAGGCCAGCCAGGCAAACGGAGGTTGGTCTTTAATCTCTTAGTAATTATTTAGATATGCAATTATCACATGATACAAAGTGTATGTATGAGAAAATAAGTTTTCTTGCTGCAGGTTCTGCAATGATTGATTCTAATTGTAATAGGTCTTTATGATGATGGTGATGATGATGCTCATGTAGTTTCATGTAATTTTATTAGATTTCACAATACTGTATTCAATCAGAAGGAAAAATATAACATTACCCGATTTTTACAGGTTGCGAGTGCCAAGAGGAATATTGGGTCCTATTTTGGGAGAAGTAGCTCACCTCTCTTCAAAAACTAGCTCAAATTTAAAATGAGTGGTTGGCAGAGAAGTTCATTAGTCGAGTATCATTGCTAGCCCCCACTTTTATTATCAGCAGCAGGAACAACAACAAATGTGGTATATACGTGCTTATATACTCTGTATATACATATGTATATACTCGGTATATGCATACATATATACTCTATATAAACATATATATATACTCATTATATGTACATATATAATACTATAGTTTATATGTACATATACTGCAGTAATATATGTAACTAGTGAAATGCTAATATATATGTACATATACACTGCAATATATATGTACATATATACTGTAGTATAATATATTTATCAAAACATACTTTTTTTATTTATTTATTTTAATTTTATTGACTGGTTAAAATTTTATACAGATATGATACTGCATTGTTCCCTCCCTATACGAAGCTTGTATAAGTGAAAGGATTTTTTACTAGACATGATGCACCGCGACTCGGACAGCTTCGTCACAGCAGAAAGATGGTGATTGAAGGAGCTGACGGAGAGAAAGCAACGTCAATGCATGGATATATTATACTTTATGCATTGTCGATAGATACATTGATGAATAAGATTTTAAAATTTTGTTATGTTTTTGTTTTAATTATGTAAAATATTATATCAGCGTAATTTATTAAATGATTTTATTTTTTATTAATTATAAATTATCATGTATAGTTTCTGTTTTTATTCAATTTAATATAAAATATTAAATTATCTAATTAAATTTTTTGAAAAAAAAATAAATTTTTGAAAATAGCTAGGAATTTTTCTCTTGCTAATTTAACTAGAGAAATCATTATTTTAGCTAGAGAATTTTCTGTCACTAAAATTTTTTAGCTAGGAAGTCTTTCCCTCGTTAATTTTTAGCGACAAGCACTTTAGATTGAGAAAGTTTTCATCGTTAATCTATCGTTATATTTCATTTATCGATAGAAAACCCCCATTTAGCTAGGGAATTTTCCCCAGCCACCTGCGATTTTTCTTGTAGTAATGGTAGTTAATAGTAACATGAACATCATCTCCTCCCTCAAATGATCTTTTATAGACTATTTTAAAATCAATGAGTTGGGGGTGTTGAAGTATTTTTTAAATATAGAGGTGACAATATTAGAGAAAGAGATTTATATCTATGAAAGAAAGTGTGTGCTGGACATATTGGCAAATTCTAGAATAATTGGATCTAAACCAACAAAAATACCTTTTGATCAAAACTTCAAGCTTTCAAAAGTTGACAACAATGATCCTTTAATTTATAGAAAACTTATTGGAAGATTATTGTATTTAATGGTAAACAAGCCTAACATTTCATATACATTCTAATTATCAAGTCAATTCTTGCAGACTCCTACTAGGCTCTCACATTTGAATGCTGCCCATGAAGTATTGAGATATATCAAAGGGGTATTAGAGCAATGATTGTTTTATCCCCAAGTATATATCATAAACCATATAACTTACTGTAATTTGGAGTGGAGGACATGCTCAAAATACAAGAAGATTAGTGATATAATGTTACATTTTCATTGACTATTCTTTATTGTTTTGGAAATTCAATAAACAGAACACTATCTCTAGATCCTAAACTGAGACTAGGTATAAGGCCACAACTTGTGTGTTATATGAATTAAATTAGATAAGATATGTACTTCATGATTTACTAATATAACATCTTCAAGCAACTAAGTTGTTTTATGATAATCAAGTTTCATTACATATTACAGCAAACGATGTTTTTCATGGGAGGACTAAACACATAGATCTTGGCTCTATTTAGTTATTCTCAAGTCTCTGATAAGTTAACTAAGCCTTTATGTGTTATACTAATTTTCTATCATTTATCCAAGATAGGAGTAGAAAATATCTTCTCTATATCTTGTATGTGGCTATTGAAAATGAAGAACAAAATGGTAACTTCCACCTAAGAAAGAAATATGTGAAAGTGCAAACAAGTATGTATATCCCTATAAGGAAGTTGGAATCACAAGAACCCATGAGAAAATGATTAGAACATGATTACACTACAACAAAAATCATAATCAATGACGTGTAAAAAGCGTCATTATATATATATATATAATGTCGCTTATCGATCACGTCATCCGCTAGCGTGACATAAAAAGTCTATACATATAATGACATTTTTTTGCAGTGTCGTTGAATCATACCTTGATGCTAAAATAAAGTATCATTTTTGTTAACAATGACGCTTTATTTGAGCGTCAAGGTATGATTCAACGACACTGCAAAAAAAATGTCATTATATGTTGTAGCTATCGTAATTTTTTTTTAATACTATGACACTTAGAAAAAGCGTCAAGAAAGATTATGATTTAAATAATTTTAAATTTAATAATTATTGTAAATATATTTTCACCTCTTATTGTAATACTGCATGCACATAAGAACAACATTCTTTATAATTCATACCAAGAATACAGTTTTCAAGTACAATGGGGAACTCGAACTTCTTACAAATCAAAAAAAAAAATATAACACAATTTCAACATTCATTTCTTAAAATCAATTCAAAATTTCTGATATATGCAACCCAATTGTGCCTTAACTTCATAAAACTGGTTCATGCTAGCCTGACAAAGTTGAAAGTTAATTTCCAAAATGGTAACCTGCATACAAATAGATGAACAATAAATACTTACACTTGTAGAAAAAATATATTATAGAGAATTGAAAAAAAAACAGGAATGATAACAACATATCATACAAATAAATTATAGAACAATTGACATATATGATTAAATAAATTTAACAATAACAAAAACAAAGTTAGTAGTAATGGATAAAATGTAAAGCAGGAGATTTATCAATTATGACATAAAAGTTGATAATGTCTTTTAAAATACAAAACAATAATAATCCATTTAAAACCTAAAGATGTGTAATGAGTTTAAAGATCTCACAAACAACTTGAAAAAACACTACAAAAACCAATTAAATATCATAAATTGAAAAGTAAAATTACTTGCCATCTTCCCAACACATCAAAAAAAACTCGATGAGATGCTATGTAATGTAATTTCAAGTTCTATTTGATTACACAAATATAGTAATCCAATCAACATATAGTTTTAGATTCATTAATAAAATATTGGCGCATGAAAAAAAAATTTGTGCCTTGAAATAATTATTGTGTTTTATAAGGGTGAAAAGGTAATTTACACTATTGTGGTAAAGTATTGAAGCCAAAAGTCGAAATCACAAATTTTTCCATTGTCAATCTACAACAAAATATCTATGGTTGACAACATACAAAAAAGATAGTACGAAAACAAAAAAAAATCTAATTACATATTCAAGTTTTGAATATTTAATTGAAAGTAAGAAGTAATAACTATGATCTCATTAAAAAAAATACCTTTATTATTTGCAGAATTTTGTATTGCAAATTCAACAAAACATTCAACTCCATCTTCATATTCCTTCGATCTTCTATCTTTTGAGATCCATGAACGATCCATTTTTAATGAAAAAATTAATTCCAATAGATATCACACTTCAAATGGAAGAACTCATCAACATTCCAATGTTATTCATTGAGCAACCTCTATTTTATCTGTTAAAAGAAAATTAAAAAATCAATTTAAAAAAATATTTAAATGCATGTCAGATATAAGATAGAAGAGATGAGCATTATTTTTTGTAATATTATTGAATTTGTTAACATAGGCAAAATTATTAAAATAAAATTTAAAAATGAGAAATTATTTCTTACATTAAGTTAGATTCATAGAAAAAAAAAATTAAACAAAAAAATATCATTAAACTATACTTTAAATTAAAGTAAAATATGAAAAAATTCATTTTATAGATATGACATTAAATGTCTCTAGGTCCTTAGGCTAATTGATTTTGAAATGTCAAGACTATAGAGTACACATTTTTATGAAATATAACCTCATTTTTTTTCATAATGTCACTGTCTGATAAACAGAGGACAAGAGAACAAATAGAACAACATGTATACAAATGACACGAGATAAAAAAAAAGAATGGATAATCACCTGCTCAAAGCCAACAACAAGAATTGCCCACTCTTTATCCTTTGTAATTAGCAAATTGGACCTTGCAAGATGAACTGGAGATTGAGCCTGAAAATGAGAAATGGAAAAGAAATCATTATAACTCTGTGGCAGAATTTTAGCCTGAAAATAGGGAGCAAATAACTCAACTAAGGCAAAATCACCAACAAAACCAGCACCAACATCACAAAATCTGCATAGAATGATGGAAACATAACTAATTAAAATTTCCAAAATAACAACACTAAACATGATGCCGAAGATATGATGCATAAGCCATGTACAACTCTACTTTCCACATTTTGTAAATCAAAGCCGTGTATAAACTGATGACAAAAGTAATTGACTACAATTTCTATCTTTCGAGAACACGAGAAGATCAATTTCAATCACTCCAACAAGGGTAAATAGTCCATGCAATCATTCCCAAAAGGGGTTGATAAGATGTACCATTATATTCTTGACTTGGTTCACTTATATATTTGTGGACAAATGTTTGTATTATTCTATACGAACAATTTCTATTTCATATTGTTTGTACATGGTTATTTAAGAATGATGTGAGTTTACTTTATTATATAAAAATCTAAAGTATACTTAATATCTAAGAAGTTTCAAAATGTAATTGAAAGATACTCCAAAATATAATAAAAGTACTTAAAAGTTAAAAGTGACAGATGGAAAGAGTCACTCTCTAAGCATTTTGTCTTCTATTATGAATAAAAATTAATTCATAGATAATTCACAACTCCATAAATTTCTCACTATAATGATGATGTTGTAAAGAAGAAAAATCATGTGATAATAAAGATGCCCTAGGCCCATGATGCCTCAAAAGAGTCTTCCAATATACTTATAAGTCAAATTATCGACACTTGTATTTATTTGTTAAATAGAAATCCAACCACAATCTTAAAGCATATCACTCCAATTAAAGTCTAGAGTTGAAAGAAGCCAAAAAGTAATCATTATAGAGCAAAAGAAAGTTTACATTGCTCTCAAATATCCAAGCATAAAAGAAAGAAATTAGGTAATTTTCTCATATAATGGGAAATGTCTTCACTCCATCGAGTCTACAAATGTCACTAACGATAACTCGAATTTCACTAGTATTCAACAAATTTGCTCAAAATATATATTTATTAAAATCTCTATAAAAAATACTCAAATATGCATGACATAATAGTGAATACATACAAAATATCTCAAAAAAGTTATTAAATAAAATGTCAAATAATAATTCAAGAAAAAGAAATAATCATTATAATTCACTACTTACTTGCATGGGGACATAACCATATAGGTTCTCGTTTCTTGGTGAGCATGAATAATATACAATTAATTTTATTTTTAAACACATTAGAAAATCATTTAAAAAAGCTCAATGATTGGAGTTTCTAGTAAAAGTTTACTGTGTTGAATTATAAGTTAGAAAAGACTAACATGATAGCTGATGAACTAAGCCATGAGATGGAGCATGATGCAATCAATAACCTTCAATATCTACAAAAAGAACATATCAAACAAGACTACTATAACATTTAATTTATATTTCATTGATATAATATGTCATTGAAGGAAAGATTCAGAAAGATTATGACATAAGGAGTTTCACAATGTCCAGTGCCACAATAATGTTGATTCTAGAAGATTCTATAAGATTCTAGAATATCCAAGCTAAGCTTAGCAGTATGTTTAGGCCCAAGTTCAATTGATGTTCTATTATTTTTAATGTTTATTTGTTTTTTACAATATAAGAATATGACATAAGGCAGAAATGTCAAAAGTAAAATATATCTATCTGTCATAAGGCAAAATTGTCATAAGGTAGAATTTTTGATGTTTGGGTACAAGAGAACACTCGAATTGTCATAAGTAAAATAAATTGGAGAAAAAGTTTGCATTGAATCAGAGATAGAAATAATAATTTTCAAATCACCAATTTCTTCGAGATGGAATCCCCGAAATGACTTGTGCCAAACTAACAAATGGTCTCGACACCGTGGATTAGAGGTGTCAAACGGGCCAGCCCAGCACGGCATGGCCCGTTTTTCACGTGCCCAGCCGTGCTAGGCACGGCACGGTTTTTTAAATTCGGGCACGGCAAGGTCGTGCCGTGCCGTGCCGGCCCGCTCGGGCACGGGCGCACGGCAAGGCAGGGCAGGCGGGGCGGGGCGGGTCGGGTCTGTTTGGACCCGACCCGCGGTCTTTTTACCGGGGGCGGGGCCCGGTTGGGTCACGAGTCACGACTCACGACGCAGGCACGCGTGCCGGCGTGCCGTGCCAGGCACGCGTGCCGGCGTGCCGTGCCAGGCACGCGTGCCGGCGTGCCGTGCCAGGCACGGCACGGCACGTGGTTTGTTCGCCCGGGCACGGCACGGGCCCGGGCACGTTTTTTTATCGTGCCGGGCCGGCCCAGGCACGGCCGAACCGTGCCGTGCCTCGTGCAGGGCCGGGCCGGCCCGGCCCATTTGACACCTCTACCGTGGATTGATATTCTCTGGCAAAGGAAAAGGTTTCCAACAAATGCAGTGCTTGTTGCGTCAGTTCAGCCCAACTCTCCCGCTGTTATTGCCGATTGCTCCCGACAAATAGAGCTTATAAACATGTGTTTATAATACTGTATTTTATGCTAAATTACTCGGAACAGGTTCAATTTAATAATTAGGTTAACGCTAGCGAATAGCTGATACATTTATAAAATTAATGGAGAAACTTACAAGATGCTGCAAATATGGAGAATAATTTCGAAGGCACGAGCTTGAACTCGAGCTGTTGGAAATGGCCGAACGCGATGAAGAAGAGGCACAACTCTTTCTAGCGATAGATTATTCAATATAATTAAGTTAAGTATAATATTAAATTTTTCACATAATTATATTAAATCCTTATATTTTATTTTTATTTCTCTTAGGGATATAATAAATATTAACAAAGTACATTTTAGAATTAAATATTATTACTTATTTTATAAATAAAAATCTAAATTTTGAAAGTATAAATATTTAGATATTTTTTTAATTTTATCATTAGTTTATGTTTATTTTTAATAAATAATTTTGAACTAAAATTTGATAATTTTTTTTATTAATCTAGAGTAAAAATAAAAGTATTATTACTTATAAAAAAATAAATAAGAAATTTGTTACAAATCTATAAATTCAAAATTAATTTTTTTACATCAATGACACTAATAAAAGTGACAAGGTTTATAATTTTCAGCCCCATTTTCCTTAGAAAGTTTTAAGGAGTTAAGCAATTTTCCTAACCTATTAGTCTTAACATTGACATATCAAGTAAGTGTCATTAAATGTATACTTACAAATATAATAATGATATTTTATAAAAGCGTCAAGATATATAGCGTCATTAATTTTGTATTTTGTTGAAGTAACAATGACACTTCTAGTAAGTGTCATAAAAACTTAATACATTTTCCAAATAATGACGTTTTTAGAAAAGTGTCATTAAATGTCTAATTACAAATAGTATAATGACATTTTCTGAAAGCGTCAAGATATAAAACGTCATTAATTTGCTGTTTTGTTGTAGTGTTAAAAGTTAGAATCCCTATAAGGAAGTTGACAACAAAGTCAACATGATTAAAATTTTTCTCCTGGATTATTGTGAATTATTTAATAATAAGAACAATGATTCATATATATGTTGAGATGAGCAATAAAAATAAATACAGATATCCCCCATCATATATTCGTATTCATGTTGCTCCTCTTAGTTGCATAATTATTGGTATGTGAAACAAACTATTATTAAATTGAAAATTTGATATGCACTATGAAACAAAATATTATGTGTAATCAAATTAATATCATCAAATACTAGGTAAATATCATCAAAACTATTGGAATCTTCATCAAGATAAATTAAACTATCAAATTGTCATTAAAAATATGAAACTAATTATTCTTGATAATTTTTTTTGTGATACCATCAAGTGAAATGTTTTATTGTGTTTGTAAAACATGTTTAGTAGGTGAAAAAAATAAAGATAAATAGTAAATAGTCGAAATAATATTTTTTGAATTTTGATGAAAATTTCAAATCACGAATTATCTATGCTGAAAACAGTAGTAGAATCCATATCCATTCTGGATTTCCATTGGAAAATCTATATAAAGCGATATTGGTTTGAAAATATATAAGAAAAAATTTCATTATTTTAAAATTATTAAAAAAATGGGAAACAAAATAAAAAAAATGCTTATGTTTTGGAGTTTTCAAATAGGAAGACCCAAAAATGCCCTTAATTATCAATGGTAGCATTAAAGAAATTTAAAAAAAAATATATTTTTTTGAAAATAGCATACAACTTATGTATACTATATTTGAAAACAATGTATATAATGTATAAACATATATGTATAATGTTTATATGGCTTATAGCATAAAAGTAAAGTATAACATAAAAGTGTATAAACATATATGTATAATGTATATATTTATAATTATTTTATCTTTGATGTCAATATTCCTGGGCCGGCCCGACCCGACCCGGCTCGGCCCGGCACCTCTGCTTCCTCATCCGTAAAGGTTTTGCATGCGTCCACACCCCCCCCCAATGGCTTTAGCTTTGGGAAAAAAGTCCAGCTCGGGCAAGGCTAAAATGAGTCCTGAACGAGGATCGACATGTGTATTCTGGTGAAATAATGTTTGCTTCAAGGAATGTACAACTGCATTGTCCCCGGGGATCCTTTTTTCACCTTCATCCTCATCGGTGCAGGTAAAAATATGACGAAATTTTGGTTGTAAATCGTGAGAAACGAAATTGTCATCGCCCTCCCTTTCGGAATTCTGATTCCGTTCTTGAGTTTCCAAATATTATTTAGTCTAATAATGCCAAAGATTTTTGCTTTCTATAAATTGACGAACAAGTGGCTTGTTATTTTTATCGCCGTTTGTTGATTGCTAATTCAATATGATTGACATTCTCTTTGAATTGCAGGAATATTGTATTATTGAAGAATTTTGAGCCAGATCATACAATTATCAACAGAGGAATTCTACCCAAAAATGATTGGAATGACGGGTTCTCATTCTTAGAGCGTAGCTTTTCCTTAGATGGGTATTGCCGGGCAATGTCTACTTCAAGTGGAAAAAGCATGCGGAGCAGGGTGGAGAGACGGATGCGCAGTGAGTCTGGCAAAACCATGAGAGAAATCAGAAGAGCAAAAAGATTGAAGAAGAAGTTGATGACCGATGAGGAGAGGCTTATTTATAATCTTAAAAGGGTAGGCTGTCTGTCTCTAACGATAATTATCAAGCTTGTTCTTGCATAAATATATGTATGTTTGTTTCTTGCTAAAACACTAGCAGAACCAAGAATAATATGGGGTTAGTAGAGTTGGGCCGTGGTGAAACTCTGGTCTTCATCAGCTTCCATGAGGTGTAATGTCGCATACTTTCATATCAATACCACGATAAGAATGTTTTTTGTAGTATATATAGATCTTGTAAACACCTCTTTAGGTTTAAATCAGAGCTAATTGGTGTGAACACCAAACTATTTTAGCATTGTCTAATTTATTCTTCATCAAATGTCAATATATAGTAAAGCTCTTTCATTTTTACCTAGAAATGTTAGATGCATTTATTCCATTTCTTCATTGGATTCACTTGAACTAATCATTGTTACTTGCATTTTTTTTTGTAATCACTGTATGCACTGGAAAGCATGCTGATGCCAGACAAACAAGAAACTCATGCAGAGATTTAATATCAAATAGAAAACATGTGATTTTACTCCTTTTCTGGCTGGAGTTGAACATTTAACTGAACTTGGTCATTGTTAGTGTACGAGACATTCTTTGTCATTCTTCCCCGTAGTAGTTTGAACTGGACTCCTAAGGTCACTGCAATTACTATGACATTATAACCACATTATTTCTCATTATTTCTTGATGGCTCAATAGGATTCAAATAGTATCCTAATATTTAAAAAAAAAATTGTTATCTTCATGTTCTTGTTCTTGACATCCATAGAAGTCAATAAGTTGACTTCCTTTTTATTCAAAATTGAATTATTATGATACACAAATTATCTAATTGAGAAACATACATCACAAATTAATTGGTTTAGCTTCATTTTATAATCACATCCTTAAAAACCTTAAACAATTGCAATTGAAGATAAACTCATACTATTCTCCCAAACACACACCATAAATGAATAGTGGAAAAGGCATGTCTCAGAGTCAACCAAAAATTATGATATCAAATTGATAAGTTAGTAAAGACTATAGAAATAAAATTAAAAACTCAAATAAAAATTGTCAAAGAAAATATAATTGAACTAAAATTATATGAGAATCTATCATTATTATATTATTCAAAGAATCAAAATTTATATGAATAATTTTGATTATATCATGAATATGTTTTAATGATGTTATATTAGTTGAATATTTGTAGCTTATGTAATGGTATTATAATCAATGTTTGTATATATAAAAATATGAATCATATTTTGTGTTATGCATAAAATGTGTTATATGTTTATCTAATTCTTTTATCTGGTCTTAGAATCATAAGAAGGTTGTTTCTAATATACAAGCTTCTCATCTTGGCACAAGATTTAGTAAAAGTTGATATTTCAATAATTTTATCTCTAAAATCAGAGAAATTATATTTGATGAGTGTCAAAATTGAGATTTATCATCATTGGATGAATGTATTTGTCATCATACTAATACATAATCTTAAATATATATACAATACAAAAACTTTCTAAGTAATCAGTCATTATAATATTATTCTCACTCAAGTACATTAAAATTGTACGTAATATAATAATGATATTTTTTACCACTACATGTTTTCTATCATTGCCCATGTTGACTATTGCTTGCTAGTTTCCTTCCCACTAGTCACTAATAATGGTTCTTATTATTGTTTTTTTTGTTTTTTATTTATTTTTTTTATTTTTATGTTGAGAACATAATTTTAGGGTTGCCCCAATAACCTCGTCATTATTTATATAAGTTAGGATTTTATTTTATGTGTGAGAAAAAATTATTTTTCATATTTTATAGAGTTCATTTTATCACTGTATCAATGCTATAGTTTGCACACCCTATAAAAAGAGAGTGTGCAACATGGTGTGCCTAATATATGTATAGGCAACAATGTGTGTGTGATGTGATCATGGAGTTGACAATGTTATCATCAATGTGGTGTCAGTGTGCATAAGTGCATTATGTAATGATGTGTTGTGCAATGTGTAGCATATGCAATGATGTGACATATGGAAATGTACATAGCGTGCGATGATGTGACATATGGCAACGTGCAGAGCGTTTGATGTTGTGACATATGGCAATGTGCAGAGCATGCGATGATGTGATATATGGCAATGTGTAGTGCTTGTGATGAAATGACATAGGGCAATGTGTGCAATGTGGTGTACATGTAACAATTTATGTAGTGTGGTGTGTAATGTGGTGTTTAATGTGATGTAGTGTGGTGTGTAATGTGGTGTTTAATGTGATGTAGCGTGGTGTGTAATGTGATGTGTGGTGTGATGGCATGGTACAATGTGATATAGTGTACATGTATTTTACAATGTGATATAGTTATTATTACATGGAATCTTAGTTAGAGAAATTTTATAGAATTAACTGCCAAATTCACATATAGTTTACAATTAATAGAAGTTTAACTATTTGATGGTGGTCCCTCCCAATAATGAGACAAAGAAGGCTGTCATTGATTAATTATTAATTATCACTTGATGATATATTGAGATAATGTGATCTTGTAACATATTATGAGACTTTGTAATATTTTTATATTTATATTGAACTATGCAAATATATGATATAATCTCTTAGTTTATAAAATTGAGACTATAAAAATTAAGGAATCAAGATAAATTATTACTCAATATACTTATTTTATACAACTAGCTATCTAGTAATCTAGTTCTTAGGAGTATTCCTAATAGAGGTGGACATGCTTATTGAAGTGAGACAAAGTAGTTTTATAGTATGATATTATTATATTCTCTACTTGGTCGTTTTGCATGATTTAATAGCCAAATTGTGAGTCTTTCTATTTTTTCCTTAGATCAAAGATCCATCAACAAGCAGTTCAATATTTTTTTAAATTAGGTTGACATAGCTCACTTGAGAGATATCTTATATTCTTATCTTGGAGGCATGAAGAGTACCTAACATGGTAGAGGTAGAAATGATTCTTAGTAGATTGCACATAGCATATGAATAATAAGCATATCAAAGAGAATTGTTGGAAATTATTTTTGGAGAGGAGAGAAGGAGAGATACAAATTATTGATGAAGATAGGCTGACTTCCAAATCAATTTAGGGATTCTCACATAATTTTTTCATAATAATTTTTATTATAGAGGAACATATAGATTACCTCATTAATAAGACAACATAAGATATTTCTTATTTTTTAGATATTATAACTCTTACTACTCTTCTTCCCATTTTAGATTAATTAGTTATTGATTTAGTCATAAATAATCATACCCCAATAATTGCTTATTATTCATTATTTGTTTAATTTATTCTTTAAATATCATATCTATTGATAAAAATATCTAAGTTCTTAGCTATGTTAATATTCAATTTGTAACTTTATTTGTATCTTAAGTCTTCTTTGAGGTGTTTAATGGATAGTGAGTTGGGCGGCTTGATTCTCAAGCCCAACCCATGGAAAGAGGCAAAAAATTTATGTTATGCATGATATGACATGAGCAGGAGCAGACTCTACTTTGTGTGTGAGCTGGCTCTTGGCATGGCCCATTCCTAGTTTGGCAAATTGGTTTGCATGCCGATGCATGACATGACATGCACTGTGAGTCAATTGCATGTTCTTGATCATGTTGGGTTTAATAAAAATCGGTGATTGAGCTTCACACGCCCATTATTGATGTGGGTAGAAATCCAATATTTGTTGGATTTCTTATTGCTCTAACAAATTAGTAGGTTATTGGATTTGAACTCATATATTCTATTATCTCAAAGCTTAATGCACATGATTGTTGTCTAATTATTATTCAAAGATTCTTTGTTTGGTAATCTCTCTTTGCTGAAAGTTATAAAAAAATTATAACACAACTAATTGTAGCCAATCTTATTGTGGTGTATTTAGTGTGATTATATTAATACCAACACATTGAATCTCATAAGAAATTTGAAATTAAATATATTTGGAAGAGAATAATATTGGGATGACTGATTGCATTAGCAGTCCTTGTGTTGCATGCATCTATTGAAGGTTATGCTTTGGTACGATGATAAATATTTTCATTAAGAAAAATAGGTTTTGGATTCAAGATTTATTAAATACAGTCTTTTTGATTTTTGGGGTAAAATAGGTGAGATATTAACCTCTCTTAGATCTCGTGCTAAAAAGAAAGCTTTGTGCATTGGTATTTCTTCTCTAAAGCATTTATCTATTTAGATTGCCTATTTGTCTAGTGGTGAACACTAGTAAAGAAGTTTAAATTTGACTCTATTAGTTTGAATTAGAGGTGTCAACCGGGCAGGGCTAGCCCGGGCCGGCATGAAGCACGACATGATTCGGCCTTGCCTGGACAAGCACGACACGGGAATTTCTTGTGCTCGTGCTTGTGCCGTGCCTAGGTCAATTGGACCTCGTGCCGTGCCTGGCCAGGCACGGTACCGTGGCTCGTTGGTACGATACTTTGTCACGAGCCGAGAAATCAAAATTTTTTTTAATTAGGGGTTCGGCCCGACAGGTTCGAACCCGGCTGATTCGTGACGCGGGTTCATGCTGGGTTGACCTCCACAGAACCATGTTTGGCCAGACATGACACGGTACAGTAGCCGTGCCGTGCCTGATCCAGCACGAAAGCACGGTTGGGCCGGCTAAAAAGTGCCGGCTCGGCCCGGCACGTTCTGTTTGATACCTCTAGTTTGAATAGTTATGTTTAAAATTTATTCATAAGTCTTTTGTCTTGATCATTAATAATTATTTGAGGAATACTCAAATATTTTATTATGTTCTTTATGAATAAATTTACTTATTCTTCTATTAGGCATTTACTTGTATAAATGAATGTGTCATACATAGAAAATCATTCTATTACAATAATAATTATTTTAAATTTATTTATTTTAGAAAAACTCATATTAAGTTTTTTGATGCTCTCCCATGAATATTCTAAAATAATAGAATTTGTAGAAGACGTGCATGTGATTTATGATCTACTTTGTCTTGTTGACATACCATATAAGTTTTTATGCATGTCTACATTTTTTTTATTATAGCCAATAATATTATTCTTTCACATGTGTTAGAATATGGTGAATATTTGAATAATTAATTCACTCGGAATCATGATATTTTTTTGTCTTTTTGTATCTTTCCAAATAATGGGATATTTAACCTTCAATTACTTGTTGAATAATAAATTATATTCTATTAAAAAATTCATCATATTTCCTTCTATGACATGTTCAATTGATAATTTGGAAATCAAAACTTTGAGTAGCCTTTGTTTAATACATTCTCGTAGGGACATTGAGGTCTACTAATTGTTGAAAATATTTTTTTCAACATTACTTATTTTCCCCAAGAAATGAAAACTTAGGAAATACTATCTTTATCCCCGCAACTCGTGAATAGCAATTATCATTTTTATTTTGGACTATATATTGTTCTTTTTCCTTTTTGAGCTTATGACTCTCAAAGATAGATGATTATTTTGCATTAGAACTTTTTCAATGGCAAAATTCGAATACATCGATATGAATTTCATAGAATTTTGTATGATTCAATAAGATTAGAATGAAATCTTTTTTAATATTATGATTGAGTTTATTAAATATTCATTGACATATTATGTTTTAGTCTCATATATTCTCTTTGTTCAATGAGTTTGTTAGTGATGTGGTTATGTCAAAGTATCATTGAATAAAATGCTGATAGTAATGGTCTAATCAAAGATGATCTTGATTGTGTTACTTTGTTTGGTAGCTCTCACTTGATAATAGACTCATTTTATCTTGATCCATTTGAATCATCTTATTTTATACAAGATTATTAAGAAATTAAATTTTTTTTTGGCTAAACTTATATTTCTTTTGTTTTGTATATAATTTCTTTTTTCTTAGCACTCGCAACACTAACCATAAGTAATATATATGTTTATTTAATTATTAATGTTATTCATATATACAATCTCAAATCTATCAATAAAAGGTTGGAGTACCTTGTTCCAATTCCATTCCAAAGAGTGCAAATGTCACAAGGGTATTTGTGAGTATATATGACATAATAATTCATATGAATCATAATGAGTCACACAAGTAATCCTAGGCTCATCATCTTTAGGGTTCCTAACTCGATAGTATTTTGATTGCAAGTCTAATTTTATAAATCATTTTGCCTCTCTAAGATGGTCAAATAAATTAATTATATGAGAAATAACATACTTATTATTCACTATCAACTTGATGAGGACTTGATAATCAATGCATAGTTATAAGGATCTATCATATATTCATTGGAACTTGATTGATGCTTTCATAGAGTTTCTTTGATGGTTGAATGGGATTCATATCATTTAGCTCTTAGTTGCTTCCTTAACTCTTTGAGCTTTGGTGGTGCCACCCGATAAGGAGCCCGTTTCTACTAAATATTATATACTAACTTAATTTTATGTTTTTTTTTTTGTTTCAATGATATCTTCTTTGAAAGTTCATACGATATCTTCAATTAAATCAAGGAGTTTTAGAATTCCCTTGGAGTTTCATTTTCATTTTTTTAGTTACATAATTTTTTAAAGAAGTCAAGTAAATTATCATATTTTAGATTATTCATTTTGATAATTGGATTGCTGAGAGAGTATTAGTAAATTTTTTCATTTCTCATTTTATTGTAATAATAGATTGATAGTGAAGATTAGATATGCAAAAATAATTAACAAATGATGCCAAGTGTACATTGACCCAATCAAGAAAATTTAGTCCAACTATTATAATCAAAAGAAATTACCTTTGTTGATTTTAATATTCTTTGATATTTCAATTTGAATTTTTTCTCATATATTTTTCTAATATTTGAAATTTTTTTGGAGTTAATACTTTTAATTTATTCTGTCATTTGTAATTTTAATTTTCTTGTAGCATCTTTGGAAATGAAAATATTTAATACTTCAGTATTAATTAGAGAGGAGACCTTTTAATTGACTATAATAATATTTGAAAACATCAAGTCCTTTTGCTTACTAAACTTTTTAGTATTGATGAAATTCGACACAATCGAGATAAATTTAACAGTATAATTCTTTGCATCTTCTATCTTTTGGATAATCGTAAAGTTTTTTTTTGTACTCGGACAATCGTGTATTTGGTGCGATTTTTTTTTGTATGGAATAAATTTTTTATTCATGCTCTTAATCTCTTTATTCTCTTTATCTCTATATTTATCTCTAGGTCATGTTTTTCTTTCTTCTTAAATTGTATTAAAGATTCCGATACTAACATGACTTGAGTGAGATTGAAATCTCAAACACTCATTCTTTCTAGTTCAAATTTTGCTCAGAGTTTGAGGTTATTCATAAAAAATATCTTCTTTTCTTTTAAATCATAAATTTAGAGCATGATTTATGAGAATTCATGAACATATTCTTGTACTTCTCATTGTGTAATATTCATAAATTTGCATTTGTTTCATCCTTTTTTTGTATTATTTGAGTAAATAATTGATGAAACTCTTGAAATTCTTTCTAAGTATTAATGTGAGTATATCCATGTCTCACATCATTTTTTTTGTCACCAAATCATTGCTGTATCAGTAAAGTATATATTTGTAGTTCTAACCTTGAATTCATCTATTATAATATTCATTGCTTGGAGATATTACTTCATCTTCTAATCTTGAATTCAGTTACAATGATATTTGTTGCTTGGAAATATTACTCTATCTCTTAGAGAAAGTTATCCTATCATTTGTTGATCTTGTATCCTTAAATTCCTTCAACTTGTGAACATCAATTGAGGTGTTGGTGTTGCAGCAACCTTTCTACCTTCTATTCTTCTTTTACAAGTTGCGACATCTCTTCTCAATTCTTTAATCACTTGTTGCATGGATACTACTATAACTTTTAAATCAATATTATTTTGGATAAGTATATCCATTGTAGTAATGAGGATATCTTGTATCTCACCCCTGAGTTTTTCATTCATAGAAATTAACTTTTTGACGATATCTTTGGTATTCTGTAATCTATCCTGCATTTTTTTAATGATCGTCTTTATTCTTACCAAATAGAATTCAATAAAAGATGGAATGTTTTTCAATTATTTTTATTTTTTTTCTGTGGCCTTTAGCTTTACAACATTAAAAAATATAGTTATTAATTTCTGAAATTGTCATAACATTAATTCCTTTGATATTACTTATCATGGAATAAAAGCTTTAGTATAATTACATGCGACATTATGCTTAGATTATACTCCTTGTTTTCTTATGTTAGTTTATTTTTTTCTCATTCAAGATCATACCTACAAATCAAATATGAGAGAAAATTTAAAGATAAAGTAAAATCATAAATTATTATAAAATTTTCAAATGATTACTAGTGGAGAATCTTCATTTGTAAGCTTTAATATAATTACACGCGACATTATGCTTAGATTATTGTCATAACAATAATTTTCAAATATTGAGAGAATCTTTTACATTAACAATCAAGATCATATCAATTGTTGTTATTTTATATCATAGGAACTAAAAAGAAAATTATAGCGAATCTTAAAATATTAATTTGAACTTGGGTCTAAAAATATTTTAGGTCTCATCTTGTATGTTTTTAGATATTTTAGAATTTTCTAAAATCCCTATGATAGAGAGACATATTTTGCTTTTATTTGGGTCATGGTCTATCAAAATGATCAGATTGTGACATTTGAGATGCACATACCCAGTTTTCTAGCCCTGGCCCCTGAGTGGTTGGGGGTTGGAACTTAGTCACCATGGTGGCTTTGTTTCCATATAGTTCGTTGCTTTGTATAGAGATTGTATTATGTACAATTCATGACACATTGTATTAAGGGTATAATACATTATTATTATTATTATTATCCTTTTTTTTTTAAATTTTAATTGTCTAATTAATAAAAATTATGAGCAAAAAACATGAAAAAAGAAATGTCATTCATATTAAAGTTTAAAAATTATATATTCAACATAAAATACAATAAAAATAACCAAAATGGAACTATTTCACAAAATTGTAGTTCGTTAATTCTTGAAAGTATAAAAGAAGCTCATCATATCCTATGAAAAATTATTTTTTTTTAATGTTTGTTTCTAATATTTTATGCATGTAATGTTCTCGAACATTTGTGGTGTTAATTTTATTTTTTGATCATTAATTATTTTATTGGTTAAATGTTGATTTTGATGAAATCGTTGAAATTAAAATTACTAAGTGACCATAATCATGAAAACACCAGAAAATTTGTTAATTACAATCTTTAGCAGTCCATTATATTGGCTTCATCACTACTCGTATAACTTTTCAATGAAAAATTGGTTTCTAAATATTAATAGTTTTGAGTGTCATACTTTTATTCATTGCAATTGGGATAGTGTAACATGCTGAGTTGTAGTGATACTTGAATTAAACATAATAGAAGTCAAAAAGACAACTCTTACGTAGAGTAGAAAAAATACCTAGAACTTTTTTTTTTCTTTTTTGGTTGAAAAGTGAAACATCCTCACTTATAAGGTTAAGTGTTTGTTGGCCGAACTTGGTTTCTAATTGGAAAACATCTCAAACAACTAGTTTTTCTCACTAGTATATGTAAAATGTTAGATATAAGTTATAACCATCAAAAAAAATAATAAAACATTCTATAATAATTGAAATACTCAAGATGCTATAAATAGCCTCTAAAATGTTAAATTTAATCATCAAAAATCTATGATGATAAGCCGTTAATTTAATAGATATCTCACTTGTCAATCCATTTTTTTTGAAGCTGGTTCTTGAGGCATATTAATCAAAGAAATCCTTTTTAAATGATTACTATATTATATATCCTTTAAAGGCCTCTCCAATTGGATATTTGATCTAGATTAAGATTTTAGCGAATAGACTTTCAACTAAAATAGGAAGAAGACATTGAGAACTTATTGACCTTCATGTTCTTTGAGGGACTCTCATCCATGCACACCTTCTAATGCAAGGAATCGGATGGCATGCATTAAGCATAACAATGAGATGAATCAAAAATAGAGAGATTTATAATGAACTTACACCCTTGGGCAGGGTAGGTGCTCTTGACACACTCTATTGATTGGTTGCTCACTTGCAATTTAAACTTAAGGTTGTCTTCCTTTGGTAGGGTACACTCATCTTCATACGTTGCCACTAACCTTATGATACAAGAATTGGTAACTTTTCCTTACCAACGAAAAGACACAAAAAGTACACATCGTAAAGACAAGGTTTTAGGTAATGAGGAAATTTAGTGTCATCACCAAGATGAGTTTTTGTAGTAGCGGGCTTTACTTTTTTGCTATTAAAAGTGAAGGAGTCAGCACCTATTGTTTAGTTGGAATAATAGATTACTTAGAGGTTTACCTTCTTAATTGTTTTCTAAGACTAGGAGGATGAGAAGCCGAAAGGCTAGTCGATAGAAAGACATGGATCTATCATTTTGCCATAAATTTATGAGAATCTATTATCTTTTTGGGATAATAATCCCTTTAGTCTTAGCCTTAACCTTTCTAGAATGATTTTTCTCACTTGTAAATTATAAGGAAAAGATAGTTGCCAGTTGCCACTTGTCAGTGACTAGGAGTATGGAACAAGCAGAAGACTTGCTTATGGCATTTCTTTCTGGATTCATTGGTTTTATTTTAACCTTGCAATGAAAAAAGGTGATGTTTATCCTCATAATTACAGGTGTCAAATGGGCTGTGTTATCCTGATATGGCTTATTTTTTTCAGGCCTGGACAGGCTATGTGCTGTGACTGGCATAACATTGTTTACTGGATGGCAAGTCCGACACATCCCACCACTTGAAATCACCCTGGTTTTGGGTTGGTTTGTGCAGGCAAGGAAGCACGTACATGGTTCTCGACACGTGGACGCGGTACGGACATGGCACGGATACGTGTTTGATACGTCACGTGACGTATCATTGATCAATCCGTATCTGATGCGTCATGTAGCGTATCAAACGGTTGCGTCAGCTGTCGTATCCATGCCGAGTGACCGACGTCCGACGACGTCCAGCAGCTACGTTGGCCACTCGACGCAGGCGGCAGGCATGATTTGAGGGGGGAGGCAGGGGGCAGGCGCGAATTGAGGGGGTGAGGCAGGGGCGGGCGATAGCTGTGGGGATGCAGGGCTGACATAAAATAAAATAAAATATTTTTATAAAATAAAATAAAATATTTCTATTTTATAAAATAAAAAAATATATTTTTATATAGTATAAGATAATTTTAAAATATTATTTTATAAAATAAAATAATTATAAATATTATCTTATAAATTAAAATAATTATAAATATTATCTTATAAAATAAAATAAAATAATATAAAAATATTTTTATTTTATAAAATAAAAAAATATATATTTATTTTATAAAATAAAATATTTTAATTTATCTTATTTTAATTTATTTTATTTTATAAAAATACTTAATATTTATAAAGAAAATAATTTTTATTTTTAATTTTATTTTTTTTATCATGCCGTATCCTAGCCGTATTCGTATCCTAGTTTTTTAGAATTTGCCGTGTCCTTGTATCCTGCCGTGTCGTATCCCCGTATCTGTGTCCATGTCCATACTTCTTAGTATGCAAGAATTGGGGTTATGGGTGCTCCCCAAAACCGAGCGGGCGCTCTCGTGGTCAGCTTGTCGTGTCACCCGTCGGGCTGTGTTGTGCCTAGGTCTTGCCTGCCACTACACGCATGCTGATTTCCCTTGGCACTCCTGGACTGTGCTGTGCTGGGCTTTGAGCTGGGCCCGGGCCGCTCGACATGTTTAATATCTACTCATGATAGAGGCCCACTGGTATGTTTTCTTGGATTTGGTGTGAGATAAGATGACTATACATCCACTTTCATAGTATAAGTAATTCACTGACAGCAATTGTATTGCTTTTATAGTAGTTTTATATATAATCTAGTATAAGAGAAGGATGTTTTCTAATTATAGAGTAGTTATATTATGTTTATTAGTTTTAGGGTTATGTAACTATAAGCCGTGCTTGAATGGAAATACTCTTTTGACTTGTTTTATTTAAGGAGTGATTGAAATATTATTAACTCTTCTCAAAGTAAGATTGTTTGTAGAAAAAGCTACCCAAGCAATATACGGAAGATCTAAGAATTACATAGTTGCTTGGTATCCCTCTCTCTCATTCTTTTATTTCACTATAAGAGTATTTCAAGCTTTTAGCACTTTAAATGATCAATTCTATCACTTTCGTAGCATATGGCATAATGGTAGTAGTTATAAAAGAAAAAAAATGAACTCAAAAACATAAGAAAAGTACTTTTAAAATGATAGACCTAGAAAAAAGTATCTACTAGCCTAACTATCTAATTTATGCAATAGTATCTCAACTCAAGGAATACTTTTTTTTTGCAAGAGGAAAGATCATCTTCTTATATAGTGAGCTGCCCCTACTTTACTTTAGAATATTGTCTTAGTTATGTTGACTCCTAGGCTAAAGCAACTGCATAACAAATGATATCTCGTAGTATCGAATGTTCTTTCTTCCTCTGTCTCTGAAATAGAAGAATTGGTTCAGCATCAACCCTGAGATTTTTCCTCTGGTTACAAGAAAAGAAATTCTTGCTTGCTTCTAATTTAGTTTGTCATTCTAAGGAGAAAATTCTTTGTAGGCTCGATTTGGATCTATCCTATATCTTCTATCCTACATTTTCTTACTTGAAATCATATTTTATCATACTGGTTTTTGTTGAATAAAAAAATTTAATTCATTTTTTTATACTTATTGAGAGTGATTAAATAAAAATGAAATAGAAAGAGAAAATATGAGAAGAATCTCCTAATATATCTAATAAGGAAGCTGTTCCTTGTAACATTTTGCTAGCAAGCTAATAATAAAAATAAGTGGAAGAATTCACCTTATTGGGGGATATCCATTCAAAAATGAAACCAGTACCAACAAAAAAAGAACAGAATGTAGGAGCTTCGAAATAACACTTAAAAAAAGAATGCAACAAGCCAGCCCGTTAAGCTGTGATTGGGCATAAGTACAAACTCGGGAACCATCTTGGGCTGCAGACAACGGGAGGTTGAAGGTCAAGTACGAGATCATAGGGATTGGGTTGGAGTTCAACAAGAGAAATAAAGGAATAAGTCTAGCAAGAAGAAAAAGAATAGGAAAACATAAAGCTAAAGGAATTCTTCGAATCATGAATGCAAATTCTCAAGTGGAAGCAATCAATGCATATGATGAATTGGGTAGTGGTACTGAACCGTGGGAAGGAGTAACTCATCGGTAATGCTAAGGGGAATACACAATAACTTGACCACCGTTCAAAACCAGAAGATACCCTACTAATATTCAACCTTATAGGAGAGGAGTTGAAATTTAAGAATATATGTGTTTCATTACTAGTCTTGTGAACTCACCTTTTCTTTTCGCTTTCCGTATTTTCAGGTGGGACTAATCGGTATACATTCTCTATGCTTTGAGCTACCTTAATGAGTTTGTTTCACATTCCAAAGTAAGGGTTTAAGCTCCCAAATTTCCTCTTAAAATGAGGATTTTTTCTTCTTGATTTTCAAGCTACTCCTTGGCTTGAGTCAATTGGTTCAGTCTACTAATAATAATATGACTTTCCAAGTTATCTGGTTTATTATCCTCATTATGCATCAACTCTTTTCCTTTTCTTAGAAGGAGAAGTGCAATAATCTTCTCAATCAAATAAAGTTTCTAAGCCTTTAAGCTAACCCCTTCCAATAAGGTATCCCATTAAGTTTGCGTTGATTTTAGAGACCTAACACCTAACTTTTAGCTCCATGAGAACCAATCTCTTGAGAGGTAGTAGTAGGAAAGTCAACACTCTCGAGGATAGATCCCCAAGGGATTGAGTTGGAAAGCATGACCACCATTGGTCAGGATCAAAAATTTACAGATTATCTTTCTTTTAAAACTATAACTTATCTTAGTACTTGAGGTTCTTTGTCAGCATCTTCTCACTCTTCTAAGTATATAGAAGGCATTTATTTACAAAAAATAAAATCATGACTTTCTTTTATTACATTTGCCTTTATGTTGTGAGACGAAGATAGTTGCAACTTTTTGTTGACTGCTCTGTGGTTTCAGAGAGAAACCTTATTTATTAACACCTAACTTTATATATTAAATTAAAACCTAGCTCATGAGAACAAAGGCCAAATCTCTAGAAGCTAATCTGGAAATAGCCCTCCCATGGCTTGGGGCATTTTTTCCCAACTTACAATAGTACAAGCAAGGTGGGTCCTAGGTATAGCCTAATAAACCCGACATCTACTTTATTTATATTAAGAGAGAATCAATAGTGCTTGGTGCTAGACAGCAACTCCTTGTGAACTTCTTGACTAGGCATGTTTGCAAACAGACACAAATAGGGTGTTTGAGGAAGGTGCTTGCCTTAGTCAATTGGAAAAATAGCAAAGGGAAGATATATGTGTCAAATGTGCCATGCATGACACAGTTAAATTTCCGTGCCATGCCAGACACGACATGATGGTGTGGTCCACCAGTCCAGCACGACACGGTGGGCACGACTGAGTGCACTACCATGGTTGACTGTGCTAAATGGTGAAGATGCACTTGTTGTGCATCTTCGTTGTTACCCGTTGCGTGATGGCTGACGGGTGGTTGACTTATGGGCTGACCAATTATAATCGGTCAAGTAGTTGATTGTTTTTAATAAATTGGAATGCCCCACGGGGACCCCATTGGTCGATCATTCGAGTTGGTTTCTACCAGCCTAGCATGACACGAACAATGCTATGGGGTGGCCTAGCTCGGCATGAGACGTGATTCTAGATTGTGTTGGGCCAGTCACTGTTTAACTGGGTTGAGCCACACACCGTGCCCGAGAAATCTGGTCCATTTGACATTTTTAGGGGCAAATGCTTTTGCACAAGAACAAAAGGTTGAGTCATAGGAGATTGTGATTGTTTAGGGAATGTCCACAGACCATTTCCAAAGAATTGAGTAAAGGCACCCCAACTTAGTAAAGCGAACTTAATAATGCCTCAAGCACCAATGTCATTGGCTAATCAAAATGGGGAAGCATCATCTCTTTAAGAGTTAGAAGGTATCTCGCTTTTTTACATTCACAAATAGGGCCAATCAAGAAGAGGTTCACAGGAGATTGACTTTAGAATTTTGTAGACAAATTTCATCTCTTACCACATGACTGATTCTTCTTCACACATAACAGTAAATCTATGAGAGGGATCTGCTAGTTATTATTATTATTATTATTATTTTTGAAGAGTTTGTTTCCAAAGCTATAGAGTGGTGACTTTTTTCATTGAATAAAAAAAGGAGAAAGGATAGCTCCAAACCATCCTTTATATGAAAGGTTTGCTTGCTTGTTAAAAAATTTGTTTTTCTTTCAGTAAAGCCTTTCCAAGTCTTCTTTAGTATCCTAGAGATTCTAATTTCTTTCCAAGCCTTCTTTCATACAAGTAAATCTCACACAAAGAATAGTCTTTTTTGCTTGTATTTAGGTCAACCAAAGCTAGAAAAATTTATTGTTGGAGTTGAAGGAATACTCGATTTTAGAGTGACTATTTTGTTAAGAGATAGTAGAAGGATCCAACATTATGTGAAAGAATCAAAGTCAATAGTATTCATTTGTTCTTGAAAGGGGGTAGAGGTGTCAAACGAGCCATGCAGTCTAGGCATGACTTATTTTTTTGGCCCATCCAGGCTATGTTTAATGCATGGCACCACATGGTATTTGTAACGGGCATTTTCATGCTTTCATGTAAAGGTGTCAAATGGGTTAGGATGGGCCGGCTTGGCCCGACATGGAAATGACCCATGCCTGTTCCCTTGCTGGTTTTCTCGGCACTGT
Source organism: Sapria himalayana (assembly GCA_029783825.1). Taxonomy (NCBI): domain Eukaryota; kingdom Viridiplantae; phylum Streptophyta; class Magnoliopsida; order Malpighiales; family Rafflesiaceae; genus Sapria; species Sapria himalayana. The sequence goes on along the minus strand of JAREIK010002637.1, from coordinate 1,041,844 downwards.
TCGTGCAGTGCCGTGCAGAGGGATTTCGGCACACGTACTGTGCCAGGCATGACATGAATGCCTAGCACTTGGGCATGGCACGCGTGACCACGCACAGAGCGTGGTCACGACGAGCCGACTCCGGAAAGGGTGACGGCTGCGCGGCGCGCTGCCGAATTCTCATTTTTTTAAAAATTAGGGCTCCAGTCCGACTTGAACTAGGGCGAACCTGGTGGATTTTGGTTTGCTGGCTCATGCCGGGCCCGATCTCCTCTGAACCATGCAGGGCCAGACACAATAGCATGGTTGGGTTCTCTAAACTCTGCTGTGCCAGCTTGGTCTGGCCCGTTTAATACATCTATCGGCGTGATTCAAAAAAGAGGCAGCCCATTGGCATGGTTCATTGACATGGCTTTTGGGTGAGTTGTGACTTGCCAAGCTCAATTGTGGGCTGGCTCGTGATACTTTCTTGCATAGTTTTGAATTGTGCCATATTAGGCATGATTGAACTGTGCAGCGGGCTGTTCCTTGGCTGTGCCCTCACCGCCTGACCAAGTTGACACATATAGTCAAGAATTAAAATATTAGTTTTTACGAATATATCAGTACTTGAATTTTACGGATATATCGGATATATCGAAGATATATTGATGTGTATTTGCATATGAGCACCAATTAATGATAGATATATCGGTTTTAATGAATATATCGATACTTAGAATTTACGGATATATCGGAGATATATCAGTGGATATGTCAGAAATTTTTATCATTGCATATAGTAGGACACAATAACACATGAAGCTCATTGGGCTTTAAGAGGCATAATATGAATTAAGAGACAATAAGAACCTATTATACTACGATATTATTCCTTGTGTTTTTGGAAAGAGTATAGAAGTTGAAAGTATCAATCAAGAGATGAAGATATTTTTCTCAACTTGAGTGTTAGGTCAATCCCTTATTAAACAACATATTCAAATAATTCATGAGATAAGATATTATTCCCACAACAAATGAAATAATATCGCTTTTTGATATAAATATCAGATCAAGAGCTGATTCAATTGTAAACATTGGTCGGTTAATCATGCTAAATAAATTGCTATTTATATTTTAACTACTAGAATCTATCTTAGCAGTCAATGGAACATCCAACTATCAAAAGTATTTATTCGATTGATTCCTTGCAATGCAAATTAAAAATGATCTTTTTCCTTTTTTACCCCGCTTTCAACTTATTTTCCTAGTCTTAGAAAGACTATCAAGCTGTTTTAAGCAAGATCCTCGATAAAGTGTCTGATAGGAATCAATACATTGGATATAATTTTGAAGTATGATCATTGTGGGAAGAGAATTCAAGGTAAGGTAGAAGTACAATGGATAAAGGGCTACAATAAGAATTTTGATCTACATTCTTGTTAACACTTCCAAGTCCAAGAGTGACCCTTTCTTAGTCATTTATTTTGGTCAACTAGTACCATCCTTCTTTAAAATGTATAATCAACTTCTTCAGTCTTCTTTCCAATCTATTGGTAAACATTGACCTAGTGTGAACTTAACTTTCCAAGAAAAAGTCAATTAAGCAGTAAATTTTCTTTGCTTTTAATTAGCTAGTCATCTCAATCTCCAAGCTAGCCTTTGAATATGATAACCTTAACTACGTGAGAGCTTAATGCTAGTGAAATTTATTTCTTTTGGGTAAGTAAAGTGGTATCATGTATATAGGATCAAGACAGGTTAAAGAAATAAATTGAAATGGATAGAACTAGAATAAGTTGTCATGAAAAACTTTCTCATAAAATGTTAAAAGTGGATTAGAAATTCAAGATTTTACATTTAAATTAACCAATAAAAAGAAAATCCATTAGAGTAGAGCAAAGTGATTCATATTAAAGTGATCTCCAAATCCTCACTCTGTACTAGAACTTCAGGATTGATTTGACATTATCAACCTTTTATGTTTCTTGCAGGCATGTAAATCCTATTGGAATGAGATGATTATTAGATGCTAAAAGTTTGGTCTTCTTGTTCATGCCTTGGTTACTAAATAAATAAAGAAAAATTCTTCCCTTATAGTTAAGAAAGAAAGCCATGCCACAATGCTATACTTTTGGATTCATTTCATTTTTCTTTTTGAGTGAATACCAAGTCGAAATGCCCAACTCTTATTGATTTAGTTTTGAGAATCAAATTTGTAGATGAAACAAAAGCAAACAAAAGGTTCAAGGCCAACAAGGAATTAGACATAGATAAGGGAAAGCTCCCATCCTAACCCAAGTGTTATCCTCAAATTTAGATGTTGTAGGGATGTTCAAAGATATTGACGAAGCTTTTATTTGGTTTGGCTCGATTAGTCTCATTTGAACTCAAGATTGGTGGAAGAAGGGCAAGGGCCTTGAATACCAAGGCTGATATACCATATTCCCAATCAAGTTATTCTAAGTACTTACAAAGTGGTGGGGGGTTTGGAAATTTATCCTTAAATTTTAAAGCTCAGTGCCTAAATGTTCAGGGTGCCCCACTTTGTGCTATATCATGGTTAACTAAGAGGAACTTTTGGATCCGAGTTTATGAGGTAGATAAAGTTTGATAGGATTGGAAAGCCAGCCTAAGTTTTTTTGGATCCTTCCATTGCTTGTTATGAAGATACAACTTTCATTCTTGGTGCTTGGGTGATGTTTGATGCCACTTGATGTATCTATCCCGTGTGGTGCTATCATGATTCATATTTGTGTGGCTCGGTCATGCCACTATGCCATGCGTGGCATGGAAGACATTTATTTTACTATGCCTAGCACAACTTATTTGGCTTGTAGTGGGACAGATTTATGTCGGGCCATGCTGGGTCATGCTGGTTTTGGCCCAAATGGAAATATAATGAAATTTTAATTTTATATTTATGCAAAATAAAAATGAAATTCACTCAAATAAAAATAATTATCTGTTAGCATAATATCACTATGATAAATAATATAATATGATTCATAACTTGCAAAAATCAAAAAACAAAAAAAGATATTGTATCGTATGAAAAAAAATTCAAAATAGCATTAGTAATCATCATCAATTAGTATTTGTAGTATTATACAATGAATACAGTTGCAGATTATAATCATCATATATGCTTCTGAATGTATTACTAATGGTGATCTTAATACCTTTGATCTTGATGTCTTATGAGTCATTATCCGTTAGTAATTTTTTATTTTATTTTGATTATCAATTTTGAATCTTTTTAATTTTTTATGCATGTAAGTGTTTTTATGATATATTGTCTTAGTCTTGATCTTTTAGTTGAAATGATATTAGTTATAATAGGAAAAGTAGATCTCAATACTATGTTAGACACCAGAGGAATCAGTAAATCAAGTATCATCTTAGATAACACATGATATGATGATTGATATAATTGTTACTATAATTAATTGAAGGAAAAAATTATTTTTTTTAAATATTAAGTCTATGTCCGTACGTAGAGTCTAGTTATAACTATTATACCTAATGTCTTAATATGCAAACATGTCACTTTAATTTTTTTTGAATAAAACCTCAAGGTTAGTCTTGGTTGATGTAATTGGATATGTGTTTTAATATGTTTTCTATCATTTTCATATTAATCTTAGGATTCAATACAAGCAGTAAAGTAATAAATAGTTAAAATAAAGGATCAATATTTTAAATACTTAGTTTTTATTTTAATAACCATGATATTAAATATAATATATTCTTTATACTTGACAATTATGTTATTAATGTTGTACATGCACCCAAACTTAATGTAAATAATGAGAGTGTGCACAAATGATCACATGATTTTCATGTAGAGGTGTCAAATGGGCTGGGTTGGGCCAGCCCAGCCTGATTCAATTTTTGGCCACCCAATTAGGCTACCATGCTGGGCCATGCACGACACAGTTATTGTACTATGCCGTGCCTAGCCCGACATTGTTTCTTCAGGCCAGGCCCGACACGGCTTGTATGCACGACTAGTTTTTAACCGTGCTTGTTCAGGCCCTTACGGGTTGATTAAAAAATGTAAAAAGTTTTTTTTTAATTTATTTGTTTTTAAATTTTATGTAATTATAAATTAGATAATGCTTAAAAATATTTAAATTATAAATTATAAATTTTAAATAGTTTAAAAGTTTTTTTATGTTATTTGTTTTAATTTTGTATTAATTCGATTATTAGAATTAGATTTTAGAATTTATATATGAAAATTAAAATAATAAAATATTAATTAATTAAAACTTAAATATGAATAAAAATTAAAATTGAATGAAAAATGAACATAAAAAAATAAATATTCAACTTCAAGTTTTAACTTTCAAGCATTATTTACATTTAACAATTCACAACCAAAATTAAAATAAATACAAAAATTCTGAAACATAAATGACAAAGCCAAACCAAAGTAAATACAATGTAAATAAAAATTAGTATAAAATATTAAAATTAAAAATCAGAATTAGACATAACTCATAAGCATAAGCAAAGTCAAAGCTCGAATCCTTTCAATTCTTTATGCATGCTAAAGTCTCAATAATATATGGATAAAATTGTGATCTCCTATCATAAGCAAAGTCAAATTTATTACAATAGAAAAAGTATGCTCTGATGTTAAGTTCGACACTGGAGGAGTCAGTAGATCCTGTGCCATCTTAGATAGCATAGGAAAGGTGGATTCGTATGATTTTCATCACGGTAAAATATCAAAATATTTAGTATCAGAATATAATATGATCGAGTAATAATCGGTATCTAAGTACAAAGACAGCTCACTCCTATTTTATGATCCATCCCGTCATTTCTTCTTTGTTAATTGAATGAAAAAGTCGTCATCTTTGAATATGGTATCCATGTTCGTACTTACAGCCTCACCACCACCATCATCATATCTATTATCATAGTATGTATAAAGCTCAGTCAATTTTTCGTGAATGAATCTTTCAGATGAGTCTTTCATATTCATGCATGAGGAAATATAAGTCAATATTATCTACTCATTTCATCTTAATCCTAGGGTCCATGCAGGCAGTCATACAAAAAGAGATGAAATGGTAGATCAGTACTTTAAGTACTTGGTTTCTATCATTGTAACCATATGGCTAAGTGTCGAGTCAGCTCGATATTTTCTAAACATGTTACTAATATTATAGATGCACCTGAGTGCAATCCGAGTCGTGAGAGTATAAACCGACGAATACATGTCCGTCGTATCATAAAAAATTTTTAAAAATTTCATAAATAAAATTTCTAAAACTCAGTCAGTGTTTTCAATAAGTTTGTCATTTTTATTATTGATGTAGTTGGATATCACATGTTCGTATCCAATACATGATTCTAGTATTAGGTAATTATAATTCTAACAGTGTCTTATATTCATTTAGAATTTTTTCTTCTTAAGATTTGCAGACAAACAGAGACTACCAAACTCCTGTTGTCTGCGAGACGTGCCAATATGTTTTAGTGAGTTATGTATGTTTTCCAAAATAGGGTAACACATCTTTATTTCCGGTTGTACAATCAATTTAATCATGTGACACATGCATCTAACGTGATAAATTTCTCATAATGATTCGTCTTTAATATTTCTAATAAAATATTTTAATCACTACTTCATTATTAGTTGTGTTATCGAATGTGATACTAAAAATTTTATTTTCTCTAAATAACTTCATCATGCACTCAAAAATGGTTGTACTATTATAAGGATGGAGAATCTCAGAGAATTATATCATTTTTTTATCTAGAGTCCATTTAAATCTACATAGTGGGCTGTGAGGTATGCAAAAGATGCATTATCGTGACTTGTCTAGATATCGGACATCAAGAATACAATTCCACTATATATCCTAAATTTATTAATTATTTATTTTTCTAACTTATAATATTTTTGTATGCCATTCCTAGATGTGAACCTAAGAATTCTATGATAAGCAGGTTGAAAATATGTTTGCATGATACTTACTACCCTTTAATCTTTCAAAATCTGATCGGAAGATCTATCATGATGATAAGTTTGGTCATGCTTTTCCTACTCAATTCGTTGTGGTATATGAAAGGGATAAATTTTGAGACTGATTTGGATCAAGCCTTAAAAAACTCACTGATAAGTTGAGTTTGTCTAGGATTTAATGTATCATATTTTTTGATACATCTTTTGACATGTCTTTTAAGGTCCTCAGTCCCACACGCACTCTTGCAAGTAAAATTTTTTTATAATATTTCTACTGTGTCATTTTTTCTTCACTATTCTAACTATTTTTTTATTTTATTATATTAAAGTAAGTCTAAACTGTAGAAGTCCTAGTTTTTTTATTTTTTATATTATTGATCGAGACGACATGAGAAACCAAAGTTTCAGCAGTCGCAGACCATTGTGTAAGATTTTTATTTTCTAAATTTAAATTAATTTTATTCGTATTTATTATTTTTTTAATTTTCTTTGACAACAGGATAGATTATAGAGTAGAGATAGAGTGTGTGTGAAATACTAATTATTTTTAAAAATTAAGTTAAGACTTAGAATTTAATTAATTAAAAAAATAAAAATACTCATAAATTAGTGTAAAGCATGTGCATCATAAATCCAAAGTTCAATTCAAATACCAACCAAAGTCGAGCTCGAGTTTTGAGTCTCGAAAAGTCGAGCTAAAATTCTGAGAGAGAGAAATAAATGAGAGAAATAGAGAGAATGAGAATTGAGAGATTTGTGTTTTTAAAAAACATAAATATTAGAGAGAAGAGGGTTTATAGAATAATAATATGATTTTTTTAAAGAAAAGTTTTTTTTTGATTTTTTTTATTATTTTAATGATTTTTTGGGGCAGAATTATGTGAGCCATCGGATTTTGTCTCATAGCTGATGGTGGCGAAATCAAACGGCTTTAATTTAAAATTTTTATTTTTTATTTTTTTTATCGTTGGGGATTGTGGGGGTGGAATCTGACCCGGATCAAAAAAACTATGGGTTCTGATTGGGGCCCATTGTTTTGACAGTTTTTTTTGGATCATCAGGCTCGGGTTGTTTCTTGGCTCGGGCTATTTCTCGGCTCGTGTCGAGGTATCGTGCCCACGAGCCATGGTACTGGGCCGTGCCTGACCCAGCACGAGGCCTGGTTGGCTTCAGCACGACATGGTACGACACCTGCCATGAGCAAGCCTAGCATGTGCACGAGCCCAAGTCATTTCCATGCCGGGCTAGGCATGGCCGAACTGGGCGGTGCCGCAAGCTGGGACGCGTTGTCCCGACCGGTTTAACATCTCTATTTTCATGTCATAAAAAATTTTTAGAATTTTTATTAAAAAAATTTTTATATTACAATTTGAATTGTTAATATTAAGTTTGTCACTCTTATTATTGTCGTAGTTGAATATCATGTGTTGGTAGCCGACACATGACTCTAATAAACGATAAGTATAATTTTAATATTGTTTGACATTTGTTTGGAATTTTTTGTTTTTAAGCCTTATTGATAAATATAAATTGCTAATTTATTGTTGTCTGTTAGACATCCTAAAATATTTTTGTAAATTTTATTTTTTTTCTACAAAGGAAGAAATAATTTTTATTCTTGATACTTAGATGACACTTGATGATAATAGATAACATGGATGGTCTGTTGAATAAGAGTAAGTTGTTTCAATAATTAGATATCGATTATTGCTCATTCATTTGACATGATAATAATACAAATTTAAATATTTTAAATTGATAAAAATTATATGAATTTATTTTTCTCGTGCTATCTAAGATGCTACTTGATTTGTTGATCCTTTTAATATCTAGCTTAATGTTGAAGTCTATTTTTTCTATTGTAACCCATCTTATTTTAAATAAGAGATTGAAATTCTGATCATATATTACATTGGCACTTGCATGCATGAAATATTGGAAAGATTTGAGGTTGAGTATTCAAGATTAAGCAATATTTTTAAAGGTATTTTTTTAATGCTTTGATGCGCTTCTCAAGGTGATGTGTTCGTAAAATACTTCAAACCATTAAAAAAAAGCATCGAGCTCGACTGAGCTCCTGGAGCTCAGTCGAGCTCCATGATGGTGCTCGTTGGAGCTTGAAAAAGCTCCATTGAGCTTTTCGTGGAGTAGGGGTGAGGGGCGAGAGCGAGGGAAGAGGGACGAGGGATGAGGGGTGAGGGAGAGGGGCAAGGACAAGGACAAGGGAAAGAGAAAGGGAAAGGGCAATGACAAATTTAAAAAAATTATTTAATAAATTAACAAAATTTATTAAAATTTGATAATAGTATTAATTAATAAATAGTATAAAATAATAAATAGTATTGAATTAAAAATAAAATAAAAGTAGATAATTTAATAAATTTAAATTTTAAATTTATTAAAATTAAAATAATATTTTAATTTGATAATTTGATAAAATTATCAAATTAATAAATAATATTAATTATAAAATATTTCATTTTATTTATTAATTTATTTTTTTATTTATGTTATTTTATTTTATATATTTTAAAATATTAATTAATTATATATTGTGATGCTTAAAAAACTTATGCCTCAAGACTTATGTCTCATCTTACGAAAAAAAACTTTGCCTTACGCTTTTGTCTTTTAAAATATTGGGATTTAGCAAAATTATTTTTGGTGGTCATGGAATATTGAAATTGAGGATATTGAACCATCACGAGCGGTATCTTTGGATGCATATATGATGATGATGGTATGTATTTATATTTGCACTATTATACCACATATATCGATTGATGATGATGACTTATCACTTGTTTCATTTTGAATTATTTTTTAATATGATATATATATATATATATATATATATATATTTTTGCCAGTTATGCTTCATATTATATTATTTATTATATTTATATTGTGTACAGATTATTTTTTCCATTTAAGTAATTTTTTATTTTTTATTTTGTATAAATATAAAATTAAAATTTCAATATATTTTTATTTGAGCATGACCTGACATGACCTGTCATGGCTTGATAATATTGGGCATGATCAAACATAATTTGGCATGATCCGATATGGTTCGACATAACACAACATGAATTTACTAGATTATGGGCCAAATGAGCCATATTGAGCCTAATAAATTATGTGTCGTGTTGTGCCGTGCTAACTCAGTAAACCATAGGCATGTATTTTAGGTGCGCATAATAGGAACACAATAGGGATACAAAACAGGCACCTACATTGAAAAACATGTATTCATAGTAAATCTTAGGTTAGCTGAATCGAGTACACATTGTGTACAACATGCATGCATAGTTGACAAGCAATGAAAGAGGAAAAATGATAGAATTATGTGTTGAATAGATTGTGTAGTTTTTCAGTGCAATGTGTGATATCACTGTTATTGTCAATTGAGAGGGTAATAACACAATGCCAGAATACAATTATACAAGTTTTTTCATACTTGACACATTCTAGATAAAAAATAGCATATTAGATAGAAGTATTTACATATATTTCCAGATAATAGACCGATAATATTATAGAATACTAAGGGAGATATGTTGATTACTAGAGAACTTGAAAATTATCACAAAATTATCCCACCACGATGCTAACTAGTAAAGAGTATATAAAATTTTTTTCTAAAATAAAAAATATATTTTTTTCATCATATAAGTACTATTGTTTTTATGACTGATTTTCTCATTTAAGACTTATGTATTATTGATATGTGGTAGAATTCATTTCACATGTAATCATGTATTGTTTAATATTTTTTCTTTTTATTCCTAAAATATTATAATAGTTAATGATTAATGATATATTATTAAAAATTTTTGATTATAATAATGTTTAATTTAATATTTTATTTCTCATGTATTCTTTTTTAATATTATTGTTCTATTATTTTTTTTTTTTGTAAGTTAACTTTAAAATCTGTTCAATTTTAATTTTATTTTTTTTTTCTTTGATATTTTGAAATTTTGAGATACTTCGACAAAATTCCTTTCATGCTATGCATGATGGATTATATATTTTTTACTTATATGATTATATATTTCGCTAGATATTTAAATACTATTAATTTATTATTTTATTCTTTTTTTGATTTATTTACTTATTTTTGATCTAATTTTAAATATTAGATCCTAGTATTAAATATATATCTAACCTAAAGTATGTAATTTTTCAATTAACAAATTCCTCTAGAAATTCATACTCTCTGCCAGGCTTGTGTGAGTAAAGACTTATTTGACTTAATATACTTAGATGTTTAGTAACCTAAAAGAGATAAAACTTAAGATGAATTTATATATTTTATTATATTTATTAATGATTATATATATATTACTTATAGTTATTAAAGATATGCTTAACAACCAAACAAAATCACATCATCTCTTTGGGAGATGCATGAGGATTTGTGAAAGGCACGCGAGTCACCAGCATATCCTTTGGACTGGCATGATCCGATCTGACCCGGCATGACCTGACATGCGTGTTGAGGAGGGTGACGGTGACCCATTTGGCCATGTCAGGCCGATCTCTCTTGAAACTCTGTTTGGTACGGCATGATCTGTTTGACACCATAGTCTCATTTAATGTCTTATTCTATGTTTATCATTTTGCAGTTTTATTTCTGGCGTTGCATTATTGCTTATGAAATAATTGATTAACCTCTTTATTTTACTTGGATGACATATTTGATTATTCATGGCCAGTTCCTTTTGTTTGTTAATGTTTTGTCTGAAAAAACATTTATAATCATTCATGTGATTCTGATATGCACAGGCCAAAAAGAAAGTTGCATTGCTCCTGCAAAAGCTCAAGAAATATGAGCTACCAGAACTACCTTCTGCTGTACATGATCCTGAATTACTGACTCCTGAGCAACTTCAGTCATATAGAAAGATAGGATTTAAAAACAAGAATTATGTTCCAGTTGGTGTTCGTGGTGTGTTTGGAGGAGTAGTCCAGAACATGCATATGCACTGGAAGTTTCATGAAACCGTCCAAGTTTGTTGTGACAACTTTCCTAAAGAAAAAATCAAGGAAATGGCAAATATGCTAGCAAGGCTGAGTGGTGGTATTGTGATACATATTCACAATGTGAAGACAATTATCATGTTTCGAGGAAGAAATTATCGTCAACCAAAGAATTTGATTCCCATTAACACTCTTACAAAAAGAAAGGCAGGTGACACAAGTTTCTCTTTCTTGATTTTCCCTTCATGAACACAATAGAATTCTTTTAAATACCTAATTGAACTATCTATATGAGGGTCCTTGAAGATTATCATATTTGATTGAACATGGTGAAAATTTTATTAAGTGTAAAAATGATATAAGTAGATATGTTAATACAATTGTACAAAAATAATTAAGCAAAAATTAAACGTAAAATATCCATAATTAAAGATACTAATAAAATGTACAAATGGACATTTTTATAAATATTATATAAGTTGGATTGGAACTTCCTATATATTGTATCATGTTATCTATAAAGTAGAAAAAAATCAAAGGCATAACAGAAATAATATTAATGCATAATTTATAATATTTCCTCTAAGCCAGTGAATACATATTTAAGATATTAAATTTTAAGAAAAAAGTGAACTGAGATATCATGAATGTATTAATAAAGATATTAACTGGTTGATCTATTTTATGAACATAGGTTGTAATGATAGTCTCGTCATAAATTTTTTTTTTTGAGAAATAAAATTTATTATTGTGTTTCATTTGTCAGTGTGATATTAGATTAGAGATTATATATCTTGTTGTATAATTGTCATAATAAATAATAATAGGCAAAGTAAGTAGATGCTTGATTTTCTAAATGTATATGATCCAATTTATCTCGTAAGTGATTCTTGTCATCATCTTGTACTTTATCTTTCAATTATGTCTCAAAATCATCATATGTCTTTTACTTTTCTAGAGACAAAATTGTCTCTATGAAAAATATAATAAATTGTAGTAGACACATTTTAGTATAAACCGATGCTCACCTTGAATATGAATACTCGGTCAATTGTATGTTTTCAGGATCACTATGAGAATTTTTGAGACGTGAAATTTTTTCACATGCTTTAATATGTTGATAGTTTAATAGTTAATTTTTTCTATAATATTTTTTGTATATAATAGAATTATTTGAATAAGTTGTATTTGATAAGAAATCAATATTTGATTCAATATAAGTAATTGGAGTATTAGGCTAAAGTTAAATCTTTGTGAAAGTATCAACTATATATATATATATATATATATATATATATTATAATAACACAATATTGCTCATAAAATAAGGTATTTTTATCTAAAGAAAGTATTTGAATCTTTCAAGATTCTTTTATCTGAAACTATGGTTGAAGATATTTTTTGAGTTGTTTGATTTATACCTCATTTTTTTTCATAATAAGAATATTATTCATATACATAATTAGCATGATCAACCAATAATTTGAATTATTTTAAAAAATTAAAGAGAAATCTATAACTTATGTGCAATAAAAAAAAGTAATTGCAATCAAAAATCTCACAAACTAAAATTTTAATGATTGATTTAGGTAATTGCAATCAAAAAGAGATAATTACATTGCTTTTCATGATTTATAAATTGAGTTTAATTGCACTATCCAAAATTTGAGTGATTGCTATTTTTTTTTTCATGTTGAAGTGGTTTTTAATGTTCGGCCCTAAGTTATTTTGGGAAGTGAGAGGGAGAGGAGGAAGAATAGAGAATAAAAAAAATTAATTTTGTTTTTGAAATCCTAAAAAACATGAAATATATGATAACCACTTATTTATAGTTTGAGCCAGCTCACATATTAGATGCTCTCAAACAATGAAAAAAAAAAGATAAAAATTAACCCAAATCTTAATATTCCTTTTCAAGCCAATGTGTACATGTCATAAACACTCACTTAGAAAAGAGGAAAAAAATTCGCAGTCATCTGAGAGCTTTTGTAAACATATTTGCAATTTATTTGTTGATATATGTGTATGTAGAAACTATAAAATTATCATGACTTTTTTCTTGTATTAAGTGGTAACCAATCTTAAAATATTTTGTTTGCTCATGGAATATCTAGTTGATAGTAATGTGCTAAATTTTGTGGTAGTCACAATAAAACATCATCAATCTCTAAATTGGTAAGCAAAACTCTTGCAATATGTAACTATTTACAAGAATTTATAAGTAATCGATATCATAATTTTATACTTTACTTTTATTTTAAATATAGAAATTATAATTTATATTTTATTTTTTTAAATAATAAGATTGTTTCCAAGTAAAATACAAGATTTTATGGATAATCTCTTCTTTGTAATTGTTGGAGAAAAACTATTTTATTTATATCTATACTCATTTATGTCTTTGACCTCTAATTGATTTTTTTTGTCTTGGAGCTCTTTTTATATACATGAGAATCTCATGTATTATGTCCATATAAGTCTATTTAGGAGAATTCATAAAAAAATTAATTTTAATAATGATACAAGTAATATTTGGTTTGGTCCTCATCAGATATTTTAATTTTTATATGATTTTTAATATACTTGGAATAAATTTAGCAATTAATACATGTCAATAAGTGCGTACTCAAATCAAGTGATAAATAAATACGTATATATGTATCATATTGAGATAAAATAAAATATTTAATACATATCTTATATGAAAAAGCAAGATCATATCTCTTGAATAGTCGATTACAATACTTAAGAAATATCTAAAATGTCATAAATTATTTGTCTTAAATTATAAAAATAATTTTATTTGGTATATACTCATATGATCATTTCTTTTAATTAGATTATCATCAATATATATCACTAATATCATATACTGACTGACATGATCTATATTAGAAAAAATATAAATAATCTGACACGTATCTCCTAATGTCAAAAGTGATAAATGTATTAAAAAACCTATTAAACTACATCATAAGAGATTACTTAAGGACATAAAGGGTATCTTGTAATTTATATACCATTTCAATGCTTATAAGAATAATAAAATTTGGTTGTTTCTATATAAATTTATTGTCCTAGACTATGTTGCACGGACACGGGGATACGACACGGCAGGATACGGGGATACGGCAAATTCTAAAAAATTAGGAAACAGATACGGCTAGGATACGTCATGATAAAAAAAATAAAAATAAAAATAAAAATTATTAATTATAAATATTATGTATTTTAAAATAATTTAAAATACTGTATTTTAAAATAATTTAAAATTCTGTATTTTAAAATAATGTAAAAAAAATTTAAACCCTCTAATGCCTTCCCCCCTCCCGAACCTCCCCCCCATTCCCTTTATAGAATTAGGTTACCTTAGGTATTGTCGGTGCCTCGGCGGTGTGCTCCTTTCCTCCCAGTTTGACACAATGATAATTGACAACTATTTCCTGCAATCGGCTTGTCGGCAACTCACTGTCGGCGGTGTGCTCATCAATTTGTTGGAGATGTAGGAGTAATCGTTAATATATAGTGTATTTCCGACGCGTTAGAATCGTAAAAACGTGTCTGTTGGTAAACGACGCGTCTGTTGTTAACAACAATTGTTTCTGAACAACGCGTCTGATATGTCTCCTATGCGTATGAGATACGCCACGTGGCGTATCGCATACGGATTTGTGTCCGACCCGTGTCGCCGTGTCCAAGTGTCGGACACGTGGACACGACAGTTCCTAGGCGTATCCGTGCAACATAAGTCCTAGAGATAATTATGAAAGAATTTATTTTTTACTTCTAGCTAATATATAATTTATCTATAAAATGCAACAATAAACAATAATAACTTAATAATGACTATTTTAGTCACAAAGGAAAATGTATCCCAATAACTAGTATCATAATTTTGTACGTAGTTATTAGTCTTGGTCTTTATGCTTGGCATCCCAGTAATTTTTTATTTTATTTTAATGAATAATAAAATAGGTTATGATTCAGTATGATGACAAATATTTTTGTGTAAGGGTGATAAATTTTGGTTCGAGATTCTTGAGACACAATCCTTCTGAATTTTAAAAGTAAAGTTGTTGAAATATTAACTTCTCCTAGACTCCCCACTAAATGAGAAATTTGAGCATTTGATAGGATTTTTTTATATTTTTGAATAACAATTTTGGTTAATAAAAAAAGCAGCATTTTGGCATAGATAGTTAGCTTTCCTATAATTTTATTGTACTCAATAGTAGTAATTAGTTGCTAAATGTGTTTGGACTTAGGCTAACTCCCAATTCAAGTGAAATCTCAATGAGTCTACTATCTAGATAATTATGTTCTACAAAAAATATTCAATATATATATATATATATATATTTAGTAAAATAAGTTCGTTTTTTATGAAAGATATTAGTGTCCAGGAAGTATTTCAATAATCCATGCTTTTTAAAATTTTGAAGAACTTATACTTAAGGTATTTTTGACATATCTTCATTTGTGAGGTGTCCATATAATTAATGTAGAAGATAAATGATCTTCCTCAACTTTATATTTTATCAAAAATAATCGCAAAAAAAATATCACATTAGGCCTCCATGATTATTTTAGTTAATTTTTGTAGTAATTGTTTATTTTTATTCTTTTTTATGTTATTTTATGTTTATGATGAGGGTACTTAATTTGTACTTTCATATATAGGATTATGATTCCCTTACTAACATATATAGGATTATGATTCCCTTACTAACATATATAGGATTATGATTTCTTGCACGTTATTATTAATAATATGATGGATAACTACTCATGTTATTCTTAAGTAATATTATTTTTTTATCTTTAAGGCCTGTGATTCCTTATATCCATTTGTCTCTTCATATGTAAATGTCTTTTATATTCATGATTTTGAGCTTATAAAATGCAGGAATTAGGCATTTGAAGATAACTATATGCAAGATAAGAATTTTTTTTTTAAACGCATACATTTTTCTTGCTTTTACAATATGTTATCATATAACATTAGTCGAAGCAAATAATAATATAATATTCAGGTCCTATAGACTTGATTGATAGTTATGGAAGTCACTAATATGTAATCATGTGACATGATATTTCATATTAATGAAGGTTTATGTTTTCTCAGATCTAATAGAAATTTGTTAAGTTTTACAAATATCATAATGAATATCATATTGAGTCCACATGTGAAAATAATAAAGACTATTTATGTATTACTAATATTATTCCAAGTCAGAAACTTGTGGTGAAAAAATTATCTATTTCTATTTAGGATTATATTATATAATAATGACAATAATTAAATTTAATATGGTGATGAGCTAGATGTTCTCGGCATGACATGCTTTCTAGCATGGGCCTTGCCTTGCTAGCATGACTCTAAAAATGGGTAGCCTTAGCATGACCTGTCGGCTTGTCATTTGCCTAGGTCAATTTGGGTTGTGCCAAGGCTGGTCAAGTATGCTCAGGCTAGCTTGGGTCAAGTCTAGACTAGTCTGAATTAGTTATAGGCTAGCTTGGGTCAGTTCAAGGCTATCTTGGGTTCATTTCATGCTAGCATAGGTAAGGTCCAGGCTAGCTTGGTTTGATCACCCTGGCCAAAATCATCCTACAAGGGTTGACTTTGCTGTGACGCAACTCCTTCATCATGTGAGACAGAAACCCTAGCCTGACATTGTCGAGTTGTGTTGAGGGTTGGCACGACCATGGTCCAGGTATGACATTTTTGTGCCGTGCCTCGTGTTATGCTCGGGCCACCTGACTCTTACTCAAATATTCTTATGCTTTTCCATGATATACTCGGGCATCCATAATTAACAATTATGAGATGAATATTAAAAATTCACATGGACATCAATTAAATAATCTTAAGGTTTTTTTGCCTAGTGATTATTCATGTATTGCTTGTTCATAAGAAAAAATGATTATTAGACTATTTTATAAAAAAATTATTATTGAATTTCCAATATTTTTATAATGAATCCAATTAGATATA
Organism: Sapria himalayana; assembly: GCA_029783825.1. Taxonomy (NCBI): domain Eukaryota; kingdom Viridiplantae; phylum Streptophyta; class Magnoliopsida; order Malpighiales; family Rafflesiaceae; genus Sapria; species Sapria himalayana. The sequence continues at coordinate 1,024,922 of JAREIK010002637.1, read as the reverse complement.
AGTGAGTCAATTTATTCATTATTTGTACTATTTTACTAATATGATGCTAATAGATGTCTCATTTCGATGATTACATGTTTGTTTGTTATTTATTTATAATATTGCATTTGTTAGGCTCATTGCCAATATAATGAAGCAACAAGCATATTTTTTAGATTATCCAATCAAAAAGATTCGCCTTGATAATATTAGTAAATTTACATCTAAAATCATGATTATTGCTTGTCGATTGGAATTGAGTTGAAACATTCAATTACTTATGTACATACATAGAATGTATTAGTAGAAATTTTTATCAAACAATTCTAATTAATTTCTCGATCTTTAGTTATAAGGACAAAGTAACCTAATTCTGCTTTGGGCACACCATTCTATATGTTGTAATATTGTTTTGCATTCGATTGATTGCTAATCACCAATAATCATCATTTCAATTGGTACTTAGTCAAAATTTAAATCATTTTTATTTATAAGTGTTTTGATGTGGCATACAAGTTTCAATTACATTTCTACCATGCACCTAAATGTTTCCTCAAAGTTGATCGAGAATATATATTAATTTTGGTTTACCATCAATCATGAAATATCTTAAACCTTTGACATGAAATATTTTGAGTAATATCTGCAAGTTGTCATCTCGATGAGGTCAATTTATCATTGTTGGGGGGAGTATAGGTGTCGAATGGGCAGGCCAGGCCTGGGCTGGCCTAGCCCGGCCTGGCTCATTTTTTCAGGCCCAATTGGGTTCGCGTGATGTGTCAGGCACATCGTGCTACAGAACTGTGTCGTGCCTAGCACATCACGATTTACTGAGGACAAGCTCGGCATGGCCTGCAGTGTTGTATATGTAATTTATTTTTTGATAATATGTTTGTATAATCAAATATTTCTGTTTTAATATTTTCATGTAAGTGCTGAAAAGGAAATATTAAGAGGCCGGGGATATAGCAGTGGCATAATAACGAAGATCCCATTGTCCGGTCATTGGGCCGAAATTTTTGGAGCAGAGCTTGACTCGTCCCATGATCCGACCTGCTCCGGTTAAATGAACCGAGTGAATTTTTATTATAAAATATTTTGTAATTTTAATTTCGAGTCACTATTTTTGGACCCGGTGAATTGTTCATCTCCTTCTCTCTCTCTCTCTGCATGATTTATCGTGACTGTTCTGTGCTGCATACTGTAAGATATTTTTGAGTTTAATCTGTAACGCATAAGTGTTTTCTGGTGGATGTAGTTAGTCATACTGAGCGACTAGCAAATCACTTTATTTTTTTTTGAGTATTTTATTTTTCGTTTTTGATTCTGCCGTGGTTAGATTACTGGATTGGATATATATTGCTTATTTTTTTGTGATTCATGTTGTCTTCTGTATCTTAATATCATTACCGTAGAAGTGCAATTCCCTAACATGCAGCCTGAAAACATCTTGGGTTTGAGTTGGATCGTGCCGTTCTTGGATGAAATTAAATTAAGGTTTCGCCTCTTAGCTGTCGTTGCTCGTTGGGCGTCACCATTCCTCTTCTGTTGGGCATTCCTGCATCGGTTGTAGTGTGTTGCTCGGCATGTCTTTGCCCGTGGCGTGTGCACGTGCTACACACACAGGTCTTGCCTAGCATGGCACGTGGGCCTAAGATCTGTAGCACGACACGACACTATTTGTGCCAAGAGTCCGCCTGGCATGGGCCCGGGCAAGCTACAGTATCGTGTCGTGCTAGGCCAGGTATGCCTGAACCGTGATGGGCTTCGGGTTGGATCCGACCTACGACCCATTTGACACCCTATAGGGGAGAGGTAATCTGCCAAATGAGGAATAACATAAAAGTAGTTGGGATGCATCATTTATGTTTCATCTCAATCCACATAATATTCATTATGAAAATGAAGTACAGAGAATCACTCACTTTTAGAAGATTTCCAACTGATTGTCTTGTGTATTTATTGATATAACTAAAGTAATCAAGTCCTATATATCATTTACAGACAAACCAACAAGGATCAATATAGTAATTGGAAAGATTACTATTATTACTACTAATGAATCATCTATAACGTGCCTGAAGCATGATTAGTCATTGAGTTCAAAAGATTAAATTTTTTGGAAGAAGAAAATAAAAGGGCAACAAAACACAAGTTTTGAAGAAAATAGCAATTCTGAAGGCTATTCTCACATTTTTAAAATAATTTCCTTGAAGAGAAAAATGTCTTTAGGGTGACACATACCCCTAAAGAGGTAATAGTCCCTAAAGAGAAAAAATTATGAATATGTACAAGTACTTGTAAATGATGAAATTTTATTAATTATATATCTATAAGAGAATTATGAGATTATATAGAAGTGATTATTAGTGTATGAATTATTAATGATGTATTTTTTTGTAGTAGCCACAAAAATGTCGAACGAAGATGAGTATGAATCACTAATAATCACTCAGTGATTATTAGTGTATTAATGATTTGAGATTGATTATGAAGAAATATATTCATATATGATTGATTTTATTATGTTTTGATATTTGATTAGTCCGTCGGTCTTAGAACTAGACATGAGTCTCATGGATGTAGTAATTGCATATTTATATGATATGCTAGAAAATAATATTTATATGAATGTCTCAGAAGAATTTCAGTTGGCTCAAGTAAATACATGATATTTAAGAAATATGTGCTCAATTAAGTTGAGACGATCATTATATGAATTAAAATAATTTATAAGAATGTGATATAATTATCTGATTGAATATTTGATCAAGGGTGGATATTTTAACTATTCTATATGTTGTATTTTTATAAATAAATTAGAATTATGATTTGTCATCCTTATAATATATATTGATGTAAATTTATTTAAGATTCTTGAAGAGCTCACACAAATGACTAAATATTTAAAGAATTAGTTTGAGATGAAAGATACGAAAATTAAATATTATCTCAGCCTTCAAATCGAGCATAAGTCTATTAAAATTCTCGTACATCAATCAACATATGTCAAACAAGTATTGAAATGATTTAAAATGAATAAATCACATCCATTAAGTTCTCTAATTGTTGTTAAATTGTTTGATGCTAAGAAAGATTTTTTTTTGTCTAAAAGAAGAAAATAAAGTACTGCATGATTCTGAAGTGTCATTTTTGTACAATTGATATTTTGTTATACACAATATACAAGGCTAGACTAGATATTGTATTTTCAATTAATTTGTTGGCAAGATTCAACTTTGCATCAACTCAAATACACTTAAATGAAGTGAAACATATCTTACACTATTTTCATGGGACTACAAGTTTTGATTTATTTTATTCAAAGGAATCAATTCTAAAAGGTTATGTAGATTTTGAATATCTTTCTAATCCTCACAATGCCTGCTCACAAATAGAGTATGTATTTATATGTGATAATATTATAATTTCTTGGTGAGCAACTAAGCAGACTTTGATTATAACTTATTCTAATTACTATGAGATAATTGCACTCCATGAAGCAAGTCGTGAATATGCATGATTAAGATTAGTATTGCAACACATTTAGAATGTATGAGAGTTATCTTTGATTATAAAGATTTCAACAATAATTTATGAAGACAATTATGCATATATCGAATAAATTAAAGAAAGATACATCAAAGGTGATAGAATGAAACATATTTTATCAAAGTTTTTTTATCACTCACAAACTCTAAAAATTCATGAAATTGAAGTGAAATGTGGAGTAGTGATAATATTTCAGATTTATTTACCAAAGCTTTGCTATCATTAATATTCAAGAATTAACATATAATTCAGGATGTGTCGAGTATGTGATCAGTCTAAATGATACTCATTAGGGAAAGTAGTATCATCAAGTCCATTGCTTATCAAGATATATGCTAGTTGTACTCTTGTTCCTTCGTTCAAGTTTTTCCTATTGGGTTTTATTGGTGCATTTACTTGAGAGGTACATGCAGATTTCCTTGTATATTTTAATTACTTGAGATAGTTTTTTTATTGAGTCCAACATCATTTTAAGATTTACAAAATATTGTGTTTATTTTTCTTTGTTATATTTTTTCCTCATATGGTTTTTTAGTAAAATTTCTGTGTTATATTATCTTATTTTAGTGTGCATCCAAGGGGAAAGATTGTAAATGTTGTGGATGACCTCTTATCTTCTTCCTATATAATATTTATTTTATCTTTAAGGCTTATAATCTTTCCTATATCTATTTGTCTATTCATATTCAAGTCTCTTCTAATTTAAGAGTTTGAGTCTGTAAAAGGAAGGACTTGGATCTTTTGAAGGTAGATATATGCAAGATAAGAATTTCTTCTTCAAAAATTTCCATATTTTTCTTACTTTTATTATAATTATGATTTTTTTTATTTAGAGAGAATTTTATATTTTTTACATTGTTGTGGTTTATTTTAGGATTTTTATTTGTTTTCTTTTATTTTCCCTTTTTTTTACTGTTTGGATGGAAGCACCCTGCTTGATGACTAATACAATCTAGTTAGCTTTGTATTTATAAGGTATTCTTTTTAGATATTATGTAGTGTGTTTTGTATTATATTTTAATGAAAATGTGTATACTTTTCACAAGATATCAAAGATAGATGGTGTGCGGACCCTAGATAAGGAAGAGAGAGGCGGGGCATAACCCTTTGTTGTCGTCCACATGTGAGTGCATGTGTGTATACACATTGTGGAGAGAATATCCATGACAGAATCATTGTTATAATCTATGTTCCCACAACAGCTCTAATAATGAATATATTTATAAAAATTTTTAAAAAATATATACATTTCTCTATTTTCTCAAGTTTAGGTTTTTGGATATTTATGCACCATTTTGAGTGAGGTCTTGTTGTGCTTGTATAATTTTCATTTTTTATCTTAATTATTAGAGTACTCAACATGTGGTTGTCTCAATCATGTTCCGCCATCCTGTGCAAGATTGAGACCATTGTACATCTAATCATTTTTATTATGTGATATTTTGTTTATTTTTATTTTGACTTATGTGAATCTTTAATAAACATCTAAGAATATAACAAGTATTATTCAACTATCCAACTATGTCAATGTATTAGATATAATATGTATCTACTAATTTCTTATTAATATGCAACATAGAAAGCTAATATGCTTTCCTATCTGATGTGATTGACAAGTAATAAAAGTTATTTTTTTTAATATTATTTTTGAGTTTCAGTTTGGCCAAATAAGGGTGACAAGTTGAACATAAATGATCAAAATAATTATTAGTAACTAGGCATCTTGTGGGATTTATGATAATAAAGGAAAATATATACAATTCATGTCATTCAATTTCTAGGAAAATTATTCTTTTTTTAATTTTGCAGTGTTCCCGTATCCTGTCGTATCTTATCCCTGTGTCCGTGTCCGTGCTTCTTAGATCACAACTTCTCCCAAAAAAAAATTCCGACACACTTCCATTAAGTAATTATGTTCTAATTATTTCAATTAGATTTTAGTTCTTCTTAGTATCTTATTATGCGTAGAAGTGCTAGCATAGGATATCTAGTGGATTTTATCTTGTTTCTCGAAGAAATAAGAAAATTGGTAATAAATATATTATAATGTATTATTATTTATTAACATCTTAATATCACATTTAAATTCTAACCTGAGTTTTTATTTTTTTTAGAAAATTTCACAAAAACAATAAAAAAATTGAAAATATTTTTTAAAGAATTATAATTATGTAAATTGAGGAAAATCATCTACAAGAATAATATAATATTTTAATCCATCATACGTGATCATTCTATATATTTTCCAAATATCTAAATGAATCAAATAAAATAATTATCTCCTACCACTCTTTTGATATGTCAAATAGAAAACTCTAATATGTTTTTCAAGCTAACATGTATCATAATAAATATATATCTTTCCTCAAATATTTGATTCTAAAATTTCTAGCTTTTAAAATAAAGGATTTATTAGTTAAGAGTGAATTATTAGTGAATTAATAATTTTTAGACATCTAGAAGGGTTATTATGAAAAATGACTGATATAATTTATCTTGCTTAACCTCTAGGGAAGTTTTCTATCTGATAAAATGATTATGCATAAAAATATTAGAAAAAAATAATAATATAACAATCTTGTTTATATCATGAACTAATAGAAAATAAATTATAATAAAATTCTTCTACATATAAAATACATATAAAAAGAAAATGATCAATGTCTCTTATTAACTTGTATTATGGTATCGTTGATCATGTTAATATTAAAGTTTCTAGATTTAATGAAAGAAGTAAAAATAATATGGTTATTTATATCATGAATATTAGTTTTTGAATTCACTATCCAACTATCTTGAGTGAAATGGTGAGCATAAAGTGTAGTGGATATAGACTCACCTAATCCAATGGTACCCAAAGAATAAAGTCTGAAATACTTTCGAGAAATCATCAATGTCACATCTTCGGTGGTCGCAGTCAGAGAAGAACCAATTTAAGTATATCGTGATCTCTTATAGAATAAATATGTCTCTACTAATTTCATGCCTTTCAATGTATCTCTTTTGGTTTCGTAACTCTCACTTCATTACTATGTGATGAAGATGCTATAGTATAGCAACTAATCATCATAATTCAATTCAATCTAGATAGAGTTGTAGCCACTTGAGTTATTTTTTGATAAGCCTCCAAGAGAAATGTCATTGTATTCTCCTTCTGAATCTATGTCTACAAACTAATGTATTGCTATTCTAATTAATATACGTAAATAATACTATCATCCCTCTTTCTAAGTCTTGTTAGTACCATCAAATCTATTAATACTAGTATCACGACCGACGATCCTCTTTCATAGTAGTGTCCAAGTCATATAATGAGTTGGCTTGTCATGGTCAATAAATTTGTATTTCTATTATTGAATAATAATATCATATAAATGATATATCCTTGCAAAATACATTGAAGAAGCATGTTCATAACATTATTACAAGCATAACAAGAGTCTTGCATATTCTATATATTGTAATCAATCAATTTTCATATGTGAACTTATAGTTGTGTCAATTTGTATTCACTTATTAGTCTTAGTCTTAATTTTTGGTGGGTTTTCTAATAAATGGTTTATATATCTTTAGTTTAGAAACTCAATTCTTAACTATGTACTATATCTTTGTATTAAATTTTAAAATAATTATATCTTTTATTTTTTTGAAAAGTTAATGTTACACATAAAAAAATATTAAAACTTGTGATTGATCACTTCTCTGTGATTATAAGAGTCTAACTAGAATTTGAATATGCATCTATCCAGCTATGCTCTTGATTTCTAAACGTAATAACACTTTTAAGATATTTTTTCATATATTGATAATCTTAAACATTATAATCATATAAATCTGTTTAGTAGAATTTACAAAATGATTAATTATTTTGATAGCATATTTAATATTTGATATAATTACTATTATATAGTTTAGTTTTTCTATGATTTTTTATAATGAATATTAAAAACACAATGAATATCTTTACATTACTACTCTAGTATCAGGCTATTACAAGATTTTTTGAATATAATGGAAATTCTAGTTTTAATTCTCCTCAAAATTGTATTGATATCTTTAGCTATCCTTTAATGACACATTGCATTCTTTTCTCTCTATATATAGTAAATGGTGGATGTAAATGCTATTATCTTAAGATATTTCTAGGTGTATCCGATGAGTACTCTTTTGTCATTAGTTTAAATGTGCTGGGTAGTAAAAGTTTTTAACCTTAAATTTGTGCTAACCTTTTTATTTCATGTCAAATTTTCTTTCAAAACAAGCATTCAAATAAAATATGGTTAGTAATTTTTGTTTCTCCACAAAATTCACAATTTAAATTTTGTGGAGTGAATAAGTAATCTTTGATTCTCAGTTTACCCAATTTGATTATCCAAAAAATTTAGTTTTCCTATTATCATTGTATAGTTAGTGGAGTCAATTGATGAACTAATATATGCAGATAAATTTATACCCGAATCAAATGGTAAACTAGTAAGTACATATTTTGACATATCAAAGTCTATAAAATATTTGAAATATATCTTCCATAAGAAAGAAATGTCGAACTTCTTGAGTTTTTGAGTTAAATATTAAGAAATATATTTAACATTCCAAATTTTTCGTAAAAAACATGATATGTAGAAATGATTTCAGTTGGGATATATAAAATTGATTATCTTTTATAATTAAAATATTATCGATATATATAATTAATATCACATACTTATTTTCATTATGTTCTAAGAAAATATTTTAGGCCATTAATTATCTTTACTATTTTGCACTACAGGCAGAGGTGTCAACTGGGCCGGGCCGGCCCGGCCCTGCCCATTTTTTGAGCACCGGCGTGCTTTCGTGCAGGGCCTGGCACGGTTAAAAAAAGCCGGGCAAAATTTTTTTTTTTTAATTATTTTGTTTAAATTTTTATTTTAATTATATAATTTATTAAATTATATATAAAATTATAGATAATATATAATATTATATATTTATAATATGAAAATTGTTAAAATTTATTAAAATTACAAAGTTAAAATTTTTTTTATAATGTAATATAAAATTAGTTTAAAATTTATTAGAATTATATAATAGAGTTATAAATTTTTAAATGAAAAATTAAAACAAAAAAATAAATAAATCAATAAATTATGTTAAAAAAAATTAAAAAGTAAAAAAAATATAAGCAAACCAAATGAAAAATGACCAATCAGCTATTAGATACCGAAGGTCCGAACCAAACAAATTAAAATTTCTATGTAATGTATAAATAAAGCGTACAATCAATAAAAAACAAAACATCAAAATCAAAAAATAGTAGATCATCATCAATCGTCAATCGGCATATCATGAGCATCATTAGCCGCTACATCAAGATCATTATCATATGGATCATCTTCATCAGCAATCAACTCCTCCGCTATCGCAGTAGATGCGGCTGTAGTCCCTGTCCTAGCTCCAGCACGATCATGGATGCTAAACCCCGAATCTTCCCAATCCTTCAAACAAGCCAATGCCTCAACAATATCTGGACGTAATCTCGATCTCTTATCAGAAATCATGTTCACCGCAACAGAAAAAGCAGACTCTGATACTACGCTCGACACCGGAGGAGTAAGTAGATCCCGTGCTATCTAGGATGGCACGGGAAAGGTGGACTCATGATTTTCACCACTGTAATATAGCAAGATTCTTAGTATCAGAATGTGATAGGATTGAGTAATAATCGATATCTAAGTACCGAGAAAGCTCGTTCATATGTGATGGTCCACCCCACTATTTTTCCCTCGCTAGCTGAATGGAAAAATTATCATCTCTGAACAAGGTATCAATGTCCCTAATCACAGTCTCATTACTACCACCATCATACCTAGTATCGTAGTATGTAAATAGGTCAGTCAATTTCTCGTGAATGAATCATTCAGGTGGCTCTTCCAGGTTCATGTACGAGGAAATGTAAGTCAGGGTGTTTTCTACCCCTTCCATCTTAACTCTAGGGTCTATGCATGCAGCGAGACAATAAAGAGATGAAACGGTGAACCAATGCTTTAAGTACTTGGTTTTCATCTCTGCAACCATATGGCTAAGTATCAGGTCAGCTCGATACTTCCTAAACATGCTACTAATGTTGCATATGCACTGGAGTGCAATGCAAGTCTGGGCGTATAAACCAACGAACACATGTTCGTCGTGTCATAAAAAATCTTCAGGAATTTCATAAATAAAATTTCTGAAGCCCAGTCAGTGTCGTCAATAATAAATTCGTCACTCTTACTATTGACGTAGTCAGATATAACGTGTTCGTATCCAACACATGATTCCAACATCATGTACGTGTAATTCCAACGATGTCTCACATCCGATTGGAATTACTTTTTCTTAAGATTCGCAGACAAACAGAGACTACCAAACTCTTGTTGTCTGTGAGGAGTACGAATATATTTTAGTACATTACGTATATTATCTAACGCGGGGGAACACACATTCATACCTGCTTGAACAATCAGGTTAATCACGTGACACATGTATCTGACATGAAAAATCTCTCCTAATGGTGCGTCTCTAATATTCTTAACAAACATGTTAATCGCTACTCCATTATTAGATGCGGTATCAAATATTACACTAAAAATTTTATTTTGAATTTTATATTCCGTAAAGATTTTTATCATACACTCAAAAATGGCCGGGCCATCATGAGGATGAAGAATCTCAGAGAATCCTAAAATTTTTTTATTCATAGTCTAGTTAGAATCTACATAGTGGCTGGTGAGACATGCATAAGATGATTCATCGCGACTTGTCCAGATATCGGACTTCACGGTCATCTTTCCACTATATGCCATAAATTTATTAATTATTTTTTGTTTTTCTAACTTATATATCTTTAGTATGTCATTCCTAGATATGAACATAAGAATCCTACGATAAGTAGGCTGAAAATATATCTGCATGATGCGCACTATCCTTGGATCTTCCGAAAATCTGATCGGAAGATTCATTAATGTGATAAGTCTGGTCATGCCGTCCTTTCCAACTCGCTGGAGTATATGAAGGGAGTAAATCTTGAGATTGAACTCGATCTAGTCTCAAAAAATACAATGCCAAGTTGAGTTTGCCTAGGATCTAATGGATCATGTTTTTTGGTGCATAATTCGGCATGCCTCTTAAGGTGCCCAGTCCCAAATGAACTATTACATGTTAAAAGTCTCATACAATATTTACACTATGCAATTTCTTCTTCCTCATCCCTAATATTTTTTTATTTTATTATATTAAAATGAGTCCAAACTACGGAAGTCCTAGTTTTTTATTTTTTAGAAGATTGGGTTGAGACGAATGGAGAAACCAAAGTTTCAGCAGCCTCAGACCTCTGTGTAATATTTTCATTTTCTAAATTTAAATCTGTTTCATTAGTATTTGTCATTTTTAGGATTTTTGTTAATCAGAATAATTATTTAGAGACTAGATGACTGATTTTAAAATTTTCTATTTTTGGTCTAGAGAGAGAAACTAGAGAGAGAAAATAAAAAAAAAACTTAAAATAAATTACCTGGTAAAAGAAGTGAGGTCGGTCACGTGCCGACCTCACTGCTTTGCAGGAGGGTCGAATTAGATCCTCCCGCAGAATAGTTATTTGGTTGGCTCGGGGGACCGCGGGTCTGGTCCAATCAGACCCGACCCGAGGTCTTTTTTGAAGGAGGGGCGAAGCAAGGGGGACATGGGACGAACTCGTGCCGGGTCAGGCACGGCATGGCTCGTGCCTTACCCGAGCATGGCCGAACCGTGCCGGGCCAGGCCGGCCTGTCCAGGTTGACACCTCTAACTATAGGTGTCAAACGGGCCATGTGATATGGGCCCATCCTGAAACCCGACATGGTTCATGTGTGCCTGGCTCAGCATAACATGCTACAATATCGTGCTTGGGCAGTGCTTGGTGGATCCTCAACATGAATCATGTCGTGCCATGCTGAGGGCATTCGACATGCATGCTATGTCGTGCCGAGGGCATTCGGCCTGCGTGCTGTGCTAGGCACGACATGCGTGCATGGCACATGGGCATGACATGGGTGATCACTCACCGAGCGACATCTGAGGGGGTGATGCTCGACGACCAACGATGGCGTGGCACCCGAAACCCTAATTCTCTAAAAAATGTCCAACTTGGCATGAATTGGCCGACATGACTCGACTTGAACTCAGATAGATTTTGGGTCACGAGCCGTGCCAGACATACCCTTTAAGGAACCGTGTCGTGTCAGGCACAACACAGTTCTGTAGCATGCAGTGCCTGGCACGGCACGCCGGCCCTGGTTGGGCCCGAAAAATATAGGTCGGGCTAGCCTGGGCCGACTGGTTTGATACATCTATTTTGCACACTCTATCTATTCTCTTAGGAATAGTGAATCTCAGTGGCTAATGTATTAATATTTTTTCTTTTATATCATTATGAATGAATGTATTCTTTATATATTGTTGATATATACTCTACTTGTGTGATACTGCAATAAAAAGTAACAACTTAATAATGATCATTTAGTCATGTGAGAGTGTTCTAATAATCAATACTATAAGTATATGTAAAATTTATCACTAACAATTTAATGTTAAGTCGATCAATATTTACTTCATGTTCCATTTTTATTATTTACACCTATCTACATCTCTCTATTAGCTTACTATTAATTTTGGGATGAAATTGCACGAATAATTAGATATAATTGCATTCTATTCTTTTAGCATATAGTATCACCAGCATGGATGACTAAGTGTCTTGGAAAAAGTCTTAGAGATCCTACAACTATCAAATGAGGATAAAAAAGTAGAATATATTGTATTAAAATGAAAATAAAAAAGTACTTGAGATAAATGATGTTGAATATTATAAGTTTTTGATTCATCGTATATTTTTTATTATTAGATTTTTAAATTTTTTTATGATAATAATATATCTTGTGGAGTCAACTGATGAACTAACATATGTAGATAAATTTATATTTGGATCAAGTTGTGAGTCAACAAGTGTATATTCTGATATATTGAGGTTATATAAAATATTTGTTGGCAATTGTGCTTCCACAGTTATGATTTTAAGATACAGAAGAAGAAAAACAACAAAGTAACAAATAATATATAAATTCAATCCACAATCCAACCACGACAGAATCAAAAATGAAAAATAGAAACCAGAAATAACGTGGTTTACTAGTCGCTCAGTATGACTAGCTACATCCACTAGAAAATGCTTATGTATTACAGATTAAACACACAGAAATCTTACCATACGTGCAATGCAGAAGTAGTCATGATAAATCATGCAGAGATAGAGAGAAAATGAACAGTTTTAGATCGCGAAAATAGTAATCCGAAAATAAAATACAAAACATTTATATTAAAACTTTCTTGGTTTAATTAACCGGAGAGGGTCAGATTATCGGACGGGTCAGACTCTACTCTAATTATTTTGGTCTGCTGACCAGACAACGAGACCTCTGTTATTGTGCTACTCCTGTATTTTCGGCCTTTTAATATTTACTTTATTGTACTTACATAAAAATATTAAAATATAAATATTTGATTATGCAAACAAATTATCAAAACAAATTATAAATATTGTAATATTAATAGTATATCTTATAAGAAAGAAATATCAAATCTTCTGAGTATTTGTTTTCAATACCAATAAAACATTTTTGATATCTCAAATTTTTTGTTTGAAATTTAGTTTATAAAAATAATTTTAATTAAGATATATCAACCTAATTATCTCTTATAATGAAAATATCATTAACATATGCCACAACATACTTATCTCTTGATTAATGTCGGAAGAAACAAGAATGTTATGTCATATATCTCCTCAGACCAAATATAATAAATATAAAAAAATCTACTAAACTATGTTCTAGGAGATTGATCTAGGCCATAAAGTATTTTTTCTTAATTTGCACATCATATCTATGCTCCTAGGAATAAAAAAATTTAGGAGATACTGCATCAATCCTTTTTTCTCTAGATTATCATTAATAAATATATTTCTTTTTTCTAGTTGATATATACATTACTTTAGAGGTGTCAAATGAGTCATATCTAGAGGTGTCAAATGAATATGGCTCGAGTTGCCCGCCCCGGCCCGGCCTAGTAGTGTCTGGTCCCACATGCTCTGTCCGGAACTGTGCCTCGGGTTGGGTTGGTCTGCCTCTTGGCACAACTCATGCCGTGTTGGGTCGGCATGAACCATGCCTTGTGCCAGGCCAGACACTAGTGTACCTAATTTGATTGCATGGTAAATTAGCTCGGGTGACTACTCAATGGGATCCCTGTCGGGTGGTCATTCGGGTCTGTTTAGTTTTATTTTTTAAATTCGACTGCCCCTTCACTTGATGATAGAGGTGTCAAATAGGCCAGGCAGCTAGGGCATGACCCGAGCCTCGACCTAGTTATGTAGTGTCTGGCATAGTACAACACGGTTTGGAACAGTGACTAGTATCGGGCTAGGCATGACTTATGTGACTGACCCGATGTCATAGTAAACTGGCTTGGGTGACTGCCCAATGAGATCCTCGTCAGGAAGTCATTTGGGTTGGTTTAGTTTTATTTTTAATTTGACCGCCCCTTTATGGGGTAATCCATTTTTTTAAATGTGACCACTTGGCCGATTTTAATTAGTCGGCCACGTGTCATTTTTTTATGGACTGCATGGTGGCCCTATTGGGGTGCGAAAAACTAATCTGCGCCGATACGACATGTCCTGTTTGACACTTCTAGTTGTATCATGCCGTCATAACTCACTTCTGTGATGTATCACCGTGCCACCAAGCCATGCCTTACGTGACATGCCTAAATGGTGGCTCATCTTAAAATGGTTGGCCCGCAAAATGATGGGCTTGGCGTGGGCCATGCTGATTTGTGCTAACATGAATTAGTTAATTTTTTATTGATATTTTGGGCTTTGGACTTTACTTTTAAATTTGAATAGAATTTTAAATTTTAAATCGTGATAATGTGATCGTGATTTGATATTGTGTTTTGTTTAATATAAATAAAAAATTAATTTTTTTTTTTAATTTCAATGATAAATTAATAAAACAAAAGCATAATATAAATAATACATAAATCATATTGAAAAAAAAAATATCAAAAATAAAAATGATACTAACTACAATCTAATATCTAATATATCAATAGTGCATAAATCATATTGAAATAAAAAAAATTATAAAAATAAACAAACAGAAGCACTGTAGTATAATATCACAATTACATAAATCAAGAATCATCGATAATCAATTGATGTTTCTGATATAGTATTATAGATGAAGATATATAGGAGTGTTCACCTTATCCTACGGGTAGGAAATAAAGTCTTCCACCTTCCTATCCAAAATTTTGCGGAATAAATATTTTTACCCTACTCTACCCGAAAAGCTATAGCATTCCTACCCGAAATCCTACCAGATTAATTGGTAGGAAGTCGGGTAGGAAGTTGGGTAAATATTTATTAATTTGTACCTTTAAATTTTTTAAATATTTTAATAATTTAATAAAATAATATGCACTGATCCTGTACTAATTTAATAACACAATAAATCAATAACACTAATATCTAAAATAATTACAATAATAATTATAATTATTTTAGCCATCAATCCATCCTAGTCAATAATTGTTACAAAAATAAATCTATCATAATAGTTACAAAAATACAATCCATCATAATTATTACAAAATTACAAATTTCAAATTCAAATACATTAAAATTATAATTTATATTTAATTAACTACTTTACTTGTGGTAGTTTACCACTCGCCAGTCGCTCGTTTACCATAGTTCAATCCACAAATCAAGTAGACTGCAACATTGCACAAAAAATAATCAATATTTTACTAACTTAAATATCCACAACAATAACAATTACTCTTATAATTACTAAAAAAATATTAAAAAAAATTAAATAATGTTTTTTTTTGCTAGTGTCTTTTAGCTCTATTCACTAGAGGAAAATTAAAATTATTTTTGATTCTCTGTATCTGTAGTAATTTCTAAGAGAAAAAAAGAGTGAAAAAAAATTAGATTGTAGATTTCATCAAACATCAACAAATAATAAAAACATAATAATAAAATTATACAAACCTGAATCTAGTTTATAACTTTTTGAATTCTCTAAAACATCTTCGAAGTCATAAGTAATGGATGATGATTGAAGTCAATTTTGTGCACATATGAGATCATCAATTATTTTGGGTGCTAGACATCAAAACGGATCTAAAATATGACCCTAAGTACAAAATTAGATTTTGATGTCACTGTAAAAATATGAATTGCTAACATATCATGAGTTATTTTGGCAAGAATTAGGAATTTAGAAGATTTAATCTCTCCCCAATTCAAAATATCAAAATTGATACTAAGAAATTCAACATCCTCCATCAAATAGTGATCCAACTCTGATTTGCTGCCCAGATTACCTTTCTCAGTGCTATACTTGTGGTACCTATTTATGAAACTTGAAGGTACTTGTTCTTGAATAGACATTTTAGCCGAAGACATATGTTTTCGTTTGATCAATACTTAACCCCACTTCACACCCCACACTAAATCTGGTGTTTTGTTGGCATAATTGGTCAATGATCTTTTTGATATTTTTAACCAGTTGAACCTTAATTACTTCATCATCAGCCTTATAATTTTCATTGAGCTAATATTCTAATGCATCCAATTTATATTGTGGATCAAGCATAATAGTAACAAACAACATTAAATTAATATTAACTAAATGATCCTAATACATATCATACTTGCTTTTCATTCTCATAGTCATGATACTCAAAAGATAATCATCATCTTCACAATAACCTTGCAAATGATCATACACAGTTGATAGTTTTTTAAAAAAAATTTAAATATGGTGTATAATGATCCAGAAATGTGTAAAGTAGCCTCATAAATAAGTTTCAAAAACTTTATAAATACACGAACAATATCTCAATCATCAAATGCAGGTAGTCATAAACTATCCCCCCCCACTCAATTGACTTACAAAGTACCTATCATCTTCTTGCAACAAATCAAATGTATTTGGGTAACATTCTACAACTTTAAGTATCAAATATGTAGAGTTCCATTTCGTTGGAACATCAAAGCAAAAAAAGATCCTTTTCACCAATTTTTTGTTTTTCAACACATGACTTAACTTGTCAAGCCTTGAATGAGAAGACTTCACAAATTTAATATTATTTCGTACCTTCAAAATTGACGTGTTCACTTCCTTCTAACTTTCTATGACAATTAGATTCAAATTGTGTTCACAATATCTAATATGCATAAATTCATTTTCTAAGATAATGCTCTTTTTATTCATAGTTTGTCTCTTTAAATAATCAAGAGTATTATCATTAGAAGTAACATTATCCATTATAACAATATATATGCTATCTATTCTCCACTCAAGCATGCATGCTTCGATTTTCCTTCTAATTATCATACCCTTATGATTAGGAATTTTCAAAAAATTATTTATTCGTTTGTATAACTTCCAATCTTTATCAATGAAATCTAGGAACTTTCAAAAAATATGCAGTTAAAGACATAAGTTAAATTTTAAATAGACATCCATGTATCAGTAGTAAGACAAATCCTTTGACTAGATGTGATAAACATATACTTCAATTTTTTTTTCCATCATATATAATTGCAAAAAATCCCTCATCATAGTGATACAAAAAGGTATACGAAATCTAGGTTTTACAGTTCTCATAAACTCTTTAAATATTTATCTTTCAACAAAGCAAAATGGTAATTTATTCACTATAATCATAGTACTAATAATATTATCTTTATCTTTTTTAAATGCACTAATTAACTTTAACTGAGATATATCATTCTTATATTTACTCCCCAAATAGGATTTGCAACGATCTAAATAATAAAGCAAAGATGAAGTACCAGTATTTCTTGCATGTTAATTGTATTTCTTACTACAATGCTAATATTTAACTTTAACTGTAGTTTTAATCTTTTTAATATGCTCCCAAACTCTTGATTATTTTTTTTTGTTTCTTGTTCTTCCCACATAATATTATCAATAACTTAGATGTTACTGTTAGAATCAGCTTGAACAGATGATTGTTGCATAATTTCATTCATAAAAAAATTATCTATGGACAATACACATCATCTCAATAATAAACAATATAAATTTATCTAAAAATAAATAATCTACTAAACTTATCAAAATAAACTTATCAAGAAATAAAAAGAATCAAAGTGATATTAATGCATAGTAAAATATACTTTAGAAAATGTGTAAATGATATCTAAGATGTTAAAGATATTACTTATCTAAGATTATAAAAATACTTGAGTTAGTTAACAATCTAGAATATTATAGTTATTTCACTAATTATTATTGTTTATTTGTTCACATAGTTTATGTTATCTATCAAAATAGTTAAATAGCTTATCGTATAACTAATCGAAACTTGGAAATGGGAAATGCATGCTTTAATTCATAACAACTAGAACTGTTTTATTATCTACTAACTGAGAATATAAATGACTGATCTAAAGCAATATGATTTTTTATCAATGCATAAAGATACGACCAGAAAATCAATAAAATATAGTTGGTGAACAAAAATTAAAAAATAATCTAATAGTAACAGAGCACAACAGGCAGAGGCAACAATGACAAAAAAAACAACATGGGGAGGCGACAGTCGGGCTGGCGGCACTTTCTGTGCATGGTTCTGTCATGCTGAGCAGAATCACTTTGTAGTGCAATTGGAACTCGGAATTCGGCAGTTTACATTTCACAGTGCAGTCGGCAGTTGGAGCTGGCACTCGGCATCAGCAGTTTGCACTTTGCAGTGCAATTGGTAGTATGAGTCGATAGTTCGCACTTTGTAGTGCAGTCGGCCGTCGACAGTCGGTAGTCGGCTCAGCAATTCGCACTTCGCAAAATCACATTTGCAGTCACAAGCTTCACTCTTCAGCATTCAGACTTCTGAGTGATATTATGGTTTTTAGGTTTAGGTTTTGGTTTTTTAGTTTTTATAATTATAATTATAATTATATATATATATATATATATATATATATATTGGTTTAATGTGGGTTGGGTAGGGTAGGAATACAGAAACAGATTCTTCTTCCGTATTCCTACTCATTTTAATGTGTAAGATTTAAAATTCTTCTGCATTTTTATCTGATTTTTGTGGTTAACCGCTCAGTTGGATAGGGTAGGAACTTATAGTCTATTGGAAATTTGATCACTCCTAAAGACAGATCATTATCATTATGAATATGTCTGAAGATATCACAAGTGCTCTTAATATTCTTAATATTCATATCTCATGAATCATAATTCATCATCAACTCTTATGCTTTATCCTAAATGTTCTATCTTAAGTCTTTTAAGTCTTTCATACATATAAGTTCCTCTATAATATTTAGTTGTAATCTTGATTTTTATTTGAAATAATATTAGTTGTTATAAAAAAAGGCTTCGATGTTATTTTAGATATTAGAGGACTCAATAGATTACGTGTTATCTTAGATAACATAAGATAGATGAATTCATATGATTTTCATCATAATAAAATAAAAAAATTATTTTTATTATTATGTGATAAAATAAATTATTAACTAGTATCAAAGTAGCAAGATAACTCGCTCATATTTGATGAATCACAATTATTTTTTTCTTAATTAACTAAATAAAAAAGTTATCATCTTCGAATATGATATACATGTTCATACTCGGGGTCTGTCTACAACTGCCTATCTAGTATCGTAATATATAAACAAGATAGTTAATTTTTTGTGAATGTATCATTCAGGTTGATATACATGATTCATGTACGTTGATATATATATTAAAATATTTTATACCTTTTAAATCTTAATCTTAAGATTCATACAAGCAGTCAAATAATACAAAGTTGAAATATAAGACAAGTATTTTAGATTTATAGTTATAATATCAATAGCCATGATACTAAATGTAGAATGATTTTTATATTTGCTAAACTAACTATTAATATTATACATGCACCTAAGTGCACTATAAATAGTGGGAATATACACAGTCGAAGATATGTTCATTGTATCATAGAAAATCTACCAGAATTTAATTTTAAAAAATTATTTTTTAGTTTGATAAGTTTGTTACTTTTACTATTTAAGTAGTCGGATATTATATGTTACCAAATACTTGACACCAACATAAGGAATGTGTAATCCTAATTGTATTTTATATTCATTTGAAATTATTTTAGCATTGCGTATTAATATAGGTTGTTAAATTTTTGTTATTCATGAGGTGTCCTAATGTATTTTAGTGAATATCTTATTTTTTTTAATGGGTGAGAAATATTTTTATTTTTGTTTGTACTATCAGATTAATTATGTGATACATGTATCTAACATGAAATATCTCATCTAATAACTCATTTTTAATTATCATAACAAACAAATTAATAGCTACACCATTATTATGAGTATTATCGAAAGTAATATTAAATATTTTATCACGTAATTAATCTGATAGTGGGCGATGAGATATGTAAATAAAATATCATTACTACTAATTCATATATCAAACATCATGAACATCACTCAACTAAAGTTTTTAAATTTTATAATTTTCAATTATTTTTCTAATTATAATATTTTATAATTATAATATTTTATAATGTTTTCATGATAAACATGTTGAAAATAAATATTATAATATTTTATAATATTTTCTAACTATCCTAGGTTATATTAAAAATTTAATTGGAAGACCTATGATTATAATTAGTTTGGTCTTACATTTTCTTTCAAAATCATTGTTGTATATAAATGGGGACAATGAAATTGAGTTAAATTCAATTTGAAAGACCTCATCGCTAAGTTGAGTTTATCTCATATCTAATGCATCATATTTTTAGTGTATTGATTGATATACCTCTTTAGGTGCTTAATCCCATACATACTTTTATATATATATATATATATATATATTTTAATAATATATATATTATACATATTCTTTATTAATACTTGTAGTATTTTTAGTTTTTATTATCTACAAGTAGGGTCATATTATTGATGTTCACTTAGTTTTTTATTTTGTTGGTATCAAATGAGTTTGGGTCGAACTCGTTGGAGAAAATATTAGTAAAAGTAGACTTTAATATTCATGTATATGTTCTTAATTATTCAAGAGATGAATTTAATCCTAAAATTTATATATGTACTTAAATATTCAAGAGATGAAATAAATAATTAACATTTTAATTATTTTTTTTAATATTTATAGTATAAAAATTTGATTATTTTTTATATTTATAAAAAAGACTATTAATGTTGTATATGTTTTTAAAGTACAATACATGTGGCGAGAGTGTATATAAATATATGTTTGTCATATTATAAAACAGTTTAAAAAATTTTAAAAATAAACTTTTGACATCTTAGTCTGTTTCATCAATTATTATTTTTTTAATTTTATTATTAATATAGTTTGATATGACATGTTAGTAACTAATTCATAAATATAATATTAAGTATGCATAATTTTAATATTGTTTGATACTTACTTGAAATTCTTTGTCTGCTAACTTACATAATATATATACTACTTATAATTTGTTAGATATTTTATTTTATTTGAGTGTATTTCGTGTATGTTATAATGAGAGGAAAATTATTTTTAAGTTAGCTTGTACTATTAGATTTATTATGCAACACTTATATATGACATAATAAAATCATATTTAATGCATTGTGTCTAATAATTTTTATGAACATACTTAATAAGATATTATTATTTAAAGTGTTGTCAAATTTTATGTTAAATATTTTATTTTTTTTATCTTATATTCTTTAGAAATACTTGATAAATTTATACATGTCGTGATAATCATACGGATGTAGGATATAATAAAATTCTAATATTTTTTTAATTTAGTTTTTATTTATTATCAATAAAATGAGTGGTGACACATACAATTACATTTTCATCATACCATTCCAAGCTAACTTAAAAATAATTCCATTTTGTTTTTCAATGTCATTAATTATTATAATTTTTTATTTTATAATTTTTTATTTTATAATTTTTTATTATGTAAATTAAAATGATTGATTTAAAGAGCATATGATAAGTTTGTAGGATGTATGTGTGCATAAGATAGAATAGTATATGATCTTTTAAAAATATAATCAAAAAATCTATGCTAGTAATGCACATAGCCATGCGTTCTCTTGCAAACTCATAACATTAAATGAAGAAGATCAATAAATTTAAAGTTGATCCAAGATTCAAAAATTCTATCACTTATATTTAGTTGGATTTTTTTTGAGATCTAATATTTCTTATTTTTTGATGTATTATTTAGCGTGTCTCCTAAGATGTTCATTAATATCAATTTGCCTACGAGTATATGTTTTTATAATATATATTATCCTAATTTTTTTTCTACCCATAATTTTTATTTTTAATTATCTTAAATTAAGTTCATATTATAAATATTCGTATATTCTTATATTTTTAGGTGTAAATACCGAGAATAATTTATGATTGAGAGATAATAAAGTTTCAAATCTTTTGATCGGGTTGTCATTATTTATATTTAAGTCAATATCATTTTCATAATATTTATTTTCTTATTTTTTTAGTTTAAAGAGTTTTAGATAGAAAATTTTATTTTATTTATGTTATATTATAAAAAAATTAACTTGAAAAAATAAAGTATGTGTGTTTTTAACCTTGCAAAAATTTGGACAATGCAATCAAGAATCGAGTAATAATAAATTAGTAATTCTCAACAAGAATGTTTTTTCATCAATATAAATTTATTTACAGTCTTTATTATCACATAATTTATTATCTATATAATATAAAAATATAAATAAAAAAATAATTAAAGCTTGATATTATAAGATAATTATGATATTTGAGATAAAATAGAGAATAAATTATAGTTTGAATGTAAAAATTTATAAATGACATCAAGTTATTTATAGAAAATTTTTATACTTAAAAAAATAGATTTTTAAATTTATTTAAAATTTTCTAGGATAGAAATTTAATGGCCGTTGGATTTCTATCCATAGCCATTGGAAGAAATCTAGTGACTTAGATTTTTTTTTAATTACTTTTTTTGACAGGGACAACTACCTATCATTGTGGCTGGAAGGTAGTTACGATAACAATGGTCTAAAATTTAAAATGTGGAACATGCATTTATGTACCCAATTTATAAATATTATTTTAAAATAGATGCATAAATGCATGTGCTTATTTTACAAGCATGCCATCATGATATGTATGTCAAACATGGATTGTGCTTGTTTGTGTTGGTTCTGTCAAAGGCTTGTTTTTTACACACGAGGCAAGTCTAGGCAATGCACGACTCTTTACTGTGCATGCCACGTCTCAGGCTTGGCTTAGGTCATCCAACTCAGTTGACACCCTAGCGGTAGGGAGCATGGGGGTGCACATGGTGATGCAAGTGGTGGAGAGCATGATAGTGTGCATGGTTGTGTTATTCAAAAACTCTAATTGGGTTTTTTTATTTTATTTTACAGATTCAGTATTTTAAAAAGTGGGAGAGATAAAACTCCAATTGGGTTTCCTTTGTTAAGTTGCAAGAGGTTTGAATGTTCGAATTGAGGATTCCTTGATTGTTGGAGAACTCTCACATGCATGATAGTCTACCTAGATGAGATAATTTCTTAGAAAAAAACTTTATTATTCCACTAATATCAAGAAAAAGAATAAAAAAATATATTAAAAAATATGAGTTATAAAATTTGTGAGATAGGGTGTTGAGTCTAACTCATCTATTTTTCAAGAAACAATTAAAAGACTACTTTTAGAAGACTTGATTGCAAAATTTATCAACTTATATGGGTAGCAAGGAAGTGTAAAAGATTAAAATGATGTCTGAATTTTTATATGCTCTAGATCTTTTAATGAATGAGTCATCCTCAAAAAAGTAATATCTACACTTATTAGTATTCTATTTTTTTTTTTGGGAAAATAACTCTTTTTAGTATTCTTTTTTGAATATTGTAGTTGTCACAATCTTGACCACTCCCACTTGAGAGTCACAATAAGTTAGGTTTAGTTAATATATGTTAAAAGGATTGAAAATGCATTAAAAATCAATATGAGGTGTTTTTGCATTTTAATGACGAACATTTATAATTTTAAAAAGTTACCCATAAAGTACATATAAAAATAAATGGAATGATATTTATTAAAAATATGAATTAAAATTATTTGAATTTATATTGAAAAATTAATAGAACACATACTGTGAAATAGGTCATGCCATGTTGTGTCGGCTTGACACACCATGGTGTTTATCACGAACTGTGCCATATCGACTCGATTCAAAAAAGGAGTAGCCTGACATGCCTAGTTGTCATGGTTTTTGAGTGGGTCATGCATGATCATGCCAAACTGAGTTTGTTCAGGCTAGGCTATCCTGGGTCAGGCTAAGCTAGCTTGGGTTCAAGCTAGGCTAGCATGAGTTTAAGCCAAAATAACCTGTTTGATTAGATAGGCTGAAATTAGCTAACATTGGCTTACATGCTGTGTTGATCCTCCTATGCCAAACAAAATTAGCTCGTCACAGCCCAATCCATGTCATGGGCCGGCCCATGACACATCTAGGCATGATTCTATGCCATACTATACCATGTCATGCAGTTAGCCATGCTTGGCTTCTCAGTTTGGTTGACACCTAGCTTAGAGATGTTGACCCGGCATAGTGGCCCAGTACGACTCGTGACACGACACAACATGGTTCAAAACTAGATTGGCCTAGGATCGGCATAACATGCATGTCAGTTTTGGCTCCACTGGCCAACCAGACTAGCTTGATTTTGACCTAGGCTAGCTTGGAACGAACCAAGCTAGCCTAGGTCAGACTAGGATAGACTAGCTCGACTCGGGTTAGCTTGGACATGCTTGACACAACCTGACATGATCTGAAATGACCCATCCAAAAGTCATGCCTACGGGCCATGCTATACTGCTCCTTTTTGAATTGTATTAACATGGTTTAACCTGTGATAAATATTATGCAGTACCTGACATGACATGGTGGCCCGAATAGGTAAAAAATTTGGCAGTGCTGACAAGACATGATTCTTATAATACCTCAAAGAAAATTGTTGACAAGTTGGCAATAATTTACAAAAATTAAAGTGAAATAAAAAAAAAAGTCAAAATTCTGCATATCTAGCCTTAAAATGGATTAAATTCCAGATAATATTATGAATATGCAAATAATTATCAAGTTAAAATATTCATATGCAAATAATTATCATTTACAAATAATTATTAAAAGGGATTAATGTTTCAAAAAAATTTGTCAAAATATTTTATCAAAATCATCTCATAGTTCTATAAGTTTCAGAATTATGATTGATAATTAATATTTTTTTCAACTAAGAATAAAATAGGTAAACAACTAATATTTAATAGGAAAATTTCAAGAAAAATATAAAAAAAATTATGTTTTACCTTTATAGTCATATATGTTTTTCAATATATATTTTAAAATTTTTGAAATATATATACATATATTTATACATATACATGTCTATACAAATTAATGAAATCATAATGTGTGTATGTGTATTATCAAAATATATATTTTTCAACTCATCTCATTTTTAAAAATATACATAATTTATGCATATCAAGGTTGTTCTAGATCACAATGAAACATGTAGAAAAAAAAATTAATTTTCGAGCTCTAGCCTGGCTTTCACTTTTGTTGGTGGTATCCATACATATATTTACACATCAAAAAGTATGCATATGTAATTACATATAAAATATGAATTTTTCATATGAATCCTTAGACATTTTTTATCCTAACCAAGTTTTTTTAAGTCTTAAATATCAAATTCTATCTTTAATATTTTAATCCGAGCTTAATAACTACAATTCAAACACAAACTAAATCAAAAGGAAAATATGATTAAATAATTTGTATAATTTCAAGCATAATTTAAGAAATTAAATAAGAAAAATAAAAATATATTAAGTAATCTCAATCCTAATCTTCCATGTTGTTATTAAAATCTTTCTATGGATATTTTTGATTAAAACTTAAAGATTCTTGAGCTTAAACATAACATAGAATGAATTTTCATCAAAATACATGAATCTTATGTTTAATTTTTAAGATTTTGGTGAATAAATGTAGAGGAAATGAATATATCTAAGAAAGAAATGGAATAAAAGAAAAATCATGAAATATAGAGAAATAAAAGAAATAAAAATGTCATCTTTCATTTAATGATAAAAAATGATCAAAATGATCTTGAGGGTTTAAACAGGCTCAATTTTCTCTGAAATTTCAAAACTAAAAAATTTAATATTATTTTTTATCATTTTTCATCTCTACATTATTGTTAAACATTAAAATACTTTTTAACAATTATATCTCACTTTGTTTAATCAACTTGATTAAATAGGATTAAAAGTTAAAATTGAGAAAAAAAATATATATTTTTATGTGCCTCACAGGAGTAATCAAGAATTGTATATTCTGTCATCATGAGTGTTATCTTATTATATTATAGAAATATTTTAAATAAAATAAATATTCATAAAGATTTTAGGAGATAAACTAATTTTTTTTCTTTATCTGATATAAGATTTGAAAACTCACATGATAGAAAATGACGAGGAAGATATTTAGCTTATCAGGTTTATTAGAAATGCAGAAACTTCAATATTCTTTTGTATGTAACACTTGGAGTTGAAATATGTTGTACATTGGAGTGAAAACTTCCTTTCTTAAATGTTTCTTGGAGTAGGTATCCACTTGGGGGCTAGTGAGATTTTTAAGTCATTAGCTATCTTCTTTTAAGGTTGTTGGTAGCCTTGTATAGACTTTGTATAGTGATAATATAATTATAGTTTCCTTTTAAAAAAAATAATTATCATCTCAGTTAAATACTTATTTTTTGTATGTATCATTGTTTTTTGGGGGTGTTCTGGTACTTGAAGCTTGTTGGATGATGATAATATCAATATAGTAAGTGTAAAGTTTTAATACATATGTTTTAAAATATAGTTATTTCTTATGATTATGATATTTTTATTAAATTTATTTTTAATTTATTTTATAATAATTAAGATCGTTGTCAGTCTTTTATTTGCATACACATTGTAGTGTTAATATAATCGTAGTTTACTTATAATAAAATTATTGTCATTTTAATTAAATATTTATTTTTTTATGTGATTGTTTTTTTTTTTTTTTGGGTGTTCTAGTACTTGAAGCTTGTTGGATGATAATATGATCAATATAGTAACTGTTAAAGTTCTCAGACATATATTTTTAAAATATAAACATTTCTTATAATTTTGATATTTTTATTATATACATTTTTAATTTTTAGATTAAAAATATTAAAAATTAGGAAAAAGTTGGGATATATTTTGAACAATAAAGAGTTAAGTAGAACAAATATAATACTTAATAAAATTGATAAAATATCTTAAATCATATTATTTATCACCTTTATTAGGTTCATAGACATCTTAATAAATTAGATAAAATGAATTATTAGTCATATAGTCTTAACGAACATGATAAGAAATTCTATTTTATTTTTTTATCTGACAACTTTCAAAATTTATAATAGAAGTTTTTTTTAATATTGAATTGCATATTTTCTAGCTTGAGTAGATATAAATGATCAAGATAAAAATGAATAAGCATATGATCAAAAGAACTTTAACACCTTAATAGATCTAGTGTTGTCACGACAAGCAGCATATGTGAAAATTTTTAAATAAATCCAATAGTTTGCTGATCCCACTCATTAATCATTAGTGTTATTATTATTAATTTTTTTTGAACATAATTTTTAATATATATATTTTTGGTATAAGTATAACTACTCTTTTTTGGTATATCGAGGATCCTCTGCTTCTGCATCTACCATGATTGGTACTTACTCTGTCTTAAACATAAGTAGTATGTGATACCTCTTTGTTTGGTCTTCGTATGCTCCTTCCAGTACTATGTGATTCCTCCAAATCTTTGATTTGGAGGAAAGAATATGATAACTCAAGATTTGATTAAGAAAACTTCATAAAATTTTTTGGTATGGAATATAATAGGATCATACCAATAAGTTGCTTACTTTGTCTAGCTTTTGTGATCAAGTCGACTTCCACTGGAACATCCCTATCAATTAGATAGCTAGTTGTGTGAAATGAGTAAGGAGAGTACTAATCTACTTCGGCTCTTGAGGCTCCTCTAGTCATAGTTTCATCAACTAAGAGACTACATCATAAATCTGCATAGTATTATATTGTTGTACAACCTTAACTATTGAATAAATAATGATTATTTCTAAGTGAATACTAGTTAAAAATCTCAAGAAGCTGATCACTCTATCTAGTCACCGATAATTAATTTGTCTTTACCGGAGAAAACTCTAAAAATGAGTAAAAAGTAGAATAAATCATGATACCTAGTAGATTAAAAACAGTGCGTCAACTTTAAAATCATCAACTGAGAAATGATATTACAAGAATGAGACATTCTCGAGATATAAAGAAAATTATCAACTCACAGTCTGATGTATGTGTGTTACAAATGATCTATAAAGTCCCATGTGTATCAGAAATATATTTCATTCAGATTAGATTGCAGTAAGGCTCATTGTTTTCCTGTTGTCTTCTTTTTTGATGATTGAGGATAAAAGAGTAAGGCTCATTGTTTGCAGGCATTATTTAAGGCCAGATTTGAGCAAGCCCTTGAATCTCAGAAGCTAAACATAAAGAAAATAGAACAGCTTCTTCGGCGAGCTGGGGTAAATCCCGAAGATCCAGTAGCCATGGCCAGTATCCAGAGAGTTGCATCGACGTTCTTCAACGCTATCGACAAGAAGGAAGGAAGTCCCTATGTTTTTCGGGAGGAGAAGCCCCCAGTGGCGGAGCCAATTGATAACTTGGAAAAATCACAACCTTCTGCTGACAGCGATCAAGATGAGTTAGACAGGTTTATAACTGAAATAGAAGATGCAGCAGACCGAGAGTTTGCTGCCGAAGAAGCTGCAGAGAGAGAAGAGTTAGGTAGAATCAGATATTGGAACAGACCGCATTCTGGTGGAGGATTTATGAGATCTGCAACATACGGTGACATTTCTAATTCTGGTTATCAAGGAGTGCGAAAGAAAATGACTCGTGGGGAGATTTCAGAGGATGATAGCATGCAGGACTCAGATGATGATAATCATGATGGATATGGATTTGGTCCGAAAAAAGATTCAGTTCCCAGTAGGCAGTATGGTATTCCCGAGCGGTTTAGAATGCATATGGGGGATAGATCAAAAGGAAAGTCTGACGATGATGATTCTGAATCAGGCGTGTTGAGTGATGTTGAAAGTACAGGGTCAGAACTTGATTCCGAGGAGGAAGATGAGCAGAGAGGATTAAGAGCCAAACAAAGACCTGGTTTCAGAAGAACCAGCTTCAATACAGCTGTTGATCTCAATAATGGATCCTCACGTAAGCACCATAGGATCAGGCCTTCTGTGGAAAATAGCAAAACTTATCAGAAACAAGAGATCGGCGAAGAAGATAGTGAGATTGAAGATATGTTAAGTGATATGGCTGTTTCCAGATGGGAATCCGACTCAGAAGATAGCCTCAGTGCCAGTAGTGGAGGGGAACCATAGATTCTGCTAAATGGTAGACATCTACTGGCATCATTATTCACATGATCAAAAATGCAGGAAATTGGCCTGTTTACACAATGTTTCTGGTGGGTTTGCTTTTTTGTGTTTGATGGATTCATTGCTAACAAATGCAGCCTGGTGGTACGCGCACCTGTTCTTCTGCAGAAGCACATGTTATTTGAAAATTAGATTGAGGATTACGAAATCTTCCAGGTACTATTAGGAAGATATTTAGGTCTGCTGTTTCGAGAAATTATGTGCCCTACATTTTAATTGTATTACTATCCCGACAAATAGGCACTTGTTTCCAGAAATTAAAATGTTTCTGCTATCCTTTGATAAATATTTAGTTTCTCAAATACTGATTACCATTCTGCTGCATATGCAAATTAGATGAAAAGAGAGAAAAATATATAAATGAAAACAGCATTATTTTAGCTAAATAATACTGAAAAATAAAGAATATTAATCTGAATAAAATTTAGATATCAAATATTTTTATATAATGAGTAAGAATGATTGGAATAGCTCACATGTCTGGTGCTTGATTCAAAAGTACAAATTAAAAATAAAATCAATAAAAAAAATATTATATTCCTCATCAAATTGGCTCGTACAAGTTCACAATATCTAACTTGAAAAAAAGAAAAGTATGATGAGGTCACTTCAAGATTTTAGTGAAGATGTATTTGGTCACTCTCCTACCTTAATGTATGTTTTAGTAATGTTATCATCTTGATTTTTATTTATTAGGGAGAAATAATTCATCTTTATGTATTTCATCTATTCATGGAATGGCATATTAGCGGTTATAAGTTGTTTATCTATCAACTACTTTTAATATTAAAATTTGAATTTGTAAATTCATTTAAAATATTATAAAAATATGTTCTCTATTTTTTTTGAACTTTTTTATCTTTTATAAAAATTTGATTGTTTTATTTCTTAATGCCTTTTAATTGATTAATATTTTTATTCTTCTCTCTTATCCTAATTAGCTTATACATTTTATTGTTCTCTATTATTTTATAGTTTACTATATAATTCGTTATATGTTTTAATCATAATTTTATTTACTATTTAATTTTTTGTTTTATATAATTTCATAATATTTGTATTCATACTCTTATGCATTTCTTTTAAAAAAGCTCAGTTCTCTTTAATAATTCGTTAAACTTTAGGTTTTTATCATTATATTTTCATATATTAAATATTTTATTTAGACATACATAAAACCTCTTTAAAAATTTTTAATATAATTAATTAATTTTGTCATCAAATTTTTTTTCTTAAAATACTTATTTTTTTCCATTAAGTTTTATCTTTTAATTTTAAGATATTTATTTGGAGTCTTTCTATGATTATATTTTCTAATTTATAAATTTATTATGGTTAATTTATGTTTAGAGATTAGAATCTCATATGATATTATTTTATAATTTTTACATAATGTTTTATTATTTTTTCTAATGAGAATAAAATATATATGACTTATATTAGAAGTATTTTTCATGTCATCAAGTATTTCTCTCTTTTTAAAATATATATAACCTAAAGTAAAATATAAGATTGCCCATCTTATTATATTTTTTTACCCAAACTCATATGCTTAATAATATCTTTTATAGTTCATTCCTATTACTTTCTCACCTATAGATTCACTAAGTTATATTTTTGGAGCATAAATACTAATTATATTTAAGATCCCTTCATACATTACTAATTTGATTAGTATAAGTTTATTATTAGTTTTCTTGAATTCTACTAAAAGTATTCATCAATAATTATTATAATATTATTGTTATTTGTCCTTTTGCCAATACAAAAGAGCTTATAACTATCAACCTCCTTATATTTTTTAGTACCCTACTTAGTTTCTCATAAATATTTTATCTTAATATTCTATGTTATATAGCATGAAGTAACTATGTGCTTTTATTATTTAATGATATAATATTCTAAGAACATATATTAACTTTATTATCTTGTGCTAACTTCTCAACTTGTTCTCATCCAAGGTGTTTCAACTCTTATTTTTTTAACACTACGATCGTGAAGCATCACAGTGGTCCTTGCAATCATCACACGTCGTAGTATTAGCATTAACACTTATGAGTTATTTAATATTCATGATGAATTGGGGACAAGTTTATTAAAACTAACTGTGTACCTTAATTCATCATCCTCTTTTATTTGGGCTTAGAATTGGCAATGCAAACATAACTCACACAATGAATGACTAAAATACAGAAAGAGAGGTGCACATGAAACTCCTAACCAGGACTCTAGCAGCAAGTTTCTATATGCACATGGTACTCTCTCATAATCTAAAGGTTTGTAATGCATGCAAGTTTGTTCTTCAGCTTCAATATTAACGAATGGCTCCTTAGGTGAATTCGCTTTTCATTGCCAGCATTTCCAAGCAAGTGTGAAAGAGTAATATGTACGCCAGCTTCAACTTGAACCACCACCCACTGTGCCATTTCTGTGAGTTTTGGCTTCTACAGATAGCATTTCCAAGCAAGGGGGAAAGAGTTCATGAGACTAAGCGACTCTTAGTGCCAGACAGTTTTTGACTGCTAGATGTGTGCTTGGCAATTGAACATGAAGCTTAGCCCCTTGTATTTCTGGGAGTCTGTGTCATCTCCTGTAACTTGTGAAGCTAGAGACTTGACAACCTCCTTGAGGATTTGTTGTGTTTAGCTTCATCCGTGCCCCTTAAAGTTCTTACTTAAATTCTCCTGATTTTCTTTCTAGTTCTGCTTCCAGATGATGTCTGGAGGTAAGATTGTGCACAACACACAAGTGGTGCTGCTAGTCGAGAAGTTTTCATCTTCATCACGCCCAAATATTGTCTCAACATTCCATTTGCAATAACAGCACAGTAGCAAACTGGAAAACCTTTATCACCTCTGCCTTTGCTATGACTGGTTGCCTTGGTTGCTCATTCTCTAGAATCCTTCTGTCCACAACCATTTCATACACGGGCCATTGATGCCAGAGAGATTATGCACTCCATTTTGTTTCCACGCTCACAACTGCTGTATCCTCCGTTGTTGGCCTGGAGGTGCTTCCTCCAACACGTGTGCCCTCCATTGTTTGTCCTTGTTGCCCAAGTTCATCTTCATGTCAACCTTATGAACTCAAAAAAAAACAAGTTTTTACCGGCTACTTTTTCTTTGGAAACGTAAATCATATCTATGCTAATTTTGTTGAATTGGATGTGTTTTGGACAATCAAGTACTAATGTTGAAAACAATTATTGGAAATAATGTATTGAAGAATTATTTCGAAGAGAATTGTGGAATGGTCAGTAGGGGAATTATGTTTTGCAGTGTTGACATAGTAAATAATTAGTGGGAAGGGAATAGATGATACAAAATTAGTGACATTTATAAATTATCAAATTTTATAATTTTAGCAATTATGATTGGAAATAATGTATTACCCTAGCCAAATCCTAGCATTCATTCCAATTTCAACTAGCAATTCTAGATTAATTACAATTCAATGAAGTAACAACAATTAAATACAGTAACTTATATAAATAAAAAACTGAGAACTCATATTGCCCATTGGACTATGGCTCAACAAATGTAGTGACGTGTAAGATGGAGATTGAGCCAGAAAAAAGGACGAGGAGAGGATTGCTAGAGAGTAGTCAGTCAATTTATCACTTAAGAAATAAATATTTTGTAGGACTGGCTACTTTATCTAAAATATTGATTCTAAAAAAATATGCATTTCATTTGTGATGATTTTCATTTCCAATGAAAAATAACATACGCACACCAGCTGCCGTATCCTCAATTCTGACTCTTGCACACACCCACACACACACACACTATTAATGAAACTACAAGCATTGCACTCAAACATTTCAACATAATAAATTCTCTGATATGGATGAGAAAAACAATGTTGACCCATATGTCACGATTATGCACT
The DNA here is from genome assembly GCA_029783825.1 of Sapria himalayana. NCBI lineage: Eukaryota > Viridiplantae > Streptophyta > Magnoliopsida > Malpighiales > Rafflesiaceae > Sapria > Sapria himalayana. The sequence goes on along the minus strand of JAREIK010002637.1, from coordinate 991,750 downwards.
AAAACACACATACATGATCATTGACCCATCCATGATATCGAAACTGCTTCAGATTTTTTTCGTTCTAGCTTGTTACTCGAAAGAGAACATTCTCTCTCCTTTCTTCAACTGAGAGAGATCAATGTTTAGCAACTTATAGAGTTTGACTACTCTTTCCCATTCTCTCCCAATCTCTCCTCCCCCTTCCTCCCCTGTCTTTCGCTCTCTTCTTTCTCCCCCTCTGGTCCCCTCCCTCCCTCCCACACACACATACACACTCCCCCCTCCCCCCTCCCCCCTCTCTTTCCCATCCCTCCCTCCTCTCTCTCTCTCTCTCTCTCTCTCTCTCTCTCTCCCCCTCCCTCCCTCCCTCCTTCTCTCTCTCCCCTCCCTTCCTCCCTCCCTCTCTCTCCCCTCCCTTCCTCCCTCTCTCTCTCCCCTCCCTTCCTCCCTCCCTCTCTCCCCTCCCTTCCTCCCTCTCTCTCTCCCCTCCCTTCCTCCCTCTCTCTCCCCCCTCCCTTCCTCCCTCTCTCTCTCCCCTCCCTTCCTCCCCCACTCTCTCCCTCCCTCTCACTCTCCCCTCCCTTCCTCCCCCACTCTCTCCCTCCCTCTCACTCTTCCCTCCCTTCCTCCCCCACTCTCTCCCTCCCTCTCTCCCTCCCTCCCTACCTCTCCCTCCCTCCCTCTCTCCCTCCCTCCCTACCTCTCCCTCCCTCCCCCTCCCCTCTCCCCACTCTCTCTATCCCCCCTTCTTTCTCCCTCCCTCCCTCTCTCTCTCTCTCTCTCTCTCTCTCACCCCTCTCTCCCTCCCCCTCTCTCTATCACCCCTCTCCTCCCCCCCACATCTCCCCCCTCCTTGTCTCCCTCCTCTCTCACCTCTCTCTCTCTCTCTCTCTCTCCCTCCCTCTTTCTCTCTCTATCTCTTTCTTTCACACACACACACACACACACACACACTCTCTCTCTCTCTCTCTCTCTCTCCCTCCTTCCCTTTCTCTACCTCTCTCGCTCTCCTCCCCCCTCTCCTTCTCTCCCCCTTTCCTCCCTTCCCTCCCTCTCTCTCCCTCCTCTCTTCCCCCTCCCTCCCTCCCTCTTTCCCTCTCTTTATCTCTCTCCGCCCCTCACCCTCTCACCCCTCTTTTTCTCCTCCCTCTCCATCCCTCCCTCTCAAGATCTCACCCATCTCTGTCTTTCTCCCACTCTATCTTCCCCCCTCTCCCCCTATGTTTTCACCCCCCCTCTCTATCCCTCTCTCCCACTCTCTTTCTCTCCCCCTGTCTCCCTCTCTCCCCTCTTTCCCTCCTCTCACTCCCACCCTCTCCTCCATCCCCATCTCCCTCCCTCCTCCCTCCCCCCATCTCCCTCCCCCACCTCTCTCTCTCTCTCTCATTCTATCTCTCTCTCTCCCCCCCATCTACATCTCTCTCATTCTCTCTCTCACTCTCCCTCCCTCCCTCACTCTTTCTCTATCTTTTTCTCACACCCTCTCTCCCTCTCCCTCCCTCCCTCACACTCTCTTCCTCTCTCTCGGTCTCTCTCCCCTCTCTCCCCCTCTCTTCCATTCTTTCTCCCACTTGTTGCAAATTTGTTACTCCACCTAATTTAAGTAGTTAGGTGATATCTCAAAAATTCATCAATGAGAGTATCTTATCAACTAAGATTCACAAGTACATAGGATATATAAATAATATATTAAACTTTCGTCTAGATATCATTTCAACATTGATTATATTGGCAGTTTGGTTATTCAACAATGAGATAACTCATTTTTAGGTAAAATATATACTCATCTTATTAAATAATCTTGGGCATATGGTTTATTCATTTAATTTATGTGATGCTGTTAAGTTGTTTGACATAATTTATGTTAGGCATAGAACACGAATTAGAGTTTTATGTAATAATTCCTTGTGCTAATAGCATATAAGGTGGTTGTCATCATTGATTCATTCTTATTAGTATTTCTCTAATAGTTATCCTATTGGTATATTACTACTGAGATAATAATTCATCTTTAGATAAGTGTTATTCATAATCACATACATTTTAGACAACTTTATTAATTGTCCTTAATGTTACTTTGTGTACATACTCTTATTCTCTTGCCTTCATTGTTATAAAAACCAATGATTGACATGATTTATTTGTGTTTATACTTTTTAATTTTGTAAGTATCATACTTGTACAATTAACATATGCTTCTCTTAATTTTTACTAGTAGAAATCATATAAGTAAAAGTAGCTCATAATGAGTATCATGATCCTGTGAGTTACAACATACTCACTCATATACTGAGAATTACTTATTAATATCCTCTTTGGTAATGATGAAACTCTCATACTAAAGTTGAATCATTTGGGAGAACTTTCTATATAATATCCATCCCTATTAAGAATCAATTGGGAGAACTTTCTATATAATATCCATCCCTATTAAGAATCAATTGAGAGAACTTTCTATATAATATCCATCACTATTAAGAATCAATTTTTTTTAATGTGTATAATGAATTTGCATATAAAAGTATTCATACCTTTGGTTTTATAAGCACCATACACACTGATTAATATATTCAAAATTTGTGGTTCAACATATAAGTTTATTATGTGAATCATAATTGAAAAGGCTATCATTTATTTTCTATCATATACATGAGTGAACCTCATGTCTTATCTGTTAATATCTACATTGATTAGAGGTGTTAAATGGGCTGTGCTGGCATGACCTGACCCATTATAGTATGGCATGATTGTGCCACGATGTTGTGCTCAACACAACATGGGAACCAGCTAGCTACCCAGCAAAATATGGTTTGCTTGCATAGTGTAGGTCCAGTGCAGGCCATGCTGGGCTTGAAGCAGGCCATGCTAGGCTTGAAGTAGGCCATGATGGTTCGAACTAGTTTAGGCAAGTTTAAGCTAGTATGAACCAGCCTTAGTTTTTGGCCTATTCATTATTAACTAACAGTAATACTATTGACTATTGTGAAACTTGGTCTTAGGATGTTGGGTTTTACTTTTAAGTTTTAAATTTCAATATAAATTACAATTCTAAATCACAATGACCATGACATGATCGTGATTTTAGAATTCAGATTATATTTCTACATTTCATTTGGCTTGGCTCAAATAAAAGATTATTTTTTTTTTAATTTCAATAAAATATTAATGGAATAAATTCATAATGTAAATAATGTGACAATGTGTAAATTAAATTGAAAATAAAAGTATTAAAACTTAAAATGATAAAAATTATAAAGTGCAATCCAATCTGATATCCAATACATCAATATATAATAATGCATAAATCAAAATAGAAAAAAAAAATGACAAGAAAAACAATCACTAGCATTATAGAACACTATTAGTATCGCATGAATCAAAAATCAGTAATGATCAATCAATATTTATGGTATAGTACTATAGAAGGAGATGTAAATCATCATTATCATTAAAGTGTCTAAAGATGTCACTAGTGTCCTCAAAATTTTTGATCTTCACATCTCATTAATCATCTCTCCATCGTCTCTTTTTCTTTATCCTGAATGCCTAATCTAACCTTGAGGCAAGTTACAATATTACACAGGCACACCCACACCACCTTCTATCCCTTATGTGCAATCATAAACCATAAATTGAAATAAAAAAATAGTATATGTAACATATATATTACAAAGGAGAGACTATAAAGAGAGTTAGAATCGAGAGAGAGTGAGAGACTGAGAGAGTCATATAGAGAAGAAATTCAAAATTATTAAAAAAATATTTTTTTTTATTTTTATGATTTTTAATTAATTAATAATGGCCAGAATCATGATAGCTGTTGGATTCTGGCCACAATAGCCATTGGAATCAATCCGATGGTTATTATAAACTTGCATAAAATTTTTAATTTTTTTAATAAATAGGCCGACATAGACAATGATAGGCCATAAAATTACATAAAATTATAGAGTATTTGTATCTCTGTAATTTTTCGTAGCGTAAAAATCACTGCTTTGTAAAAATTGTCATGACTCTGCCTTGAAATTATTGAGCTATATAATGATCAATTCACAACACTGTGAAATTGGCCTGGACCTTGAACAAAAGTGGGATACTTGATTATTATGTTGGAAAATTAATGTTGCAACTATTTGTAATTTTCGAGCTAAGTATGACTACAACTTCATGATAATATCCTAAATCATTGATAATGTATTGTATAAAGGAAAAATTATACTAATGAGTTGGTAGGGTTAGGGTATACAAGAATTTATCTTGATTAATTAGGTAGTCTCTGCAAAGAATGAATACCAAAATTACCCGAGACTTACTGATCTACTTGCTCTACTAAATACCTAAAACTTATTAATTTAATCTCTATTCATTAAAATTCTTAAAAATTTTAAAAATTATGAAATCAATACATATTAGCTTCAATTCTACATATACATATAATTATCAACTATCAAAATATATAAGAATATTTGATAATTTGAATACAGGACAAACTCACATACTAAAATAATTGCTTGTTCCTGAGAAATAACTCCCCCCTCCAAAAAAATATTAATAATCACAACAAATTTATATGACTAGGTTTGAGTGTTCTATGGTTTATAAATAGTGGAGCAACTTTAAGTAGATATATTGATAGTCATCGTAAAATTGAGTTCCATGACTATACTTGTGAGTCATTTGATGTGTATATTTATGCATGCAGTGGATTTAAGCATTTATTACATCACATATAGAAAAAAAAATTCTTGGGTTGCTCCCAAGTAGTGTTATGTTTAACATCCATAACTTGACCATCAAAACATATTTAACTCCATCATAAATCTATGATGTTTATATGAACTTTTTAGTATACTATTTTATTTTCTTTTTGTTGATCTCTTCATTTAGTATTTCTTCAGTTATACTTGTCTCTAAGGCTATTTCCTCATTTGTTGCCATAACTTTAGTGAATATCATGAGACCTTTTCTCCAATGTCTTTTTCATTCTAGATCCTTAAATACATGATGCTTAGTACTATGGTGGCTTTGCTTTTGAACCTTTTTTTTCCATTATCATCCTGTATCTCCAAAGGTTGGCTATTATTGGAGTCATGGCTTTGTCATGTATTTTTTTTTTATTTTTCTTTCTGTAACTCCAAAATCATGATATTGTGCATAGTTGCAGCTTTGCCTTTAGACTTCTAATATGCTAGTTCCTTTGGCATCACCAAAGTTGTGGTACTAGGTACAACTACAACTTTGACTACTATCTTTCCTTGGTCATTTCCATTATGAATACCATATCCATAGTGTTGGGCATAATAATGACCGTCTTTGATTTTTCATTTCATGATTTTTGTATGTCGTCTTTTTCCCTAGATTCCTCCTATTCCTTAGAGCTATTATCACTAGACTCCTCAAAGATCCTAAATTTGAAGACTAACATAATCTCATAGCAGTCACCTTCCTTAATTTCCTCATTTGTGCAACTTTTATATAATTCTTCATATTCTTCATTTTTATTATTATCTCAACTTCAAAGTTATTCTTCTATTTCATACACTATATTGCTCTTATAATTCTAGAATTATTCTTTTATTTCATACATTTTATCATTCTCACAACTCCAAAGTTTTCTTTCAGTTCATACATTTCTTCATCCGAGCAGCAATATTCTATAGTATTTTCACTAGATATCAAATTTTTTGGTGCAATGCAATACATAGTAGATTGTCAATTCTTACCCCATTTTATTAGCATCAAGATCTCATAAGTCATTATAAAAATAAAACCTCACTTATTTTTCATCAATCTAAAGAGTGAACTCACTCTTCTTGACATCGATGAGGACCAATCTCATGGCCAAAAATGGTCATCCAAAAAGTAATGGTGCATATTGATCTTCCTCCATATCCAAAACAATAAAATCTACTGGAAAAATAAAAATTCCAACTTTGACCAATATATATTTGATGATTTCATTTAGATTCTTGGTAGTCTAATCCATTATTTGGTAAGATAGAGTTTTTAGAGTAATTTTTCCGAGATTCAATCTTTGTGCAATGGATAGGGGCATCAAGTTGATACTTGATCCAAAGTCACACAAAGATTTCATAAATGTATGATCTCCAATCTTGCAAGGTATAGTAAAGCTTCTAGGATCTTTTTGTCTTCAGAAGTTTTCTTTGAATAATGACATTAGATTTTTTTGCCATATTTATGGTGTATCTCCAATTTTTTTTAATACTCATCATATCTTTCATAAATTTAATATAATTTGGTATTTAGGTTAGAACTTCTAAAAAATGATTTGTTCACTTCTAACTTCTAGAATATAATAATTTTTTTGAAGTGTTTATCTAATTTCTCTTTCCTAAATCATTGTGGAAATAAAAGATTCATTGGAAATTTACCTTTGGCTTTATTTTGATTTATTTCTTTCTCTCATAGGCCTTAGGTAATCTCCATTCGCTCCTTTGAATTTTCATATCCATTTTTCTTATCTATGGGTGAAACTTGATTTTACACTTCTTTCTAAGCTGTGACTTTGTTACCTGCTATAGCTTCATAGTTTCATTATTCCAGTTCTTTCTAGTTGGGGCTGTGACTTTTTGGAGCATTTCAAGTTGAGCCATGATCTTTAAAAAGTTACAGCTTTGGTACCCCCAAAAACTATAAAATCCTTTTATTCAAACTAATCTTTTAGCTCCGGAGTCATGGCACTTGGAAGAGTCATGGCACTTTCACCCCCAAAATATCCAAAATTGTTTTGTTCAAAGTATCTTTATAACTCATTTTCACTCCTTAGCAATATTAAGGAATAATTCTTTAGATTTAGATCTATATCACTTTATAATTTACTTACTCATCTTTCCTTCATTGATAATGTCAACTAACCAATGTTATGCTCCATGTTCCTTTTTATTGAATTTATTTTATTTATCTTCATTTCAAGCACTACCGTTTGCTTATCTTGGTCAGTATTCTTTTTTTTTTTGAAGTTCTACTATAAAAATTTACACCACATCATCCCTAATTGGCTTTTTTTCCCTTTTATCAGTTGACACATAAAACATGAGCTCCATTGATTAATATAGTTCACCACATTATTCCCCATGTTTATAGAGAAATATTTGATATACTACAACCCACTTCCATAGCTTCCATACAAAAGACTTTTATGATTTTTCACGTTTAGATAGTAATGTATTGAAACATTTTTGTTGGGTCAAAATACATATTATTTACTCTATTTGATTTACCTCTTCCATTTGATAAACAAGATCTGATTATTTCAATGATTCATATGGATGTAAAGTGACAATCTCCCACCTCATTCTTCTTTATTCGTGTGCATCAAACTTTCTCAACATGACTTCATCTATACTTCAATGGAGGTGAAAATATCCAACTCTAATATTTTGGCAATCTTCTCCCTAATGAGCGATTCATTATAGTTTGATAGTTATTTTTCACTGCTTCCTCAAACAAATATTATACTTTATCTGCTCTTGTTAGAATTGAATTATCTCATTCCAAAGTTAAGAAGTTATTTGAGGTGGGAAGAAATTAGTGAGAAATGCCCTCACCAATCCATCCCAACTCTCAATGGAGCCCCTCAATAAACATTAAAATCAATCTCATGCTTTACCATTTAATAAATATGAAAATAATGATCATCTTTTTATGTCTGGCGCAATTCTATCCATTTTCAAAATGTTGCATAGCTCCAAAAAAAATGACATGTCCATTAGGGTCCTCTAATGCCCTTCTGCTATATTGGTACTATTTAACCATAGCTATTAGACTAAACTTCAACTCAAAATAATTGATTTCATCTATTTGCAAATGATACCCAAAATAATTATCCAACAATATGAGTTTACAATAATCCCACAATATAGTAGTGGATGAGCTGTCGAAGAATTTTCTCATCACCTTCTTGTGTCTCTTTGTTATTTCTGGTTCCCTTCATAATATCATTATCATTCTTTTGTCTGGCAAGGGTTCTTCTAGTTCTTTTGATTTTGGGCCCAGAGGATATAGATTAGTCCTAGAGCTTCAACTCATCAAAGATTACTAAAAAAGAAAAGGAAATAAAACACAAGAATACAAAAAAAAAACCAAATACAACCATCCATGTTCAAATAAGTAAACATGCTTAGATTTTAGATCCAAGAATATTTATCGAACTTAATGCTACCTAAACTACCAAACAAGAATTAACATTTTACAAGAATAATTATATCAATTCAAGTTGACTAACCAAACGAAACCATCCCCGATAATAAACTTTGTTACTCTGCATAATTTAATCAGTTACATGGCATCCCAAAAGATCATTAATGAGAGTGCTTCATTAATTGAGATTCACAAGTGTATGAGTCATACAAGTAAAATAATATATTTTCATCCCAAAACCTTTCTTCCCCATCTCCCCTCTCTCTCCCCCTATTATATCCCATATCTCTCTCTTTCTCTCTCTCTCTTTCTCTCCTCCTCTCCTCTCCCTCTCCCCCTCTCTCTCTTTCTCTCTCTGCAATTTGCATTTCTATCCCACTCTTTCTTTCTCTCTCTGCAATTTGCATTTCTCTCCCACTCTTTCTTTCTCTCTCTGCAATTTGCATTTCTCTCCCACTCTTTCTTTCTCTCTCTGCAATTTGCATTTCTCCCACTCTCCCACTTTGCCCCTCCCCCCTCTCTCCCTCTCTTCCCTACCCCTATCTTGCTCTCTCTCTCTCTATCTATCTTTTCCTCTCTCTATCTATCTATCTCTCTCTCTCTCTCTCTCTCTCTCTCTCTCTCCTCTTGCTCTTTTCCTATCTCTCTTTGTCCATATCTCTTTCTCTCTCTCTCCCACAGACTCACTCTCCCTCTTTCTCCCATCACAGTCCCCCTCTTTCCCCTGCACCCCACCCTCTCTCTCCATCTATCCCTCCCATTGTCTCTTCTTCTCCTCCCTCTATGACGCTCTCTCATCTTTCTCTTTTTCTCTATCATTGTCTTCTACCTCTCTCTCTCTCTCTCACCCTTTCTCTCTTGTTCTCCATATCTCTTTCTCTCTCTTCCCTTCCACTCCCTCTACCTTTCCCTCTCCCAGTTTCTCCATCCCTCTCACTATCTCTCACTCTTGCTCTCCCTCCGTCCCCCCCTCTCTCACCCCTCTACCTCTTCCTCTTTCTAGATCTCCCTCCCTCTTTATCTTTTTGTTCTTCCTCGCCCCTCTCTCTTATTCTCCTTCCCTTCCTTACCCTGCCTTCTTCCCTCCCTCTCTCAGCCTCTTCCTCTCTCTCTCTCCAACCTTCCTATCTCTATATCTCTTTTCTCCCCCTCCCCCCTCGCCCCATCCCCACCTCTCATTGCATCTCTTTCCTTCCCTCTCGTCCTCCTCACTTTCTATCCCTCTCCCTCCCTCCCTCCCTCCCTTCACCACCTCTTTCTTCCCCGACTTTCCTATCTCTCACTTTCTCTCCCTCTCCCTTCCCCTCTCTTAATCTCTCCCCATCTTTATCTCCCTCCTCTCTATTTCTATTTCCCCCTCCTCTAGGCTCCTCTATTTCTCCATCCATGCCTCTCCTCAACATCTCACCCCCTCTCTCTCTTTCTCCCCCCTCTTTCTTTCTATACCCTCTCTCTCTTTCTCCCCCCTCTTTCTTTCTTTACCCTCTCTCTCTCTTTCTCCCCCCCCTCTCACCCTCTTTCCCTCTCTCTCTCTCCCCCTTTTTACTCTTCCCTTTGTCTCTCCCTTTCACTCACTTCCTCTTCTATCTTTCTTTTCCCCTTCCTCTCCTCACACCCTCTCCCCCTCTCCCCCTCTCCCTTCCTATCCTCTCTCTCTCTCCTCTCTCCCCCCCTCTCCCTCACTTTCTCCCCCCCTCTTTCTCCCATTCTTTCCCCCTCTCCAACTCCCTCCTCTCTCTCTCTCACTCTTTTCCTACCTCTATTTATATCTTCTTACCCCCCCTCCCTTCCTCTCTCTTCCCCACCCACCCCCTCCTTCTCTCTCCCTCTCTGCCTCTCTTTCTTCCTACATCTTTTCCTCTCCCTCTTCCTTCATCTCCCTCCCTCCATATCTCTTTCTCTCCATCTTTATCTCCACCTTCTCTTCCTCTCACCCCTCTCTCCTTCCCACCCTTCATTCTTCCCTCTCTTCCACTCTATCTCTCCTGCTCCCTCACTCGGCTTTTCTCCCTTCATCCTCTCTCCCCCTCTCTCTCATAACCCCTCTCTTTCTTTCTCTTTTCTCTCCCCTCCGTCTCCTTGCGTTCCCCCCTCTCCCCCTCTTTCTCTCATAACCCCTCTCTTTCTTTCTCTTTTCTCTCCCCTCAGTCTCCTTGCGTTCCCCCCTCTCCCCCTCTTTCTTTTTGTCACTCTCTATACCCCCTCTCTACCCCTCCCTTGCCTCCCCCCTCCATCTCTTCTCTCTCTCCTTCCCCTTCTTTCATCCTCTGTCCTTTTTCTCTTTCCTTTCCACCCCTTGCCCTCCCCCTCCCTCCCTTCATCTATCTTTATCTCTTTCTCCCCTCCCTCCCTCCCTCCCTCTCTCTCTTGGTTCCTCCATTTCTCTCTCTCTCTCTCTCCCCCTCCCTTTCTCCCATCCTCTTTCTTCCTCTCCCTCCCTCTCCCTTCCCTCCCCCCTCTATCTCCGCCCTCTCTTCCTCTCACTCCCTCACTCACTCTCTCTCTCTCCCCCTCTTTCTCTCCTATCTCTTTATCCCCCTTCATCCCTCCCTCTCTCTATCTCTCCCCCTCTCTTTTTATCAATCTCTCCCTCTCCATCTTCCTCTCCATCTTTCACTCCATCTACCCCTCTCTCTCACTCCCTACCTTTCTTTCCCTCCCTCTTTGACTCCCAATCTTTCTCCCCCTCTCACTACTTCTGTTTATCTCCCTATCCTTCTCTCTCTCTTTCCCTCTTCCTTCCTCAACCTCTTTCTATCCTTCCCTCTTTCTTTTTCTCTCCCTCCTAACCTTCCCTCTCTCTATTTCACTCCCTCCCTCCATCTCCCCTCCCTATCTCTCTCTCTATTTTTTTCTCCTTCCCTCCCCCCTCTCTCACTCCTACTCTCACCCTTTCTTCCCCTCTTCTCCACTCTCTCTACTCCTCTCCCTCCCTCTCCCCCACTCTCTCCCTTTCCCTCTCTCACTCTCTTTTTCCCCTCCCTCCCTCTCTTTATCTCTCTTTGCATCCCTCTCTCATTCTGTATACCTCTCCCTCATTCTATCTCTCTAAATCCATTTCTCTTCCCTTCTATCTCTTCCCTCCTCTTCTCCCTCACTTTTCCCCACTCTCTCCCTCTATCCCCTCTATCTCTAAGCCTCTTTTTGTCTCCCCCTCTTTCTCCATTTCTCTCTCTCCCCACCTTTATATATCTCCCTCTCCATCTCCTTCCTTATCTTGCTCTCTCTCTCTCTCTCTCCCTCCCTCCATCTCCCACTCTCTTTCTATCTTCATCTCTCCCTATTCTTCCCGCTCTTTCCCCCTATTTTCTTTCTCTCTACCGCCCTTCCTCCTCCCTCTCTTTCCCTCTTCCACTTCCTCCCCTTCCTACTTTTCTCCTTCTATCCCTCCCTACCTCCTCTATCAATAACTCCCTCCTCTCCTCTCACTCTCTCCCTTGCCTCCCTTCCCCACCCCTCTCCCACTTCTCCCCTCTCCATCTTTCATCCTTTCTCCACTCTTTATATATCTCTCTCGCCCCTCTCCCTCTCTTCCCCCTCCCCCTCTATCCCTCCCTTTGTCCTTCCTTCCCTCCTTTCCCACTCTCGCTCAACCTCTCCCTCCCTCCCACTCTATCTACCTTTTCATGCCTTTCGTTTCTTTTCCTTCCATTTCTCTCTCTCTCTCTCTCTCTTGCCACCTCTCCCCCCTATTTCTCCACCTCTCCATCTCTCTCCCTTCTTTCTCCACCCTCTTCCTCTCTATCTCTCTCTCCTTCTCTCTCTATGTCTCTTTATACCTCCCCTCCCCCCTCTCTCTCCTTCTCTCTCTGTCTCTTTACACCTCCCTCCCCCCCTCTCTCCCTCTCTCTCTCTCCTCTTCTCCCTATATCCCCCACTCTATTTCCATTCCTTCCTATTCCACTATCTCTCCCTCTCTAGACTCTCTTTCTCTTATTCTCTCTCTCCTACATTCTCTCTCACTATCTCAATCTCCCCCTCTTCTTCTATCTTAGTCTCTCCCCCTCTTTCCCCTCTTTCTTTGCCACTCTCTCCCTTCTCGCTCCCTTTCCATCTCTCTTTCTTTCTTGCTCTTCCTTTCTCTCCCTTTTCGCTCCATCATCTCTCTCTTCCTCCATGCCTCTCTTTATTTCTTCCTCTTGTTCTCCCTTCCCCTTTCTTCTTCCCTCCTTCCCTCTCTTTCTCTCTCTTGCTCTCTTTTTTTCTCCATCTACATCTCTCTCTCTCTCCCTCTTTATCTTCTTCTCCCTCTCTTCCTCTTTATCTTCTTCTCCCTCTCTCCCTCTTTATCTTCTTCTCCCTCTCTCCCCTCTTTCTCTCCCCCTCTTCCATCCCCCCTCTTTCTCCTCCCCTCTTCTTCTCCTTCTTGCTCTCTATCTTTCTCTTCCCTCCCTCTCCCTCCTTCCTTCCCTTAATCTCTCTGCCTTTCTAGCTTTCCATCTCCTTCCACCCTCTCCCTACCCCTCTATATATATATCTCTCTTTCTCTACCCTCTAACTTTCTCTCTTTCTATCTTATGATCCTTCTCCTTCTTTCTATCTCTCTCCCTGACCTCTTTTTATCTCTCCTCCTCTCTGCCCCTCTCCCTTCTTCCCTCTTTTTCTCTCTCCATATATATATATATATATATATATATATATATATATATATATATATATATATATATATATATCCCCATTTTCCCTCTTTATATATATATATATATACACCCCCCCTCTTCCTTCCTATCTCTTTCCCTCCCTCCCTCCCTCCCTCCCTTTCCTTCTCCCTTTCCCTCTCTCTCACTCTTCTCCCCCTCCTCCCTTTCCACCTTTCACATTATCTCTCCCCTCTCTCCTCTCTCCCTTCCTCCCCTCCCCCTTATAGTCTTTCTCTAACACTCCTCCACTCTTTACCCCTCTCTGCCTCCCTTCCTCCCTTTCTTTCTCTTTCTATGTCTTTTTATTTATATCTATCTATCTATTTATCTATCTCCCTCTCTCCCTTCCTCCCCACCTCCTCTTCTCTCTCCCTTCCTCCCCACCTCCTCTTCTCTCTCCCTTCCTCCCCACCTCCTCTTTTCTCTCCCTTCCTTCCCACCTCTCCCTTTCTCTTTCCCCTTTCCACTTCTCCCTCTCTCCCTCCTCCCCACCTCTCCCTCTCATTCTCTCCCTCTTCTTCTCTCCATCTCTATCCCTCTTCTTCTCTCCATCTCTATCCCTCTTCTTCTCTCCATCTCTATCCCTCTTCTTCTCTCCATCTCTATCCCTCTTTATATCTTTTTCCCTCTCTCTATCTCTCCATGCCCACTATCTCCTCCTATCTATCCCCCCCTCTATTCCTCTCCCCCCTCTCTCCCTCCCATAGTCACCCCTTATCTCCCCCCTCTTTTTTATAAGCACCTCTCTATCTCTCTCTCCCTCCTCTCTCTCTATCTCTTTCTCTCCCTCTACATGTCACTCTCTCCCTCTTGCTCTTTCTATCTCTTTCCACTTGCTTTCTTGCCCTCTCCCTTTCAGTCCCTCCTTCTCACTTCCCTCTTTCTCCCTTCCTCCTTCCCTCCCTCTCCCTCCATTCATCACCATCTGTCTATCTTGCTCCCCATTTGCCTTTCTCCTCCCCCACACACACACACACACACTCTCTCTTAGTCTTCTTCTCCCTCTTTCTCTCTTTCCTAGTCTCTCTCTTTCCCTCTTTCTCACCCTCTCACATTCCCAGCCTCCCCTCCCTCCCTCTCTCTCTCTCTCTCTCTCCTCCCTTTCCTCCCTCTCTACCTCTTTCTCCTTCTCTTGCTCTCCCTTTCCCACACTCCCTTTCCTACACTCCCTCCCTTTCTCCATCTCTCTCTATCTCTCTCTCCCTCTCCCTCTCCATGCCCCTCTCTCTACCTATCCCTCCATCTCCCCTATAGTATATAATTTGTTTTGTTATCTATTTCATTAACCCTGTATTTTGTTTCTTTGTTTTATTTATAGGTATAGATACTAATATGTTGAGATATTGGATACATGGCATTGAGACAATAATAGGGGTCCCACTACTTGGTTAGTGGGCTGAAAATTTTTGGATCATGACCCGGTCCATTTTAAAATTCAACTCATTTTTGTGTTATGTAGAATCCTAATTGTTATATATATAAATACTATATCCATAATCACAAATGTGCACTATGTTCTTCTTCTCTCTCTCGATTATGTACTGAAATATTCTAGGTTAATAAATCTATAAGTTCTATCCACTTTTCTAGTAAGCATGGCTAGTTATTTTGAATTGCTAGTAAACCACAATAATATTAGTATTTATTTTGGTTGTATTATGTTCTTCTTATTCCTTGTGATGTATTATGTTATGTACAATCTATTGATGTTACATTCAGCATAATCATTATATATACATGGATTGAAAATTCTAACAATTGGTATTAGAGAGTTTGGTTATGTTATAGTTTCTGTCATGTTGATGAATTTTTGGTTTTGTTGCTAGTATTGTTATTCTAATTTTGTAATCTGGAAGTTTATTAAAATGTATGGAACATTGAACACTACTTTTAAGAAATTCAATGGCAAAAATGAATTTAGTATGTGGAAAATAAAGATGCTGACATATCTGAAGAACTTTGATATATGAAGCTTTCTAGTCAATGGTTGTGGTGCTACAACTACTATTGTTGGGATAATAGAGACTGAAGCATGAAGGCATGAAGAAAAGGCCCACTCAATGATTATCCTAAGCCTAACTGATGAGGTGATAGCTAAGATAGTAGACGAGGAGACTATTGTAGGCTTGTGGCTTAAGCTGGATTTGTTGTATATGACAAAGCCACACATGAAAAAGCTTCTATTAAAAAGGAGACTCTTCACAATGAGGATGCAGGAAGGGACTCTATTTAAGAAGCATTTGGATGATTTGAACAACATCATTATGGACCTGAAGCAAGTAGATGCTAAGGTGGAAGATGAAAATGTTGCACCTCTGCTACTGGTCTCACTTCCAGCTTCAAATAAAACCTATGTGGAATCATTGATAGTGAGAAAAGATGAAATTATTCTAGAGAATATATAGTCTACTCTACACTCTAGAGAGAAGAGGTAGAAGGCAGTTGTTGAATGGCACGAGTAGTAGGCTACTTGATTGGTGATAATGAATAGGAGACCCCATCGCACTTCATCTAAGAAAAAGGGGAATAAATTTCAGAAAAGATCCAAGGAAGGTGACACGTGTCACTACTATAAACAGAAAGGGCACTAGAAAATTAGATGCCTAAAGAAGAAGAAGAGACCTAATCACTTGGGTCGGTCTATTCTTCCACCTACTACTATTGTAGCATGTGATGTCATGGATGAATCCGACCTTGGGCTAGTCACCTCTACAACTATTACAAAGTTTGACTAATAGATCCTTGATAGTGATGCTTTCTTTCACATTAGAACATATTTGAAATGGTTCAATATATATGATATGAAGGAAGCTAGTCATGTTGTTGTGGGCAACATTCAACCATGTAAAGTTGTTGGAGTGGGCATAGTCAGGCTGAAAATATATGGTTGCCCAATCATCTTCTTATTAGATATAAGGCACTTTCCGAAGATGACTATGAATATGATCTCCCTCGACATTCTAGATGATTAGGGATGTATCTTTAGTGAGGCTAGGGAATACTGAATTTTCACCAAAGAGACATCATACTAAAGGGGCAAAAGATTGGAATGCTATACACACTGTTGGGTTCCACGATGATAAGGGCTGATACTATCACATCAAGAGAGCCTACATCTGAAGCTAAAGTTAATCTTACTAGATTATGACACATGTGACTCGCACATATGGGTGAGAAATATATGAAAATCCTTTATGAATTCCGATCTTAACCTTCTTGTTGGTCATAAAATTAGTAAACTAAATTTCTGTGATCATTGTGTTTTTGATAAAAAATATAGAACTAAGTTTAGTAAATCTATACACTGCACAAAAGGCACTTTTGATCATATTCATGTTAACTATTAGGATCCTTCTAGGGTTTCATCTTTTGGTGGTGCCTGGTCCTGTTTATGTCTAGTAGATGACTACTCCAGGATGTCTTGGGTATTCATGATGAAACATAAATCTGAAATTTTTGGAAAGTTTAGGCAGTAGGTTAGCTTAGTAGAAAACCAAACACTTAAGAAGGTTAAACTATTACAAATAGTTAGGTATGCTCCTTAGCAAAATGGTATTGCTGAAATAATAAACCAAACTCTATTAAAGAGAACTAGGTGCATACTCTCTCAATCATGCTTAGCCAAAGAATTTTGAGCAGAAGTTATTAATACAACATGCCATCTGACAAATAGATCACTACATAGTAGAGTTGATTTCAAAATTTTACTTGAGATATGGTCTAGTATCAAGTAAATGATGCTGATCAGTTGCATTGCCTACTATCATGTAAATGATGGTAAGCTTGAACCGCAAGCAAAAAAAAATTGTATGATATAATGATGGAGTCGAGAGATTTTGTATCTAATCACCATCTGAAAGGAGAGTGATCCTCTCTAGGAGTGTTACTTTTGATGAAAGTATCATCTTAAAATAACTACCTAGTTCGATTCAGTCATTTGATGTTCCTCAATCCGAACTTAAGGTGGAGCTAAAATCTGATTCTGTAGCTCCAAGAAGGATATTTAAATTTGTTTCTAAATAATCAACAACTAATCATGAAAATGATCTTAAGTTTGTTTCTGAACCTGATCTTGAACCTGTACCTAAAGTGTCTGCTTCCTATAATATTACTAGGGATAAACCTAGGAGAATAAATGTAGGTCATCCTCTAAGATTTGGCTTTGATGAATTTGTAGGATTTTCCCTATAAGTATCCAAAGAAATTGACATATCTAAATCATCATTCTTCAAGGATGCTATTAAATGTACCATATTAGAGTTATGGTTAGTTTACATGATTAAAAAGATTGAATACCTTCATAAGAATGATACATGGGATGTTGTACATAAACCAAAGGGGAGAAAGATAGTTTCTTGCAAACATGTTCTAAAGAAGAAAGAAAATACTTTAGTTGCTGGTGGTGTAAAATTCAAGGCACGTCTAGTTGCAAGAGGGTTCGGTTAGAAAGAGGGTGTTGATTATAGCGAAATATTTTCTCTTGCAGTCAGACATACCTCAATTAGGGTGCTTCTAGCACTAGTGGCACATCAAGATCTTGAACTTGAGCAAGTAGATATCAAAACTACTATCTTTCATGGAGATCTAGATAAAGAAATTTATATGAACCAGCATGAGAGTTTTGAGATATTAGGTAAATAAACTTATGTGTGCACGCTTCTAAAGTTCCTTTATGTAAATAAATAGTTCCTCTCTTGTAGTAAAAGAAATATGACTATTTCATGACTAGTCACGAATATAGTAGGTGTGATCATGATTGTATGTTTATTTTATAATGCTAAATGATGAGTCATATATCTACATATTGTTGCATGTAGAAGATATACTTATCACTTCTAGAAATAAATCTAACATTCAGGAATTGATGAATCTTTTCAATTCTAAATTTGATATGAAAAAAAATATGCAAGGGACGAAAACAATTCTAGGCATAGAAATATTCATAGATTGAACTAAAAGAAAATTATTTTTATCACAAAAATAATATATTCAAAAAATTCTATCTAGATTTGGAATGTCATCTTGTAAGCCTTTGTCAGTGCCACATGTTTTCGACCTCCATTTTTCATTGGAGTTTTGTCCTCAATCTGAACCTGATAAGGAACAAATATCTAAGGTTCGTTATTTTAGTTCTATCGGAAGCCTCATCTATCTCATGGTGTGTACCCAACATGATACTACTCATGTAGTGGGTGTAGTAAGCATTTTTGTGGTAAACCCCAGTCAAGAGCATTTGAAAGCTATAAAAAGGATACTTAGGAACATCAAAGAGACATCCGTGGTAGGTTTGATATTTGGTAATGAATATGAATCCAAGCTAACCAGATATTCTAATTCTGACTATGTAGGAGATGTTGATAGTAGATGGTCTATGATTGGCTATGTCTTCAATTGTATGTGGCTCAGTAGTTAGCTGGAAAGCCACTCTTCAATCTTTTGTCACTCTATCGTTTATTGAAGCTAAGAAGGAAGGGATCTAGATGAAGAGTTTTCTCAAAGAACTTTATCTTTACCAAGAGATTGCAATAGTGTTTTGTGACAACCTCAGTGCTATTTGTTTAGCAAAAGACCAAGTACACCATGAGAGGAAAAACACATTAATGTGTGATATTATTTCATTCGATCTGAGAAGAATGTGCAAGTGAATAAGATTAGAATCTCTAATAATCCAGCTTATATGTTTACCAAACATATCATTATGAATAAGTTAAGACATTATCTTAATTCGCCGAACATATCAAATCAGTTATATTCCTATTAGGACTAATCATTTATAGAGAGCATCTCTCCATTTATGTACAAAACAACTTTATGTGAAGATTATAATATATAATTTGTTTTATTATTTATTTTCTTAATCTTTTATTTTGTTTCTCTATTTTATTTATAGGTATATGTATTAATAAGTTGAGAGATTGGATATGTGACATTGGGACAATATTGGGGATCCCACTGCCTAGTCAGTGGATCGAAAAATTTTTAGAGCATGACTCGGTGAGGTCTAAAGATCTAACTCATTTTTATTTTATGTAGAACCCTAATTGATATATATATATATATATATATTATATCCAGAATCACAAATGTGTGCTCTATTTTTTTCACTCTCTTGACTATGTATTGAAACATTCTGGGTTGATAAATCTACAAGTGCTACTCATTTTTCTAGAGGACGCAGCTAGTCTTTTTGAACAACTAGTAAACCATGTTAAAATTAGTGTTTGTTTTGGTTCTTTTATGTTCTTCTTATTCCTTGTGATGTGTTATGTTCTGCATAATTCATTGATGATATGTTTTGCATAATCACTATATATACACGAATAGAAAATTCTAACATCCCTCCTTCTCTTCCCCTCTCCCACTTGCTCCCCCTTTCTCTCCATCACTCCTTGCCTCCCTTCATCTCTCTCTCCCTCACTCTATCCCCCTTTCTCTCTCTCTTTCTCCCTCTCTCCCTCTCCATATGTTCCTCTTTTCCTATCTCTCTCCCTCTTCTCTCCCTCCCCATCATCCCTCCCTTCCTATGTCTCTCTCTATCTCTCCCCCTTCATTTCTCTCCCTTCCTCCTTTCGTCCCTCCATCTATCCATCTCTCTTTCTCACTTTTTCGATCCTCTCTCTCCATCTTCTCCTCACTACCTTTCCTTCCCTTCCTCCCTCCCTTTCTCTCTCCCCTCTCTCTTTCTCTCCCTATATTTCTATCTCTCCCTCCTTCCCCCTCTCTGTCTCTCTCCACCTTCCTCTCCCTTCCCCTCAATCCCCTACCTACTCATTCCTTCCTCTCCCCCCTCCCTCTCTTTGTACTTCTTTCACATTCTAACTCCCTCCCTCCCCCACTTTTCTCTCCCTCTCTTCTTTCCTCCCTCCAACTCTTCCCCCCACTCTCCCCCTCCCTACCTCTTTCTCCCCCCCTTTTCACTCTTTTCTCGACTCCTCTCTCTACCTTGCTCCCTCCCTCCCTCTCCCTCTCTCTCCACATCTCCCCATCTTCCTCGTTCTTTCTTACTCTCTCCCCCTCTCTCTCCCCTCCATCCATCCCTCTATTTCTCTATATGTCCCCTCCCTTCCATGCCCTTTCCCTCCCCCCTCTCCCTACCTCCTCCCCACTTCTTTATCTCTCTCTCTACCTTTCTCTCTTTCTCTCTCTCCCTCTCCCTCCCTTCCTACCTACATTTCTCTCTCTATGTCCATCACCCTCCTTCTCTCTACCTCTATATTCCTCTCTCTTTCTCATTCCCCATCTTTCCTCTCTCTCCATCTCTTTTTCACTATGTCCCTCTTCATCTTTTACTCTCTCCCTCCCTCCTTCCCATCCTCCTTGTTTTCCTCCCACCATCTCTCCCCTCATCCCCTTCTCTCATTCTTGCCTTCCCTTCTTTTCCTTCCTTCCTCCCTAGCTTTCCCTCCCTCCATCTCTTTCTCCCCTTCCCTCCCTCCTCCACCCTCCCCTCTCTCCCTCCCTCTCTTTCTCTATCTCTCCTTCCTTCCCACCCTCCCTCCCTTTCTCCATCCCTCCCTCCCTCCCTCCCTCTCTCTCTCTCTCTCTTTCTCATCCTCCCCCTCCCCTCCCCCTCCCTCTCTCTTTCTCCACCTCTCTTCTTCCTTGCTCCTTCTCCATCTCTCCTTTTCCATCTCCATCTCCTCTTATCTCTCTCTCTTTCTCCCTCCCTCTTTCCCTCTCTCTGTCTCACTCTCTCCCTCCTCTCTCCCTCTTTCCTTCCTCTCGTCTTTATCTCTTCCTCTCACTCATTCTCTTTCCACATTCCTCCCTATCCCTTTCTCCCTTTCTCCCTCCCTCTCTCCCTTCCTCTTGTTATGTCTCGTATTCTTCCTCCCTTTCTCCCTCCCTCTCTCCCTTCCTCTTTTCATGTCTCGTATTCTCTCCCCCTTTCTCCCCCCCCCCCTCTCGGTCTTTCCCCTCACTCCTCCTTCCTCTCTCTTCCCCACTCCCCCTCCGGCTCTCTCTCACTCTTTCCCCTCTCCCTCTCCTTCTTCCCCACTCTACCCATTCTCTCTTCCATCTCACCCCCTCCCCCCTCTCTCCCTCTCTCCATTCTCTCCCTTTCTCTACTCTTTCTCTCTCCCCCTCCCTCTCTTTCCCCTCTCTCCCTCCAACTCTCCTCTCTCCTCTCTTTCTATCTTTCACTTTCTATCTCTCTTCCTCCCTCCCCCTCTCTCCCTCTCCCCTATCTCTCTCTCCCTCTTCCTCCCCCTCCATCTCTCCCTATTCTTCTTCTCCTCTCTCCCCCTCTCCCCCTCTCTCCATATTTCTCACTCTTTCTCATTGTCTACCTCTCCCTCTCTTTTCCATCTTCCCTCCCCTTTCTCCCCCTCTTCCTCCCTCCCTCCCTCTTTCTCTCTCTTCCTCTCTTTGCCCCTTTCCCCCATCTCTACCTTCCTCCCTCTCTATTTCCCCTCCTCTCTCTCCCTTTCTCTTCTCTCCCTCTTTCCCATTCTCACTATCTCTCTCTCTCCTTCCCTCTCTCCTCCTATCCCTCTTCTTCCCTTTCTCTCCTCTTTCTCCCTCTCCCTCCTACCCTCCTAGGCATAGAAATGGGATGGAGCGGGACCGTGGTGACCCTCCCATGCCCTATTCCATCAGGGAATTTATAATCCCTACCCTAGCCCTACCCCATTTAGCATGGGGTGGGGCAAGGCTGTGAAAATGGTAAATGGGGTGGGGTTGTGCAACCCCACCCCATTGCCTTGTTTACCATTATGAATTTTTCATTTAATTTTTTAAAATTTATATTTTGTAATATATACTTATGGCATTTTAATTAACTTTTTTGAGAGAAGTATAAAAAATTTGCACATTACATTCAATTTTTAATTTATATTACATCATTAAAATATAAAAAATGATACATACATTATGATATTTAAAAGATAATTTTTTATAATTAAGTTTTATATGAAAATATAAAAAAACATGTTCACAAAATAAAAATGGAAAAATATTTGTAATTTGTAAAATATTACATATACATTATAATAAATAATAAATATCATATTACATAATTACATATATATCTAACAAATTGTATTAGAAAAAATAAATACCAATATACAATAAAATTGTTCCTAATTTAAAAAAATCATAAATCTTACATTTATCGAACTTCTTTAAAAAAATAATTTTATTATATCTAGCATAATCAAATTATTATCACAAGTAAAATAAAAAGGTGCACATTATCCAATTAAAACAAAATCCAAAATCCAAAATTATAATATATTACATTTTTCATAAAGAAATAAAAGTTATGATGAATATTGCATATCATCATCATCCTCCTCCTCCTCCTCATCCTCCACATAATCTTTTGTTTGGTAAAGCTAAAGAAGATGAATTTAAATCTACCAACAAAATTAAAATAATTAACACACAAAATGAAATATAAAAATTAACAAATATGATACATACATAAGTTTTTTATCCCATACATTTCAACCACGACCAATTTTGAGCGCACATCATTGCCTCCAAAGTCATTGCCTCTAAAATTAACAAATATCATTAATCATCATCATCATCCTCCACAAATATTGCATATCTTTTATATGGTGAAGCTAAAGAAGATGAATCCAAATCTACCAACAAAATAAAAATAGTTAACACAAAAAATGAATTAGAAAAATTAACAAATTTCATACATAAGTAAATTAATTTTTCATATCATGCATTTCAACCCATAATTAATCTTAAGCACACATAATTTCCTCCAAAGTCTTTGGATGAAGTATTCTTTTATGTGGACTAATAAATCTATTACTAGTACTGAATACAGACTCAATGCTTCTGTAAATAAAAAAATGATTAAAATATATATTATTATTATTTGCAAAATAAGATATTTGCTTGAATTTACTTTCCACTAAGATAATATATCAAAGTCTTTGGATCTAGGCAATACATGATCTTCCAATTAAGTAACAATCTCTAATATGGTGGCATTAATAATAATAGTACTACAAATAAATGCATTAAAACTTGCTAAATAATTTTTAGCCACCATTTTATTTCTAGCACCAGAACTAATAGTCATCTCAAATTTAAAATATGAAGTGTAAGATTGGCTAACATTCACACTTGAATGAAACTTTTGCTTATATTCTTTTACTAACCCATCACAAATTTATTGAAGATTTTCAATTTTGAACATTGAATATTCTTTTCCAAAAATTTTAGGAAAATAAAACTCAACCAACTAGATCTTAAATCTTGGAACCAACATAGTTGCAACAACCAATATATTATGAATTTCATCCTAATATTTATCAAACTTTTCAATCATATTTGTAGTCATCAATCTAATCTCAGTATAATGAGATCTAATCCAATTACACATTGACAACTTTATTACACAAATATTTAAGTAATACAAATTAGTTGGATACTTAGTCCGAAAAAAAATTGAGTGACTTTATAAAATAACTCCAACTTTTCACAAATCTCTTTCTCCAAATTCCAATATAAATTATTAGGAACATATATATATTGAGGTTCTCTATGACTTAGATGAGGAAAAACATCCATACAATTAATGGTGGTGCAAGCATCAAGAATATTAAATTCCATCTAGTCTTGCAATCAAGTACTAAATTCTTATTATAACAAATATTCAATTGACAAATTGTTTCAACAAACTTCTTTAATCTCTTAGGTGTAGCCATCCAAAAAAGTAACACTCTCTCGAATTATGTCTAACATTCTTTTTAATTACCTTCAATTCTTCTTTTACAATCAAATTCAAAATGTATCCATAACATTACATGTGAAATTTTTTTTCATTCAACATGAGTGAGCTACTAGATAGCTTGCCTAAAAAAATGTTGACTAAAGCATCATTAGTAATGTAATTACAAATAGTTAAAGTTCACAATTTGTGATCAACATTTAAATCAAATAAATAGTCCAACAAAACCTTACTGAGTGTCTCATATGTATGTGGGAAAGTTACATATATAAACCTATCATTGAAACAAAATGATATTATTATAAGAAAATTAAATTATAACAAAATATAGATTTTAATAAAATTTTATAACAAAATATAGATGTTAATAAAATTCATTTTATTTAAAACATACATCATGACTTGGCTTTGAAGTACCCACAAATCATTAATGAAATATGTTGTAATCACCAGAAGCCTTTTTTTTATTAAAATTGTACATGTTAATTATGATTGTAAATCTACTTCTATTATCACCCAATAAATCCATTGTTTTTGATTTTTCAAAATCATAAATTTTTAATATATCATTCTTGATAATATTTCAAAAAATCAATTTAAATAATGGTTGAAGGATATTGGAAATTTTTCTATAGCCAACTTGATCAACCATCGAAAGAGGATATTCATATAGAATAATCATATTTGTAAGATTTGTCCTAGTGCTTGATTAATATCTCTTTGCTTTCAAAATGGACATCTATTAAAATGTTCATGTAGATATTTTGTCCATTCTTACCTTCATTGCCTAATTTTTTTTCACAATAATTTTAATTACCTTGTCTTACCCATCAACATTATCAAATTGCCTTGTCTACCTCATCAATATTATCAAATTGCCTTTTCTATCCCATCAATCCTTTGTTTCTTATAGTAATTCCACATTATAAAAGTTAATTTTCTTTTTCTAACTCCAGCTTGGTC
Organism: Sapria himalayana; assembly: GCA_029783825.1. Taxonomy (NCBI): domain Eukaryota; kingdom Viridiplantae; phylum Streptophyta; class Magnoliopsida; order Malpighiales; family Rafflesiaceae; genus Sapria; species Sapria himalayana. Next base: position 967,306 of record JAREIK010002637.1, on the reverse strand, counting down.
AACACACAAATCTATAGAAGGAAGAGTTTCATTTTAATTTACCAATGTTGGTAATTCTTAAGAATTTATACTATATTGCTCCCAGACACTTCTAATCAAAGGTGGATTAGCTGAGGCATCTCAAGACTTACTTCAATCTAAAAATAATTAAATGCAAAAAAATTGCAATAATGATTATAAGAAAAAACTTTAGAAGAATAAAGACTAAAATATAAAATCATAATAACCTACAATTAGAGAAAAACCATTAAAATATAAATACCTAAAATTAGCAAATTACTTTTCTTTTAAATCACGACATGTAATAAACTTATAAACATCAACAATTTAACTAATACTAGCCTATCATTTTGATTATGAGCCTTGTAGTGATGAGATCTAGATGCTTGGATATGAATAATCAATAACAATGCCTCTTTTGAATGAGAAATTATAAATATCAATAATTAACTATTAAGGTAAATTAATAAGAATAATCAATAACTTTTAACAAAACTCTATATGAATAATAAATAGCAATAGTAATAAAAGATAACAAGAATAACAATAACATTAACAATATAACAATAATATAGTCTTATAGTAATGTAGTATAATATTGTTAAATTTAATAATTTAACAATAACAATAATAATTGCAAAATTGTTAAATTTAAAAATTTAACAATTTATTAATTAAACAACTTAACAAAAATAAACATTGTAACATTTTAATGACATCAAAATTCAATAATATTTACTAGTTAGTAATAGTATTTGATAACAATAATATTAAAATTTTAGCAATTTGACACCAATAAACAATATAATAATTTATAATATCAATTCAATAACGTTTTAACAAATAATAATTTACAATATCAATTTGATAATATTTTAACAAATAACAATTTACAATATCAATTTGATAATATTTTATCAAATAATAATGTACACAATCAATTCAATAATTAATATTGAATTTAAGTATTTATTAAATTAATAATATAAATATTATATTGAAATTCAATAACAATTTGCAAATTACAATAACGCTAAGTCAATAATGAGTTAATGACTAATGAGTCACAAATCACAATCAATTGTCAACGAGATGTCAAGCACTCAAGCAGAAGTTCACTGCTCACTTGTGGTGTGATGGTGCATACTGTCATCTACCGCTATGCCTAATGCGTGATGCATGTGGTGCAATGCAAGTTATGAGGGGAGTGCATGAGCTAAGACCTGAGAGTTAAGACTCAAGTAATGTTTTGCCCACTACTATCATCTACCGCTAATCGACACTCAAGAGAAGAGGGATGATGTGAGTCATGACTTTCATTGGATGTGGAGTCATGTTCAAAGACTAGGTAACTTGTTTTGCCCACTACTCACGCACACATTGGAAAAACATTAAAATAATATATTTAAAATAAATAATATTATTAAATAAATGAACTTTAAATATTAATATTATATATCAGACTATTCCAGACCCCAACATATATCATACATTAAAATAATCCCTCCCTTCCCCCCCTCCCCCCCCTCTTTCTCCCGCTCCTTGACCTTCCCTCTCTCTTTCTCTCCCCTCTCTTGTATCACTCTTTCCACTCCCTCCACCCCTTTCCCTCTCTTCCCACCCTGCCTCCATCTCTCTCTTTCTCTCTCTCTTTTCCTCCCTCCCTCTCTCTCTCTCTCTAGTTGATTTCCCATTTTTTTTCTTTCTTCCATATCTTTTTTCATGGATATCAATATTTTCATTATTTATGAGCTTATTTCCTCCTTTCTATCTCAGGCTTCCTTCTACTCTTGATCTTTTTAACTTAAAAACTCATCCCATTGTTGATCTCTTCTTGTAAGCTCTATTTCACAAGTGTCTTTCCTAATTTCTAGTTAATTTCTCACTTCTTTTCTATTTCTTCCATATTTTTTTTTTCATGGAGATCAACATCCCCATTATTTTTGAGCTTCTTTCCTCCCTTCTAGGGCTTTCGTTCCTTTCCCTCACTATGTTATAATTTGGGGTGGAGAGTACACAAGATGACTTCTCTCTTCTGGTGGTGCAGGCTCTATTCCAATAGAAGTGGGGGCTTATTCCTCTTCATGTTGTCAAGTCTTTAATATCATATGAGTATGAACTTCTTCTAGGAACTATTCAAAGTCTCTCTTGATATCTCCTTCCTTAGAGTCTTCCTTGGCTACAACTACTTTTTTTTACTTTTTATTCCTTGACCCCTTGATTACCCTTGTCAAAGTCAGAGGAGAGATCCTTGGGTAGATTTCTTTTCTCCATCTCCTTTTCACCCCTGTTTCAAGGCACAACTTGGTGATTAATGTTTGGTGGGGGCATCACCCCTCTTCTGTTACCCTTATGGTACCCTAATAACGAGGTCTATATGATTATCCAAATATTTTTCTTGTACCCCTTCAAGATGACATACAGTAGCTATACTTCTGGTCTCTAATTGAGCAAACATGTTTAATTGGAACTATAATAGATGAAATGAAATAGAATCAAACCTTAGCCTTTTATGTAAGATCTCCTAGGTTTATTAACTCGTGTACTTTTTGCTTGCTCCTCTTCCACTTCCATTTTCCAATTATTAGTCTTTTGAAAATTTTGTCATGATTTTGCTAGGTTGTCCATCATCATCTTGGGGTTGGACCCATGCTTTTGATGCTCGAGTTGGTATAGTTCATTTATGATTTACTTCCCAAATGCAACCCATACTTCTTTGATATAAATAGTTTTCTTTTTTCTTGCCACCAAATTAGAGTAGAACTCCTTTACTAGAGTAGCATACCCTGACCTCTGGTGCTCGCAGAAAAATGTCCAACTTGGTTGCTCTATTTTCTTTTCTAAGGATGGGATACATTTCCTAAACCCCCTCTCTCCGATAAAACATTTCTCATAGTAGTATTTTTTCTAGGTTGTGCTTCATCAAAAATGAATGTTTCACCTTCCTCTTCAGACTCCTCATTTGTCTCAACCCTCTTCCTCTTCCTTTCTCCTTTTACCATCGGCTTTGAGTCAATAGGAGCTTCTAGTTCACCCAATGAATTTGTCTTAGTTGGAGAACAAAGCTCCTCCATTTGTTGCTCTTATTGTTGTTCATGCTCTTCTATGATCTTAGTTAGATTAGGAGCAAAGCTCTGGTTCTCAACTATTTAGTTTAGGAAATGGAGTTATCAGGAAAAGGGAATGCTAGGGTTTTAGGTTTGAATGAAATGCAAAGAGTGATGAGTTTGTTGGGCTGGAAAGGAAAGAAATAAAATTGTTTGTGGCTTTTCATTATTTTTTTTAATCTTGGTGTTGGGCTCGAAATTCAAGTTCACACATAATGACTTAGTTTCAGCCCACAAAATTTATTTTTAAAGTCTAGGCTTGTATTTAAAATTATGTTGTTCATTTAACCAAAAAAACTTCATTTAATTTTTACTGTAGGATCACTTTTTGTTTTATGTCATGTCATGCCTAAGAATGTCATGATTTATAGTAACCTTGGAGACCTAATTTTTGTTTATCATGACTTGATCGATTTCTTACTATTCTTTGTTGTGACATAATGGCCTCGTCACGACAAAATTCTTTTGGTCGCAACATAATTTTTTATCATTTTGTATTTAAAACAAAATGATCTAACTCTATAGTGAAAACATGAATTGTGTTGCGACACTAAACTATTTTAAGTCCTAAAAATTGGTGTCACGGCACAATTGAGTTGCGACGATAGATTTCCTTGTAAACATTTCTAATTATTGGCGCAACATCAGAAACTATGTTGCGACCAAAAGTAAAGTCAGCGAATTTTCTTGTCATGGCCTATGCAAGTCTATCGTAATAGAAATTATCCCTCCTTATGATTGATTGAATAAACAACACTACAATTTTATTCTTTAAAGCCCTGCATGCTTCTTAACAAATGTAACATGTATTAGTTCTTCATTTTCATGAAAATGTCCAAATAAATACCCCGATCAAGACTATCTTTCCCTAGGTTTCTTAAATTTTACTCCACCAAGCTTAAAATCACACATCTTTTTAAAATTGAATTCTTATGAAAAGAGAATACTCCCTCTTGTAGTTAGATCTTCCCTTGTAACTCGAAGGTTATTTTTTAGTCAACTTTTCATTTTTGTTAAATTATTCTCGGATTTGTAAAACTTTGCAAACAACTCAATAAGAATAAAAAAAATTAATAGTAAATTCTAAACTACTTAAAAGAAATAAGAAGAAATGAATTAAAACGTTCAAAACAAACTCCCATAAGCTGTGTAGTTTTTAGTCCTTAATTGGATTTTGCTGCTTGATCTCCTTACTTCAATAATATTTCTCTCTATAAAAATTCCATATTGTCTAGACTCATTTACTACTAAGGTAGTACTTCAGTCTTTGGCCATTAACTTTAAACTCTTCTATAGTACTAGTTCTCACTTTATTATCCCAAAGGTTGTACTTGTTACTATAATATATGAACCACTCCATTTTGACTTCAGCTTTCTTAGAAATAGTTTTAGTCTGGAGTTGAACAACATAACTTGATCTTCTACCTTGAATTCCATCCTCATAATCTTTTGATCATGCTATTTATTTGTTTTATCCTTTTAGATTCTTGCACTCTCATAGGCTTCATTTCTCAACCCCTTTAACTCATTAATTTGGAGTAATCTTTCTTCTTTAGCAGCTTTGAAGTCAAAATTCAATTGCTTGATGACCCACATTACTTTGTATTCAAATTATAGAGGTAGATGACAATGTTTCCCAAAGACAATTCAATATGGGGACATTCTAATGAGAGTATTAAATACAGTTATGTAAGCCCATAGTGCATCATCAAGCTTTAAGGACTATTATTTTCTGCTTGATCTCATAGTTTTTTTCTAGAATTCTCATAATCTCCCTATTAGAAATTTCAGCTTTACCATTAGTTTGAGGATGATAAGCCAAACTCAATATGTGGTTAATCCCATATCTGCTTATAAGTTTATCAAAGATCTTATTGGAAATATTGGCTTGCTCCATCACTTATGACATCTCTAGGTATTCTAAATATGCTTAAAATATTCTTTTGCATGAAACACATTACTATATTAGCATCATTCCTTGGACAAGTAGTTTTTTCAACCCACTTTGATACATAATCCAGAACTAGTAGTATGTATATATTTCCATGAGAAGGTGAGAGGTCCCAATAAATGTATCCCCCCTACATCAAAAATTTGTGCCACTAATATACCTTATAGAAGCATTTCATTCATTTTGCTAATATTTCATATTCTTTGGCATTGATCACACAACTCGACCCATTCAACACAATCCTCAAAGACAGTTGGCGAGTAGAATCTTGATTGGAGAATTTTGTGAGCTATTTTATCCACTAAAAAAATACCGCCCATATGGTGATGCATGATAATCCTTCAATATTTTTCCTTGTTTACTTTCTATCATGCACCTTCTAATAATAATAGCAACTAATCTTTTGATTAACTATGGGTCAACTCAAGTGTAGTATCTACTATCAGTTATTAACTTTTTCCTCTCTTGGAAACTGAATCACAGTGGAATAACTCCACAAGTTAGGTAATTCACTATATCAATATACCATGTAATCTATAATGATAGCTAAAATAGATGCTCGTCTAGAAAAATTTCAATGACTTCAGATTCTTCTTCATTTATAATAGTTATTTCCATTATTGACAAGATCACCTATCACATTGTCACAACTCCTTTTATCATTTATTTCAAAATTTAATTCTTGCAAATAATAGTACTCATCTGATCAATCTTGGCTTAGTTTCCTTATTTGTCATTAGATATTTAATTACTACAAAATTAGTATGTATCATAACATGAGAACCCAAAATATACAACCTAAATGTTTCACATGTAAAAACCATGGCTAGCATCTCCTTTTTAGTAGGGTAATAATTTTTTTAAGATTCATTGAAAGTTTTGCTAGCATAGTAGATGATCCTGAATATCTTGTATAGTCTTTATCCTAATACAACCCCAATTACAAAATAACTAGTATCACACATGATCTTAAATATACTATTTGAGTATGGTGTGGTTATTATTGAAGCTTCAACTAGTTTGATTCTAATCTCATCAAATGCAGATTGGTGAGACTCATCAAAGTTAAACTATGTGTCATTATCTAGCAATCTACATAATGGTCTTGATATTTTTGAGAAGTCTCTAATGAATTTTCTATAAAATCTAGCTTGCCTCAAGGAACTTCTAATCCCCTTCACTATTATGGGAGGTAAAAAAGTTTTGATTATGAAAACCTTTGCTTGGTTAACTTTTAAACTAGCTGCAAAAAATTTGTGCCTAACGACAATGCCTTCTGTTACCATAGAATAATATTTTTTTTCAATTCAAGGCTAAATGGTTATTCTTGCAACTTTGAAGTACTATTTCGATAATAATGTAGGGGATGATCTAAACTAGATCCATACAATATGAAGTTATCAATGAATATCTTCATAACATTTTCTATCAAATTTGAGAATATTGACATCATGCATCTTTAAAATATAACTAGAGTATTACATAACCCAAGTGATATCCTTCTAAAATTAAAGGTACCATAAGGGCATGTAAATGTAATTTTCTCTTGGTCCTCACTGCAATGAAAATTTTGTTATATCTTGAATATCTATCAAGAAAATCAGAGTGAGAATGTTCTATAAGCCTGTCCAACATCTGATCAATGAAGGGCAATGTAAAATAATCTTTCATGGTTATTATGTTTAATATTTTATAATCTAGGCACACTCTTCATCCTATCATATTTCTGGTGGAAATAGCTCATTTTTTCATTTTTGATCACAATGAAAACACCCTTTTTATGAACCACCCTTTGCATTATCCTTCAGCAAAAGTTTATGCATATAGATTGATGGACTGAAACCCTTCAAATCTTTTATAGATTGATGGACTAAGCAGTCTCTTCCTTATATTCCCTTAAGACCTTCAATAACTTTTGTTCTTCAATTTCAGTCAATATAGTAGAAATCATAAGTTTAGCCTTTTCTAATTCTAAAAAAGTATATTTCAAATGATTGGGTAATTCTTTTAAATTTAACCCTTTTGTACTTATCTCTTGTCTTCATTGATGTAGGAATTTTCATTACTATTTTCATTTAGACTCAAAATAGATTTTGTAGACTTAGAACTAGAAGGTAGAAAATTAGAATCAACATTCCCAGTTACCTGAAAATTCATCTCATTTGTATTGATTGAAAGTGGAATATTACCATCATTTTTTAGTTCATAACTGTTGGGGCTGATATTTTCTACTAACATGTCATTATGAACATCAATATCTAGTTGACCAAGGCTCTTGTTAAGGTTGAAAAACTATCTTATTTCTAACCTTGAGAGTAAGCACTCCCTCCTACAAATCTATCAAGCCAGTTCCAATTGCAAGGAATGGTCTTCCTAGTAATAGTGGAGCTTGTGAGTCCTCCTCCATATTTAGTATAATAAAGTCAATAGGAAAAACAAACTTTTCAACCTTGACAAGCACATCTTCTAAGACCCCTTTAGGTTTAACCATAGTCCTATCTGTGATTTGTAGACAAAAGCATCAGATTAGTCTTTTAATCACAAAGTGTTATCTTGAATTTAACTTCCCCAATGGTGCATGGAATGGTGAAACATCTTGGATCCTTCATTTTCTCTGGTATACTCCTTTAGATGACTGAACTTTAAGTGGCAGTTAGGTTCACCACTCCTTCAACAATTTTTTTTACTTAATTTGTCATTTAGAAACTTGCCATAAAGTGACAACTAGCTACTTCCTCTAAAAAGGTAGGTTGATTTCCATTTTCTTGAATATCTTCAAAAACTTGAAGAACTGCTCCTCTACTCTAGCCTTTTATAGTCTCTAAGAGAATGGAACTTAAGTACCATATACTTGAACTTTTTCTTTCAACTTCTTGGCTCTTTCCTCATCTTGCAGCTGCTGCTGCACCAATCCTTCAGCTTCTTCTACAGTCCTCTCTAAGTTGTACTTCTTATTTCTACTTTTTTTTTGATTCCATGCTCTCCAATTCCTTCCAATATCCGAGCTTTACACCCATATAGTCTCTTGGATTCCTCTTGGTATCACTAGAAAAAGTATTTTCATTATGACCTTACAAATTTAGGGCTAGTTTCCCTATTTGAGTTTCAAGATTTTTGAGAGAAGTGCTTGTTTTTTGCTTGAAACATGTCTGTTGAGCTTGAAAGCTTCCAACTTAGTAAATTTTTGTTCATGGATGTTAAGAAGTCTCTTGTTGTCCCCCTATGAACTACAACATCTGCTCCTCAAAGGATTGGGTCCTTTTTTGAACATGATGTTCAATTCTGTTCCTTTCCTCCCTGGTACTGCTACTACTGGAACTTTGGTGGAGCATACCCTTACTTGTTGTCTTCCCCATACCTTGGGCCCTGTTGTCCTCCTCCACCATAAGAAAAGTTCTTATGGTTCCTCAATGCTAGTGTGTAATGTGTTGGTAGATTGGGGTTGGGCTTGAAATAGTAATTCTTTTGTTCATTCAAGTAGTTTGCCTCCTCAACTTTATAGGAACCATCTTCCAGTTGTCCCTCAGCATTGCTTCTATTTCTATCTCTTTCCACTGCTCCAATCTCATGAGTAGAGTGTATTCTTCTCTCTTGTTTTCCTAGCCTCTGCATAAGCATATCAAACTTGGCTTCAATAGCGATCATTCTATTCATCTATATCACTCCACTCCCTCTAGCTCTGCTACTACTCCCTGATGATTCAGATGGAGCCCTCATTTTGTATCTAGCAAGGTTTTCGATTAGCTTCCTTTCTCTAAACTTCTTTATATAAAAGCTCCATAGTAGGCAACATCAATTATACCCTTAGAGGTATAATTCATGGAGTGGTAAAAGATGTCCACATGAGTCTTCATATCTATTTCATGCATTGGACAACTCTTCCGCAGCCTCTCATAACTTTCCCAAGCAGTGTATAGGCTTTCTACATCCCCTTGTCTAAAAGTTTTGATCTCCCATTTTCTTTCAAATATGAGGGATGAGAAAAATAACATACCCAAATATGGTTCTATCAGCTCCTCTCAAGTATTCACTTAGCCATGTGGCAAAGATAAAACCATGTGGTTACTATATCTCTTAGAGAAAATAAGAAAAGTTGTAGCTTGATTACTTCTGGCCTAACACTATCCAGCTTTATAGTGTGGTCCATTCTCAAAAATCTACCTAGGTGTTCTTTAGGATCCTATGATAGATGTCATGTAAGCTAATTCTGCTGCACCATTATAATTAGAGCTAATTTAAACTCAAAATGGTTTGCCTCAATAACTAATTTCGCTACTAGTTATTCTTTATAAATCTTTCATCTTTGAATGGCTGGTCTGTATAAATCTTTCATGGTATCTTACCTTTGAAGTCTTTCTGCTATTTTGTGGTTTACTATTAAAGTCATACTTTCATCTATCATTTCTATTATTTCTGCACTTTTAACTCTCATTTATCTTCTCAATATTCGTTCAATCTTAGTATCTAATAGAAATAGACATACTTCTTGCTTCTTGTGCATAAATTACTTCTTAAAATTGAAATACACAAATATCAAATAGAATTAGTGGCGCCAAATAAAATTTTGCATATATATATATCAATTAAGCTCAAAAGGTTCAATGTCTTCAAAAGACACTACTATTAAATAATATTTTTTGTAATTTTTCAAAAAATATGTCTAAACTAGTGCTTCTCTCTTTTGTCTAAATATTGTTTTGCTCATTTTTTTCAATCCCCAGTAATTGTGCCATAAAACTTGTTTGTCTTCTTCTATATAGACTAAATCATTCTTATTTGATACTTTCTAATAGAGATAATAAATATTTTTAGCCTATGAAACTATAAGTGCACAAGTCATACAAGTAGTAAAAATGGATGTAAGTATATATATCATTCACACAGAGATTTACAAGAATTGATTTACCAACTACCCTAACTACTAAAGATTTACAATATTTGAACCACCAGAAAAATATTTTCAGCAACAATTTAAAAATAATGAAAATAAAAGAACTAAAACTCAAAGCAAAAATTTAAAAGAAATCTACAAAGATAAATTTGACTGAATCAATTCTCTCTCAAACACAAACAATGACATGAAATACTATGAAATAGCCCATTCTTGTAGATTCTTTTATCATGACTTATTCTAGAGAAAATTAAAATTAGTCAAGAACATTTATCATATTGCCTTGGATCTCTGCCCATAGTTCAGCACTTAGATAACCTTGCTTCCCTAGAAATCAAAGTTCTAAGTGGTTACTAGTAGTTTGATCCTTCTTATAAGAATTGGATATTTTTTTTTCTTAATACTTCATATCCATTTTAAAGACTTTAGGTCTCATTACTTCTCAAGATATGGGTGTTTGCAAGTCTCTACAAAATAGTTTGTACCCATTCCTTAAATCTTAGAGAGTTTTCTGTTTCCTTGATTAGATCTAAGCTAACACAATGACATTGATCTCAAGATTAAGGCGATATCACTTGTTATTTATCTAGATAATTACTCAATTTTCTCATCTCAGAGTTAAATTGAGATTTATCTATATAAACTAGCAGAGCTCATTATTTCATCACTATAAACCTAATATACTCACTCAATTGATTATTTATTAACCCTTAGGATTCTCCTCTATGTCATTGACTACCTTTTTTCATATAGACCAAATAACTTTTCTTTGAACAAAGATCATAATTAGTTTTAGTCTATGACACTGCAAGTTCACAAGTCATTCAAGTAGTAAAAAATAGATGAGTCCAGATATCATTCACAGGTATATTGACAAGAACTGAACTGCCAACTACCCAAACTACTAAAGATATGAACTATTTGAACAAATAAAAAGGAGATTTTTTTTTGCTAACTAAAAGATATCAAAAATTTTCTACTAAAACTCTAAACAAAATGTCAAAAGAAATTGAACTAAATTAGTTCTCTTGTAGAAGTTGATACTTATACAAGTTGCTATAGTGTTGCCAATCCCTTTAGACTTAACTATCATGGCTTATTTCTATAAAAAAGTTGAAATCTATCAAATACTTTTCGTATAGCCCTGAAACTTTCCTTGTAGTTATACCTTTTACCACTTAGATTTCCTAACTTCCCTAGAAGTCTAGGATCTAAGGGGTTGATCATAATTCATGATGTCTTATGAGAATGAGTATTTTTTTTTCTTAATACTTCATACCTGTTTCTAATTACTATAAATCTCTTACTTCCTAAAACTTAGATGTTATAGTTCTCTACAAATGGTTGGTACATCTTCCTTTAAATCCTTGAGAGTTTTTTCTTCCCTTGATTGAATCCAGGCTAACATGAAAATATAGATCACTAGAAAGATTAGGTGATGTCTCTGGTGATTCACCCAGAGAGTCACTCCATTCCCTGATCTCTGAGTAAAATTGGGATATCTCTACATGAACTAGCAAAGTTACCTTGCTTCCCACTGTCAGCCTCACATTTCCTCTTAATATGTTGTTCATCGAGCCTCAGGATATCACCATTTCTATATCACTCAAAGGGCATCCATAAAGGTGTCAAACGGGCTGGGCCTGGTAGGGCCAGATCATTTTTTGGTGGCCCATTCGGGCCACCGTGCCATGTTGTGCTTGACATGGCACAACTTGAGAAGAGCCGGCCTAGCACAACCCATTGGCCTGGCATATACCTAGTTTGGGGTGGGTCATGCCTAGACTTGCCAGGTCGAGTCATGTCAGTCCGTTAGGATTTGGGTGATCCCAAAACTTAAAAAAATAATAAATTATAAATGTTAATACTGAAATTAAATTGATTAATTAATTAATTAATTAATTAATTAATTAAATTAATAAAATAACTAACAACTAAAAACTAACAACTCACAACTAATAACACATAAAATTTACAAAATAACAAAGCATGACAAAGATTAAATCATTAAAAGATAAAAAGTAATACATCAAAGATAAACTCATAAATATAAAACATGAATCCAATCTCATAAGAAAATATCTTAAACAAAGAACATAATAAAAAAATAGAAAGCTCAAGCCTCATAGTCAAATGAAAAAAATAAATAAACAAAGAAAATTCAAATAAGATAAATGATAAATTTCATCAGCGTATGATCAATGTTGGTATCAATATCACTTGTAGTAGGCCTTAGGCAATAAAGTAGACTCAACTCAATGCCTCAAATTCATCTCAGTCATTAATCATCATCAAAATCTCATGAATCATCATCAGCAATCAACTCATATGCTCTTGTTGTAGTTGCAGCATGATCCTATATACCCAATCTCAAATCCTATGAATCCTTAATGCATGCTAATGCCTCAACAAGATCTAGCTATAATCTTGATCTCCTAATTGAAATCAAAATCACTACAATAGAAAAAGAAAACTTTGATGTTAAGCTCAACACTATAGGAGTTAGTAGATCTTGTGTCATCTTAGACAGTACGGGATAGGTGGAATGATTTCCACCATTATAAAATATCAAGATTTTTATTATCAATATGTGATAGGATTGAGCAGTAATCAATATCTAAGTACCGAGACAGCTTGCTCCTATTCGACAAATCACTTCGTTATTTCCCCCGCACTAACTGAATGGATAAGTCATTATCTCTAAATATGGTATCCACGTCAATTCTCAAAGCTTAACTACTACTACCACCATACCTAGTATCATAGTATGTAAATAGCTTAGTCAAATTCTCATAAATGAATTCTTTAGGTTGATCTTCCTAGTTCATGAACGAGGATATGTATGTCAAAATATTTTCTACCCCTTCCACTTTAACCCTATGGTCCATGCAGACAGCCATACAATAAAGAAATCGAATGGTGGACTAGTACTTTAAGTACTTGGTTTCCATCTTTAGAACAATATCACTAAATATTGGGTCATCTCTAAACTTCCTAAACATGCTACTAATGTTGCATATGCATATAAGTGTAATGCAAATGGTTGGAGAAAAAACTAACGAACACATGTTCATGGTGTCATAAAAATTCTTCCTGAATTTCATAAATAAAATTTTTGATACTCAGTCAATATCATTAATAATAAGTTCATCACTCTTACTATCGATATGGTCGGATATCACGTTATTCATATCCAACACATGCCTCCAGCATCAAGTATTTATAATTCTCATGGTTTCTCACATCCGATTAGAATTTCTTCTTCTTTAGACTTCGGACAAATAGTTTATTAAAATTTTGTTGTCTATGAGGCATACGAAGAAATTTTTGTAAGTTGGGTATGTTTTATCAAGTGGATGAAATAACCTTCAACCCTGCTTGCACAATGAGGTTAATGATGTGACATATGCATCTGACATAGAAAATATCTTTTAATGGTCTATCTCTAATTTTCCTAATAAACATATTAATAGTTACTCCATTATTAGATTCATTACCGAATGTGATACTAAATATTTTATTTTGATTATTATGTTCTCCAAAGACCCTCATCATATACTAATAAATAGCCAGACCATCATTAGGAAGAAAAATCTCTGAGAATCCTAATATTTTTTTATTTAGTGTCCATTTTGAATCTACATATTGGGCAGTGATGCATAAATAAGGTGCACATCATGACTAGTCTAGAAATCAGACGTCACGGACACCACTATACTCTATGCCCTAAATTCTTTAAATATTATTTCTTTTTATAAGTTATAGTATTTTAGTATGGCGTTCCTAGATGTGAACCTAGGAATCCTATGATATACAGGCTGAAAATAAGTCTGTATGATATTGACCACCCTTGGATCCTCTGAAAATCTAATAGGAAGACCCATCATGGTGATCGGTTTGGCTATGTCTTCCCTCCCTAATTCGTTGTGGTATTTGTAGAGAATCAGCATTGAGGTTGAATTGGATCCAGCCTCAAATAACCCACTGGTAAGTTGGATTTGCCTAGGATCTAATATACTATATTTTTTGCTGTATTATTCGGCATGCCTCTTAAGGCACCCAGTCCCACATGAACTTTTATCGATTAATATTTTTTTATAATATTTGCATTGTGCTGATTCTTCATTGGCGCCCCTAACATTTTTATGTTATATTATATTAAAGTGAGTCCAAACTATTGATTTTCTTCTAGTTTTTTATTTTTTAGATGTTTAGGGTTAGGTCAAGTCAACTAGAGAAAACAAATTTTTGGCAGTCTCGGACCTTTCTATAGGATTATTGTTATCCATATTAAAATTTTTAATATTTACGTTTAATTTAATTTCATTATCATCATTAAAATTAATATTTGTCATTTAAATTATATTGTAATTAATGTTTTTAAAAAATAAAATTATATTTTAATTAATATTAATTAAACTAATACTAAAGTCTATAAGTTTTATGTTTTAACTAAAATTAAAATAAAATATACTCAACTAAACAAAATTTAAAAATTAATACTCATAATGTATAAAATCATGTTTGCTTTATGATGTATGCACCACAATCGATAGGTCGTAGTCTGCACCCAAGTACTAAAAGTCAACTAAAATAAGAGACTAAAAGAAAGAAAAAGAAATGAGAGGCAATAAGATACGAAGAGATAATACGAGAGAGAGAATGAGAGGTAAGTTATAAATTATGAATGAGAGGGAGGGGTAATATATAGCATTTGAAAATGTTATTTAAAATATTAATTTTTTTTTATTATTTTTTGAATTTTTAAAAGTATTTTTAGGGGCAGAATCTATAGAACCATTGGATTCTGCTTCCTAGCCGTTGGTGCCAAAATCCAATGGCTTAAACATTTTTTTTTTTGCTTTTTTTGGACCGTTGGGTTGATTCAACTATCAAACAGACCCAATGATCATAGGTTCTAGAAGCATCAGCTTCTGGAACCTACAGACGGGTCCGTCTCCAAGTCAGGACCGTTGGGTTGTCAGGCTCGAGTCTCGGAAGACGGGAAGTCAGGGAGGGGGGAAGCATTGTTCAGGTCGTGCCTAAATACCATGCCTTCGAACTAGGGTACCAGGTCGTGCCTGGCATGGCATGAGGCCTAGGTTACCTTGAGATGGCACGACATGAGCCATGCCTTGAGCCAACCTAGCACGAGTCGAGGCACAATTCTGGAACATGTCGTGCCAGGCCATGCCTCAAGCTGGGCCATAACTGCCCAGCCCATTTGACACCTCTAGGCCTCCCATACATAAGAGTAAGATACAATGGGTTAAGGGCATTCAACTCTAGCATGGGGAACAAGTTAATGAAATACACACTGATCCATTAGATATAACTTTCTATTCAATGAACTCTCATTGATTCCCATAGAAAATAATTAAATTATTTCAGCAAAGCTTCTGCATGGATTGTAACCATTTGTGGACTACATATAGTAAAGAACAAGGTGATTGCACCTTGCGAATCATACAACCCCTTTGGATTGTTCTTCTTTAAATTCAATATAGTAATTAGATCATAAAAACATAAGTAATCTTTGTTCAAATTCATACTTCTAACAAGTAAAGTTCCAGATCCAAACAAAATGACTCAAGAAAAACTATTCTACTCTAGATATAAACTAAAAGAATAAAGAAAAATCAAATGGTGCCATTAGCTATTAGTCACCTGGGTCACCTTTTGAACCCCTATTTTCAAAAAAGAAATAGTTTTTATACGATTTGTGCTAGCCCTAACTTCCATGGTTGTTTTTGTAAGAAATCATTATTATCAACCGACTTTGAATTCTTTATCATGGCCCCAACATCTCTTTTCCTCTTTAGTTCACTATCACGACCAACTTTTGATATTACAACCACTTCTGTTATTATAACCAAGTCTATTTTCATGAATAAATATTGCTATCATAACTAAATATTGATGTCGTGACCAAATTCTACTATCACTACCAAGTCTATTGTCATGACCAAATATTGCTGTTATGACCAAATGTTGATATCATGACTAGGTCTGTTGTCATGAACAAATATTGTCTCGATTGAGATCACTTCCATGATCAAGCCTAATATCATGACCAAGCTTGATTTTCCTCTTTCACGGTAGTTACGACATTATTCATTGTTTGTGACTTTATTTTAGTTATTCCTATTTTTGTCACAATAAAGTTGTTTTTTATAATGACATAATTGACTTAACCAATTTTCTAGATTTCTACTATCATTTTCTTTCTTCTAGCTAAAAATTTGCAAAACCATGAGAAGAGTAATTTCTACCCTTTAGTCATGAAACCAATCTCATAGACATGAAAAACATACCGGAAAAATGGACTAAAACATCGATGACTTTTTGGCTCATCAAAATTCTTCCAAACTTGAAGTTTTGCTTGTCCTCAAACAAAGAAAACATATGATGTTAGTAGGTAGATTAAAATAGACTCCACAAAAACAAAAATAAATTATAGAATGTAGAATAAATTATCACATCATTTAATTACTTGAATTTGTTGACTTTTATTATGGTTCAAGTATGTTTGGAAGAAAGAGAGAATTTTGTGAGGTTTTTAAAAATTCATTTTTTTCTTTTGGTAGATATCTTTGACATGATATCATAAGGTTGACAGTTTATGATGAAAAAGTTAGGATTGAATTTAAGGAAGGGAATATCAGATCTTTTCTTTTTCTTTACCTCCTTACTGATCCGGGAAGCCCCTTGAGTCATGTCCACCATGACATATGGATCATCTTGCATGCTTTCCAAGGAGTTTACAACACATTAGATAGCTGTCAAACATTCCAAAAAGTTCGCCAAATTTTTTTTGATGAGATCCAAGTTATCATGCCATATTTTCCTTCTATATTTATCACTGTCTTCCAACTCCTTGTCTATTATTCTTATTTTTCTTTCAAATTCTTCAAATTGCTCATTATAGAGGAATTTGAAACCCTTGACTTGTTCTAGTATTTTAATATCAAACTCTGACTCCCTTTCTATTGCATAAGTTATGAGTTCCTAGTCCTCGTTGCTTTATGCCTTTACGAATGTATTAATGTTAAACATCATTTGTATTAAAGGTTTGACTCTCATTCCTTCCTTTATTCTCTCCAAATTTAATATATTTTATCTCATGCTTCTTTCCATTGTTGATCCTACCTTTTGAGCTCTTCTAGAGGTGGAAAATGGGTCATGTCATGCTAGCATAGCCTAGTTTTTGGTGGTCCGGTTGGGCCACCATGTTGTGCAGTATCAGGCACGGCATGACTCAATACTAGCTAGCCTAGCATGGCATGTTTTGCATGAGTTTGACCGGATTCATGCTAGGTTGTGCTGGGCCATTCCAAGTCAGGCTAGTTCAGGCCCTGATATTCTAGCCTAGGCATAGCCTAGCACAGCTAGCCAGCTAGGATTCCAAATCTGAGATTGACTCACACTCTACTCGACTCACCCTCACCATCACAATCTTGGTCTCACCCCCCCCCCCCCCCCATTATATTATTTATTTATTTCACATAAATCACAAAAAAAAAATAAATTCATTAACATAAAATACAAAGTATAATAAGTAATCAAAAATATCAAAAAAAAAAACATTCATCCCATCTTTCATCATTCAATCCAAAAATAAATTAAATAACACAAAATCACAACTTATAACAACAACATAAAATAAAAAATCATCAATCTCAATTGAAATAATGCAAGATCAATGTCTCAATTTCAATTCCAATCAATATGATTATGCAATTGATCATTATCGCATACGCGTCTGATCGTATCACTAGTAGTGGGCTTGACCTTCTCAAAGTTCTACAAGTCAACATCTATCAGTAACTCCTCTGCTCTTGTTTCATCATGATCCTAAATGCCCAACCTTGAATCCTCCTAGATGTTTATGGATGCTAGTACCTCAATGATATCTAGCTGTAGTCTTAATCTCCTATCTAAAATCATATTGATTGTAATAAAAAAGTAGACTCTGATGCTATGCTCGACACTAGAGGAGATAGTAGATTTCATGCCATCTACGACAACATAAGATAGATGAACTCATATGATTTATATCATTGTAAAATATCAAGGTTCTTGTTATCATTTTGTGATAGAATTGAGCAGTAATCAAGATCTAAGTACCAAGATAGCTCGCTCCTATTCAATGGTTCACCCCATCATTTCTCCCTTGCTAACTGAATGGAGAAGTCAATTTCTCTGAATAAGGTGTCCATATATGTACTCGAAGCCTAGCAACAACTACTACCATACCTAATGTCGTAGTATATAAATAACTTAGCCAACTTCTCATAAATGAACCATTCATGTTGGTGTTCCTAATTAATGCAAGAGGATATGTATGTCAGAATATTTTTTAACACTTTCGCTTAACCCAAGGGTTCTTGAAGGCAGCTAGACAATAAATAGATGTAATGGTAAACTAGTACTTTAAGTACTTGGTTTTCATCTCAAGAGTCATGTCATTAAATAGCTGGTAATCTTTTAACTTCCTTAATGTGCCACTAATGTTGCATATACACCTGAGTGTAATACAAGTGGTGGGAATATAAACTAAAAAATACATGTTTATTGTGTCATAAAAAATTAATAAAAATTCCATTATTGAAATTCTTGGAGAGGGGAAAAAAGGCACGCACGGATGCCCTCAACCAAATATGTGGTTGTTTTAAAAAAAAAACCTATCGTGTGTAAAAAGTGGGGCAGGTTATTTTTAATAAAAAAATATTTTTTAAAAAATAATCAGGCGGTTGGGCATGGTCCAATCAAACCTCACCCAAAACCTTGTTCGAGCATGGTAGCCTACCATGCCACTAGACCTTGCTGACGAACCAAACAATTGGGTCGTGCCTAGCCCTTCAAAAGGCCTGACACTCCATGGCCCAGCATGGCATGAGCCATGCCTAGAGCCGGCATGGCACTGGTCCAAGCATGGTTTGGGAACGCACTATGCTGGGCTAGGCATGGCTTAGTCAAACCATGCCTCGGGCTGTGCCTTGGGCCACCCGGCCCACTTGCCACCTCTAAGTGTTTCTTCCTAAATGTCTTCTTTTAGTTTATAATTGATCTCTCATTTATTTTCTCTCTCTTCCAGATTTTTTTATAGAAATTAGCATCTTTCAAAATTCAAAGATTGTCACCTCAATTATTGAGCTTTCACCTACTTTCCACTTTCAATTCTGAATGAGAGTAGTGAGTATACAAAAGGACCTTTTTCTTCTAGTGGTGCATGCCCAATTCTAATTGGAAAAGGGGTTTTTTCCTCTTCATGTTGTCCAAGTTCTATCTTTTGAGGAGTGTAGGCTTGTTCAAGTACATGTTCATAGCTTCTTTCACTAGTTTCTTCCTCTAAATCATTTTTGGCATTGAATACTTCTTTTTACTTTATATTTCTTGGCCCTTTAACCAGCCTTGTCAAAGTTAAAGAAAAAACTTTTGGGCAAATTTCTTCTCTCCTTTTTTTCACCCTAGCTACAAGCCACAACTTTGTGATTAATACAAGGAGAATAATCAACCTTCTTCTATTACCCTGATGATATTCCAATATTGAGGTCTCTAAAATTACCCTAATATTCATTTTTCACCCCTCCATAATGGCATACGGTGGAAATGATTCTAGTTAATTGATGGAACACACATACTTGGTAGGAGCTATAACCGATAAAATGAAATAAAACCACACCTTAGCTTCTTTTGTAAGATTTCTTCGATTAATGGCCTTATGTGCTTTCCGCTTGCTACTCTCTCACTTTTCCTTGCTATTTGTCGGACTTTTAATCATCTTGTCATGATCTAGACTATCCATAATCTTTTTAAACCTGGACCATTGTTTCTGATGTTAGAGTTAATATAATTTATTTATGGTTTCCTTCCTAAATGGAACCCATACCCCTTTAACATAAACTATTTTCTTCTTCATTGCCATCAAATTCGAGTAGAAAGTATTACCATATGAGCATATTCAAACCTCTGATGCTCATAGAAGACTCAACATGATTGCCAATTCAAGCTAGATTTGGCTTGACTAGCCAAACACGATAGCCTGGTCCTGACCCATGCTTGCTTGCACCTAACCCAGGCTAGCTTGTAACTAATAAGGCTAGCCTCGCCTAAACAGGGTAGCCTAGCATGACCCAACCTAGCTTTGAATGAACTAGGCTAGTCTTGTTAGCACTAACCTAGCATGGCATAACCAAGCATGAGCCAATATGACTTGGCCAAAATGCATGCTAATGTACCATTCTTAGCTACCCATTTTCTGAGGCGTGCCATGCCGACCACCGCACAGTGCTCTAGATAGGCCTAAAATGGGTCATGATGGCATGACATGACCCATTTGATACATTTATCTATTTATTTATCTATATATATAAAAATAAGCCATGCCAACTACCCATTTTTAGAGTTGTACAAGTGCATCATGAAATAAGGGATTGAGAAAAAAAGTTCATTTAGTGACATATGATAATGCTAGTTATAATGATTCCTGTTTGAGAATATTGCCTGACAATTTCTCAAATACCAAGAAGATGGTTTGTGGGGGAAATCACTTCCATGTTAGATGTGCTCATATCTTAAACTTGCAAGTGCGAGAGGGTTTACATGAGATTCTACAAATCATTGATAATGTTCGTGAAAACAACAAATTCTTAAACTAATCAAAGATGAGGTTGAAGACTTTTGCTGAAATTGGAAGTCAATTGCAATGAAAGTCAAAAAAGTTTGGTGATAGATTATCCTACTCGGTGGAATTCAAATTTTGAAATGCTAACTTGTGCCATGAAGATATTTTTCCATGATTTGCATAAAGGGACTCTCATTCCAAATATTTGTCAGGCGATAATAATTGGAGAAAAGTTGAAATTATTTTCCATCTTTTGGAAGTATTTAATCAACAACTTCAGTACCATCTGGAAGTGACAACCCAACTACAAATCTATATCTTTCCGAGGTATATATCATTAAAGAATTGCTAAATTCAAAACAATTTGATAGTGATTCTTTATTGGAGATATGGTTATAAGTATGAAACAAAATTTTGATAAGTATTGGGGGGAGGTGAACTTGCTTATGATTTTAGCAGCTATTTTAGATCCTAGAGGCAAACTCATGTTCGTTATATTTGTTTTAAACAAACTTTATTCAACTAATGAGGCTGCCATTAAATTATAGGAAGTTAAATGTTCATTGTATAAGATATTTGATTACTATGTGGAGGCTCATAATGCAAGAATAATTGGACATAGCTCATCTTCTCAAGCTAGTGAATCTAACCAGTCATCAATTGAAGATTCTCCAACATGTTCAACTATGTTAGTAGGTTGGAAGAAGTTTTATTTATTTGTGAGGATGGTTGAGTCAACTCCAGCAGAAAAATCAAAGTTGGACATATATTTGGAGGAGGGTGTGCACATATGTAATGAAAAATCAATTCTATTTTTGATGCATTTGAACGGTAAAGGATCGAGAATTTAAGTATCGAGTTTTATCTAAGATGACAGTTGATATTTTTGCCATT
This sequence comes from Sapria himalayana, assembly GCA_029783825.1. Classification (NCBI taxonomy): domain Eukaryota; kingdom Viridiplantae; phylum Streptophyta; class Magnoliopsida; order Malpighiales; family Rafflesiaceae; genus Sapria; species Sapria himalayana. The sequence continues at coordinate 945,836 of JAREIK010002637.1, read as the reverse complement.
CCAATCTTTTTGGTGGCATCTGTGACCGCTTCTAGTGTTGGAGGAAGAGTGATTGACACTTATCAAGCATTATTGGCTCCTAAGACTGTTCATGCTTTGGTTTGTGGTGAGGATTGGGTGAAAATCTTCATGGATTAGAGAAAAACTAGAACATGACTATTATATATCACTTTATTTTTTTGGTAAATATACTTTATACTAAACACTAATTAAATTTGTTGATTTTGTTTTACCATTTCCTTTCTTTTTTCACAACTTGACAGTGATTGAAGAATGAAGTTGTTGAGATTATCCACCCAAACTCATGAAATATAATTTCCGAACTTATCTAATATAAAATAAAAAAGGTATGTTTTAGTCCAAATCTTAAAGTATTAATCCAGTATTCTTTATCTATTATGATTCTCAAAATGTTAGTTATGGGCATTGTAGATTTGTTTTTAATGAAATGGGAACATGCCCGAATGGATTTCTTATTGTGTTTGTGTATATTTCATTGGAGATAAGCTTGTATCTTCATCAATTTTTTATTAGACTGAGTTAGTAGGTTTGCAAGGATTTTTATTGGGCTTGAATGAATTTATTTTGAGACTATTAATTGTCTTGTACCTTATAGTTTTCCTTTATGTATTTCAAGTTATATTAACTTTAGTTGATGTTGCATTTTTCTTTGTATGTTCCATATTTTTTTATAAGTTGTAGTAACTTTAGACTTTATTTTCTTTAAAAGAGGAGGTTTTGCCAAATCCACTACATTCTCTTTGTTTTTTTAATACCAATCAATTTATGATAATAAAATGAGCATACTCGAGTAGGGCTTCGAGCTTTATTTATTGTCCTTGAGTCAAACTCAAATACAAATTAAAAGCTCAAATTAACTTGAGCTTTGCTTCAAACCCTAATAATATATTTCAAGCTCGAGTCGAGCCTCACAATATTCAACTCGATTCAGCTTAAGGCCACTCACCCTCCCTCTTTCTCTCTCTCCCATTCTCCCTGTTGTCTCTTCCCTGCTCCCTCTTCCTCGGTCCCTCTTCCCCGCACCCCATCTCTCTCTCCCACTTTCCCTCCCCCCTCACCCTACTCTTTTCCTCTCTCTCTCTCTCCCCCCCACTCTTTATGTTTTTCTCTCTCTCCCCCCCACTCTCTATGTTTTTCTCTCTCTCCCTCTCTTTCCCTCTCTCTCCGTCTCTCTCTGCCACTCTTTCCCCATCTCTCCCTCTCCCTCTTTCCCCATCTCTTCCTCCCCCTCTTACCCCATCTCTCTCTGTCTCCCTCTCTTCCTCCCCCCCTTTATGCCTCTTTCTGACTTTCTCCCCCCCCCCCTCTTCGTCTCATCTTTCCCTCTCTATCTCTTTCCATTCGTCCCTCCCTCCCTCTCTTCCACTATTGATCCCCCCCACCATCCCTTTCTCCTTCTCCCACTCTATTTCTATCTCTATCTCGGTATGTATCTTTCTTTCTCACTATCTATCTATATATTTCCCCTCTTAGTCTTCCTCCCTTTCTTTGTCTACCTCCCTTTCTTTATCTCCCTCCTCTCTCTTATGTACACTCGCTCTCCCCCTTCACTTTCTCTCCCTCCCCCCTTTCTTTGTCTCCCACCCTCTCCTCTCTCTCCCTCCCTCCATCTCTCTCTCACTCTCAACACCCTCCATCACTATGTTTCTTCCCCTATCTATCCTTTTATCTCTACCTTTCTCTCTTTCTCTCTCTTTCTCCACCCTCTCCCTCTTTTTATATCTCTCTCCCTCCTCCCTCTATATGCCTCCCCCACCCCCCTTTCTTCCTTTTTCTCCATTTCTCCCTCAGTGTTTTCCTCCCTCTATCTATCTATCTACCACTATATCTCCCTTTCTCTCCCTCTTTTTGTCCCACTCTTTCGCTCTCCCTCTCCCTCTTCATCCCCGTCTCTACACCTCTCCCACTTCCCTCCTTCCCCATCTCACACTCCCATCTCTCCCTCTCTCCCTCTTCCTACCTCTCTCCATCCCTCTCTTTCTTTTTCTCCCCCTTTCCCTCATCCCTCTCTCCCTTGCTCTCCCTTTCCCACTCCCTCCATCTCTATTTCTTTTTCCATCTCTTTCCCTCCCTCCCTCTCTCCCACTCTCATTCCCATCTCTCTATCTCTTCCCCTCTCTCCATCTCTCTCTCTTCCCCTCTCTCCATCTCTCCCCCTCCCCCCCTCTCCCTTACTATCTTTTTCTCTCTCTCTCTTCTCCTCCCTCTCTCTCCCACTCTCTCTAGCTCTCCCTATCTTTTTTAAGCCACCCTATCTCTGTCTCACTCTCCCCCTCTCTTTACCTCTCCCTCGCTCATTCCT
>JAREIK010002637.1:664582-940513 GCA_029783825.1 Sapria himalayana | reverse complement strand
CTATCTGTCTTTCTCCCTTCCTCTTCTCTCTTTCTCTCCCTAGATTAGCTTTGGAAATTAGCGAGAGAAATACTCCCAAGCTAATATGTGAGAGATTAGCAATGGAATAACAAAAGATATTTGATTCTAGATTTAATGACAAATTTGTGATAGATTTGTGATGGATTAGAGACAAAAATTTGCAATGGAAAAAAGTCCCTGGCTAATATTGTCGTTGATTTTGGCGTGAAGATTGGTGGCAAAATTAGGAATAACTTTAGAGATGGATTTTTCCTAGCTAATTAGCTAGAGAAAAAATCAATCACTAAATCATGATCTGGAAATATTTTTTACAATTTTAAATTTATAGCAAGGGATTAGTCCCAAGCTAAAATATCTCGGGCAAAAACTATCATTATTGGTGCCCTTAAATTATTATTTTCACGAAATATATGCATTTAGCTATGAATTTTTCTCAAGCTATTTAGCTCGAAATTAATTTTTATCATTAAGTCTATACTAAATTATTTTTTGATTTGTTTTATATATTTTTTGTTTTCATATTTGATGTAATATTGTATATTAAAGGTTTGTCATAGTTAATGGATGAAGAATCATTAAAAGATGTCTTCTTCTCATATAATTATAAAAATAAGATATTATAAAAAAATAATTACAAAAAAATATAAATAAGAATAAAAATTAATATTAATAAAGCCTAAAATATCTATTTTTATGATTATAAGATTTAAAAAATATTTACAAAATAATATTTGAATTAATTAATACAGATATCTAAATATTTGTATTAATAAAAACATAAAATAATTAGAATATTTGAATTAATAAATGAATATACATAAATATTTGTATTAATAAAAACATAAAATAATTATTTATATGATTATAAAAAAATATTTACAAAAAATCTAAATTAAGGAATAAACAAGTAAATATTTATATTAATAAAACTAAAAAAATTATTTTTATGATTATAGAAATCTTTTAAAAAAATATTTACTAAAAGATTTGAATTATTTGAATTTTTTAAAAAATCATATTTTTCAAAAATTTTAATTAAATCCAATAACTTTTAACAAGTTATAAAAAAATATCTCCAAGTGCATATTAAAACAACACTTCAAGTATTTTTTTAGAGTTTCAAAAGAGTTTTTAAAAATATTACTAATGATATTTTTTGTCCTAAAAGCACTTATAATTATTTTTAGCTCTATAAACACTTTTGAAAAGTACTACCCAACTGACCCTAAGTTGATTTGAATTTAAGTTTTATTTTTGTCCCTACTAAAATTTATAAGAATTAAACTATTCGGTAAGATCTTTAATATTAGCTTTTATATTCCGTTATTATTAAAATAATAAATATATTATTTTATGATCTTCTCACTTTAAGTAATTTTAGGATTCTTATAAATTATATATTATATCAAATAATATAAATTTTTATGCCTATTAATTTATTTCATATTATATTCATAAAAATAATATGAATTCGTTAAAATTAATAACCATATATATATATATATATATAATACTTTTTTATTATTTCGTATTTTTTATTTAAATTTATAATTTTTTATAATTTTTTATAATTTTATTTTACTTTTTTATTTTTGTCTCTTTTTTTCTATATATTTACATCCATTGTTTTTATTTTAGTTTCCATTTAATATAAAAATGCTAGGGCATTCAAGCACCAAAACCCTATTTCTTATCACCGCAAAGAGAAGAAAAGTGAAAGGGGAGCTACTTGTGTTTCTGAATCTTCTTTATACTAGGTAAGATTCTCACTGCTCTTCTCTTTCAAAATACTAATTACATATCTCTCTCTCTCTCTCTCTTTCTCTCTCAATTTGATTTTTATTGGCATAGTTTGGTTTATAAATATTATTGGTGTTTTTTATTTCATTTTCCCTCAATTTTCTTCTTCTTTCGTCTATTTTCACATCACTTATATGATTTTGACTCTCCATCATGAGTGAATCAACAAATGGGTAGTGTAAACCTTGGTCTTTTAAATGATGCTTTTTTAGGGTTTTATGAATTTCAAATAAAAAGAAAGTGTTCTAACTTTAAATTTCAAAGAAGAATAGTAAAAGAGGACGAAGAAAAGAATAACAAGAGGAGAAGAAGAGCAAAGTACCATAATTTTTTAAATTCAAGTTCTATCTTATTTTTGTCCTGTAAAAAAAGTATGCTTATTCTTTTCTGCTTCTGTAACTCGAGAAAAAAAAAACACCATGGTTTTGGCTTCTGTTTTGATTGTCTCCAAAAATTTATGTCATTATTATTTTTTCTTCATGCACAAATTGATAGAGGCAGCCCCCCATTAATTTTTGAAAAATAGGAATTTCATGTGTTTCTATATATTGTTTTTTAAAAAAATTGAACATGATAAATTATTTGACATTCTAGTCTATCATGTTCTTCACTTGCAAAAAAAATAGAAAACTAAAAAATAACAATAACTAAAAATTAAAATATACAGAATCAAATAATAATTATATATTACTATTTTTAAATTTAAACAAACCAATCCAAAATTCAAACCAAATAAACTAGATATACCTAACTAATGGCAGACTTAACAATAATATCTTAAAATCTCTTTAGTGTACACTTTTAATGACACTTAAATCATGAGTTTTCATGCTACAATTTGTTGTATAAATATTTTATGAACTATATGTTTCCAAGTCATCTGAATTTTTGTTATGTGCAATATGTTTTCTAAGATTCATAACTAATATATGAATGTGAATAAAAAAGTCAAGTAACTAGAAAATCAAAATTTAACTAGGCCTATTGTCTATTAATTTTTTGATTTTTTTAAATAGATCCTTGACATACCTATTATCATTAGTGATCTAACTTCTAAGCCATTTAACTAGAGTTTAGTGGAAGTCGAATATCAAAAACTATCTAAAAGTTTGCCTTCGTGACAATTATAAGTATATGATGCCAATTATAGCCACAATATATTATGTATAAATGTGACAAAATTCATTTAAATTAGAAATTTGATTTAGCTATTTAGATTATAGTCAAAAGTGAACATGATTAACTAAAAGTGAAATCCATTAACAAATTGAACATTTAATTTATATTAATTGTGTATGTGCGTCCATATGAATGTGTAGTGAATTAGTTGAGTGTTACATAAAAAGTCAAATGATGATAATTTAAAATGATGATTGGCCTATAATATTTTGTGTTAAGCTAAATTTTGACAATATGTCATCTAGAAATATTAAGAAATGAATTGCTTGTGAGTGTTACATAAAGATATAATTACTAGTAACTTAAAATAATATCTGAACTAGTTTTTAACAAGCTTACTTGAAACTTGCAAAGACACGCTTCCATATCTTATACTAGTAATTATAAATAACTATTTTTATGATATTATGGTAGACGAAAAATTGAAGATTACTTGAGTGAGAGTGTATAGATTGAATAAGCCAAATAAATACACACACTCACACATAGACCAAGGCAAAACCTTCTGATTTCTAAGCCAAATAAATAACACTAGTCTTAATTATGTATGAAGACTGCTTGAGTGAGAATAAGCCAAATTAATAAACCAAGGCAAATTCTTTAATTTTTTTTTTGAAAATACACACTTACACATAGATGATTAACACTATTATTGTTAAAAATAAAAGTGTATAGATTGAATGCTAATTTAGCTTGTAATTATAATATATGATTAACACTCAATAGTCAACTAGTTTTACTTAATTCTCATTGCTTTGTTGTGAGTATCATCTACTATAATATGGAGTTTTTGTTTTACTCTCCTCTTTGCCTATATTTCCTTTTGATATAAATTCTAGAAATTAATTTTTTCCCCTTCTAATTTATGCCAGTTATGAATACTGTATTAATTACTTTCTTACTCCTTTCAATTATATTTATATTTCGTTTGCTCTTGTATGCATGTGCTTCACATTAATGTTTTCAAGTTTAATTTCTATGATACGTTTCTTTAATGCCTTCTATCATAAAGAACCCTTTGTTTCCTTGGGCCTTTTCTATTTTTATTGAATTTTTGATAGATACATTTACATGCTTCATATCTCATTCAATTTTTTTAGCAAGTTGTATTTTGATTGAAGTTTTGTGAAAAAACTATTATTGTTCATGTCTGTAATTGTTCAAATTTGTAATCAGTTCATATCTGTATTTCTAGGAATCTGTAATGCTAGGAATCTATGTTTTCTAGTTTAACACTTTTTATGATATATTTTTTTAATTCATTCTTATTCATTCTTTCAGAATTGACCCTTTCTTTTCTTAAGCTTTTTTTATTTTTATTGAAATTTCTGTAGATATATTTTAATACTGCTTGTCTTAGTCAGTTTTCTTTAGCAAGCTGTCTTTTGATTGCAGTTTTGCACAAAAAATGTTATTGTCCATGTCTATAATTGTTCATATCTATAATTAGTCCATATCTGTAATGCTATGATATGTATCTTTGGTCCTTAATTTTCTGATTGCTAGTATAAGGAAAAACGATTGAAATTTAGATCTTTGATCTTCATTGAGAAGTGAGAAGCTAATAGTCCTTCAAACTTGGAAATCCTTTTTTTTTACTTCCCTTTCTTGTCCTTTTACTTGGTTCTTGTGTTTTCCTAATTTTTGTCTTTTTGCGTGGCTTTGATTGGTGCACCAGAAGAGACATACTCCCTTCATCTAGCAATAGTGTGATATTTTTTAACCTTTAGGTTTTCTTTTTAGCGATTTCATATTTTCTATTAATTCTAGTTTCAACACTATAATAGTTTAGAACTCAAACTACACCTAGTCCATTTGAATCTTAAATTTTATATATAATAGATGAGTAACCAAAATTATTCCTTTTTCAATTTGCTAATAAAAGCTCTGTTTCTTTATGTAGATTATACAAATATATTGCCAAGATATTCACAATATTTTATCTATGCATATTCATAAGTAAGTCATTTTCTTTAATTAATAGTATTATTTGAAGCCATTGTATGTTTCATTCAATATTATTATTCAAACTAAATAAGGTATGGTGGTAAAAAATGTGGTCCTTAATGGAAAACTCAAATTGCCCTAGAACATAGATGTATGTATTTATCTGTGTATTTTCAATCAAAATTAGACTTGAACATCTGAATCAGAGCTTCATTTCTGCAAACAACCACAACATGTTAATTGAAAAATTATATTCAATTATTAGTAAGTTTAGCAACAATAAATAAAAGATCCAAACCGTAGTTAACAATAATATATCAAGTAATAGCAAAATAGTTTACAAATGATTTTTTCCTAAGTAATATATCTAACAAGTATTACAACTATAACACAATTTTTTTAGGGGAAATTATGTACAAAAATATTAGTCTTAAATAGTTAATTCCTGATTAAAGTTATATACAAAAATAAAATGTCTTAGGATAGTTAATGCCTGAAAATCAAATTACCTCTTGGATATCAATAAAAAAATGATATATGCAAATTCTCTGTAGTAAATCCTAATTTACCAAAAAAACATTAAAAAATTAAAAAATTAGTTAATAAGATTAGAAAATGAAATTATTAAAGTACAAGATTATAAAATTAAAGTAAAAGATTAATTAGTTAATAAGATTAGAAAAATAAAAATTAAAAATTAGTTTTTCATTTTCCTATTGACTAAACAAACAATTAAAAAATTAAAGTACAAGACATATATATATTGGGTAATAGGATTATTCAATATCATTTATCCCTCTCGTTCTTTGAGTGCGTATACAGATATTCAATATCTTGCACTCGGAGAACTAGGGGGAAATGCTGTCAAAATTTCTATGGATATATGGATAAATGTGTATTATTGTGAGATATAGATGACACATTCTTAAATGGGATAGGTTCTTACCTTTGAAATGAATATTTGGAGTGATAAGGATGACACGTAATAATTGAAATGAATTAATAGAAATTAATTAAAAGAAACTTTAAATCATAGTTTGAATGACTAAATTATATGATTGAGCATAATTCTTTGCAAATATAACAAGGAAAAATGAGTTCAGATCTTTAGTGGATGTACAAAAAGTTTATGAATGGAATTCTGAATCAAGATTTTTGAATGGGCTAGAAACTTTCATCAACTTTACTTGTAGTCAATCGAGGTAGATGGATGGAGATAAAATTAAGTGTCCATGTAATAACCATAAATGTCAGAATATGTCTTTTTGTGATGTAAACAATATTAGATACCATGTGGCTAAATATGGCTTTGTACCTAATTATTTTGTTTGGATTTATCAAGGAAAAAGTACAATGGTTGTAGAAAGTGACCAAAATGAGGGTGGTGAATCATATGTATATGGTGAAGAACCATCAAACACATACCATAGAATAGTCATAGAAGTTGTTGGTGCTAACTTTAATATGGATGACATAGATGAACCACCTAATCCTAAAGCTCAAAAATTTTATCATATGCTTAATTTTGTAGATAATGAGTTATGGCCTAGTTAGAGAACGTATTCATAATTGTCACTTGTGGCTCGACTTATGAGCATGAAGTCAAAAAATCATGTCTGAGAAATTATTTTATCAGGTGACAGAAATGATGAAAGTGATTATTTTGGATAATAATTTGGTCACTGACAACTTTTATAGAACTAAAAAGTTACTACGCAATATGGGTCAACCAATGGAAAAGATTGATTATTGTTTCAATGGATGTATGTAATATTGAGGTGCTGATAGTGACATAATTAGATGTTAAGTTTTGTGATCATCCTCGATTTAAAAAGCCACCTCATGTTGTAGAAAAGCGACAGAAGATGAAAGCTATATATAAGAAGATGTATTACTTTTCTTTAATTCATCGATTGCAGAGACTATATGTACCAAATGCTATAGCACATGATATGAGGCGGCATTTTGAGCATGAGGTTGAACAAGGGGTGATGCATCATCCATCATATTCACTTCTTTAAAGCATTTTAATCAGATACATCCAGATTTTCCTACTAAAAGTTGAAATGTGAGATTGGGTCTCTGCACTGATGGTTTTCAACCATTTGGCCAATCTAGAAAATAGTATTCTACATGGCCAGTGATAGTGACACCTTACAATTTGACTCCATGATTGTGTATGAAAGAGCAATATATGTTTTTATCAATATTGGTTCTAGAGCCAAAAAACCCAAAAGACATGTTGGATATTTTCTTACAACTCCTTATAACAGAGTTAAACATTTGTGGGATGTTGGTGTGAATACATATGACAACTCAAAGAAGCAAAATTTCATGATTCGGGCAACTCTTATGTGAATGGTAAGTAATTTTCTTGTATATTCAATGTTGTCTATTTGGAGTATTGCAGAATGTTTAGCATTCCCATATTGCATGGACAAGACTGATACTTTTACTCTCAAATTCAATGGTAAATAGTCATGATTTGATAACCATCATAAGTTTCTACCTAAAAATCATTCATTTCGTAGAAATAAAACTACATTTCGAAAAAATAAAATAGTGATGACAGTTCCACCAGTTGTTCGTTTAGGAAATGATATCTTGACAGAGATTCAAAGTTTATGTCTGAAAAAGGTAACTATAATAGATGCTACTAGAACTAATTGACCAATATACAAAATATGTGGCTGGAGGAAATGCAGTATTTTTTGGGACTTTCTCTATTGGAGGTCCAATTTTATTCATCATAACTTGAATGTAAAGCATATTGAAAAAAATGTGTTGTCAATGTTTTCAACAATATCCTGAATGTAGATGAGAAAACAAAGGACACTTTAAGACAAAAGTTGAATGATTATTGTCAGTATCCTAAATTGAACGGAATGAGACTACAAGAAAATACCCTAAAGCTTGTTACAAACTTAATAAGAAGGCAAGATGTGAATGAGTTAAAATTTTGAAATTTCTTGATGGATATGTGTCAAATATGAGAAGATGTTATGGATATGAAGAAACTAAAGTTATTTTGAATGAAAAGTCATGACTGTCATGTATGTATGTAGAAATTAATATCGTTACTTTTTATAAAATACTTCTCCTAAATGCAAGATCCTTACAGAACTTAATTTATTTTTTAAAATAGCTAATCGCAACCACAATCAAAATAGATGATATGGTGAGAGTGAAGAATGACATATCTCTTATTCTTTCTAAGCTTTAACGGAGATTCCCACCAAGCTTTTTTGACTCAATGGAAAATTTGTTAATCCATTTGGCTTATGAAGCAAGGATAGTCGGGCAAGTGCAATCAAGTGAATGTATCCTTTTGAGAGTTAAATAAATATAAGTAGATGTGTTATATTATTTCAAGCATAATATAATATTGTAATTTGATTTAATTTAAACTTAACATAATAATTGTAGGTATCTTCGTAAGTTGAAATTGAATGCTAGAAACAAGGCAAAAGTTGAAGGTTCTATTTGTAATGCATATTTAGTACAAAGCATAAAAATGTGCCTCTAAATGATGATGGTTGTGTATTGTGCTGGCAAAAGATGAATCAGAGGACAAGCTATCTATCGTCAAGAACCCTAAAAGAGTATTTGGAAGAGCAAAGAAAATATGTATGATAGATGAAGAGTACAAAGCAACTCGAAGCTATCATTTTAATTAATTGTGAAGAGGTTGCACCATATATTGAGTATGTATACCCAAAATGATTGCAGGTATAATCATAGGATCATTTTGTCATAAATTGGAATAATAAAAAATTGATATCCATTGTTTTCCGTCTATATATATCTGTGTAGTATTTATGTTGAGTAGTTAAAACATAGACAACCAACCATTCCCACCCATGAAGTCAATTCTATTCTAGAAACAAAATTTAAGAATTGGTTCAAGAACTATGTGAGAATTATTAAGCCTTACTTTTTTGAATACTTTGAATTATTAGTATCTTATATTTTTAACATCATTTGTTGAATATATGCAATAGACAAATGATCCTTCAAATAAAGATTCCAACACATTCATATCGAATCTAAGTAAAGGCCAATTTAGATATGTGACTACCTATCCCGAGTATTTTGTAAATGGATATAAATTTCACACAATATGGTAGGGCTCTTCTAAACCAACTATGAATAGTGGAGTATGCATTAAAGGCTCAAATTATAATGTAAATGAGAGTAATTATTATGATCAACTAGTTGAATTTATTGAGTTGGAGTATCCTGGAATCAAAAATAATAGCATTGTATTATTAAAATGTGAGTGGTTTGATTCTATAGGAAATGAGGGTACAAAGATTCATTCGGATTATAAGCTAGTGGATATTAACAATAAATGCATATTTAATCAATATGAGCCATTTATTATGGCGATTCAAGCCACTCAAATATATTATTATACGTATCCGAGTTTATCTCGTGATAAAAGTGATTGGTGGGTCATCTGCAAAATCAAAGCTTAATCAAATTTTGAAGTACCAATATCTCAACAAAGTAGTGAAAACTTAGTTATTACACCAGAATTTCAAGAAGATGACATAAATAATATTGAGCCTATGCATGTAGATGAGGATCTAGAAAACTTATGTGACTCAAATGGTAGCCTAATAAAAATTGAAGATGATCATGTTCAATCTAAAGATGAGAGTGGACTTCCATCAGAATCAAATAAAATGTCAGAAGGTCCATTAGAGAATGATAATGATACTAATAATTCAACTTTTATAATTGTACCAGATTATTATAGTTTCAAAGACTTTCTATATTTTATTACAATCCATTGATGTGTGTTATTTTAACATCTATGGTAGTTCATTATACAATATCAATTTATATTTTCATTATATCTATATTATATATTCTATGTGCGTACTTTTTGTACAGTAGATGGCGCATAAAGGACGTGAGCATGGTGGAGATGGACGAGATGGTAGACATGGACGCAGACATGGATGAGATTAATCTAGTATTTTATACCCTATTGTACGGTCAATACCATCTCATACTCACCCTATCTAAACATCACCATCACCATCATTGACAGATGCACCATCACCTTTATCGGATAAAAGGCCACCACCCTTTGTCCCTCCTCCACACATTTTTGATCCATCACCATCTTCTACACCACATTTTACATTATCAAATGTTCCCCTTTTTACAGCACCATCGACATCATCACCTATTGTTAGTTCCTCTGCAAGCAGTGCTAAGTTAGTAATAGAGATTGTGGATGAGAGGTATAACATATATGTACATATTACTTTAATAAAAAGATATGATATCCCTGTTAGTAGTTTTGTTTTTATATATAGTTATGAATTGCTTATTTTTTTAATGGTTTATGTTTATTTTTATAGTTTCTTTCCATCTCACAAGTGTCCCCCTCTCTTTTCATCTTTCTTCCCATGCCCCATTATTTGTTTTTCTCTCCTTTATGGCTCTCCCTCACACCTCTTTCCCTCCCTCCCATTCTTTCTCTCTCCCCCCCTATTTCTCTTTCCCTTCCACTCCCATGCTCTATTTCCTATCTCTACTTCTCTCTCCCTCTCTTCCTTTACCACTCTTTCTCTCATCCCTCTTCCTTCCTATATCTTTTCCCTTTTCCCCCTTCTCCTCCTCTCTCTTTCACTCTTCCCCCTCACTCCCTTTCACTCCCCTCCCTTCCTCTCTCTATCTCCCTTCTCTCCCTAATCCCTTCCTCACTATGTTCCCTTTCTTTCTCTCTCATCCCTCCCTCTCTTCCTCTCCCCCTTCTCTACTCTCTCTCCCCTTCTCTCTCCCTCTCTCTCCCCTTCTCTCTTCCTTTCCCTCTCTCCCCCTCTCTCTATTTCCCCCTTCTCTTCCTCTCTCCATCTTTCTCTCTCTCCCCCCTTTCTCTCCCTCTCTCTCCTTTCTCTCTCCCTCTATCCCTTCTCTCTCTCCCCCCTTTCTCTCCCTCTCTCTCCTTTCTCTCTCCCTCTATCCCTTTCTCTCTCTCCCCCCTTTCTCTCCCTCTCTCTCCTTTCTCTCTCCCTCTATCCCTATCTTCTCTCCCTCTCTCTCCTTTCTCTCTCCCTCTATCCCTATCTTCTCTCCCTCTTTTCCTTTCTCTCTATCTATATCCTCTCCACCTCTTCTTTCCCCATCTCTCTCTCCCTCTTTTTCTCTCTCCCTCTCCATCTCACTGTCTCATACTCTCTCCCCTTCCTCTTTATCTCCTCTTCCCCTCACTTTATTTCTCCTCCTCCTCTTTCTCCCTCTCCCTCATTCTTTCTCCCTCTCTCTCTCTCTCCCTCTCCTTCTCCCTCTCCCTCTCCCTCCCTCTCCCTCTCCCTCCCTCTCCCTCCCTCTCCCTCCCTCTCCCTCTCCCTCCCTCTTCCTCTCTCTCCCTCTCCTTCTCTCATTCTTTCTCCCTCTCTCTCCATCACTTTTTCTCTCTTCCCCTTCCTATCTCTCTCTCTCTTCCTTTCCTCTACCACTATCTCTCTCTACCTCTCTCTCTCTCTCTCTCTTCATCCCTTTCTCCCCCACTCTTTCCCTCCCTCCCCCACTCTCCCCCTCCCTCCCCTTTCATTCCAACACCTCTCTTTTATCCCTCACTATCTCTCCTCTCTCCCTCTCTCTCCCTTCCTCCCACTCTTTTTCCCTCCCTCATCCACTCTATTTCTTTCTTTCTCCTGCTCTGTATATATATATATATATATCCTTCTTGATCACTATCTCCCCTATCTTCCTCCATCTCTACCGCCTTTCTTTCCCATCCAACTCTCAAAATCTTTCCCTCACTCCCCCTGACTCTCTCCCTTCCTCTTTCCCTCCCTCTCTAGTTATCTCTATTTGTCCCTCTCTTTCTTCCTCCCTCTATACCCCTATCTCTCAGGCTCTCTTTGAATTTCTACATCCCTCCCTATCTATCCCTCTATTCTTCCCCCCACGCCCCTCTCTCTATTTTTCTTGCTTTATTCTCTTCCTCCCTCCCTTCCTCTTCCTTCTCTCTCTGTCTTTCTCCATTTCTATCTCTCTCTCTCTCTATTTCTATTTATATCTTTCCCTCTCTCTTTCTCTCCCCCCCCTCTTTCTCTCCCTCTCTTTTCCTCCCTTTCCCCCCCCTCTTCATCTCTCTCTCTCTCTCTATTTATTCTTTTCCTTTATCCTTCTTTATTGTCTCTCCCCCTTGCTCCCTTCCTCTCTCCCCCTTGCTCTCCCCCCTCTCTCTACCTATCTACCTCCTCTTTATTTCCCCTCCCCCTCCTCTCTACCCCTCCCCTATCTATCTCTTTCTTTTTATATCTCCCTCTCTTTCCCCCCTCTATCCTCCCTCTCTAACTGCCTTCCTCCATCTGTCTCACTCTCATTCTTTCTCCATCCCTCCCTCAGCATCTCCCATTCTTTTTATCCCTCCCTCTCTCTCTCTCTATTTTTCCTCCCTCTTTATGCCTCTCTCTCTTTTTCCTTCCACACTTTGTCGGCCTCTCTCTTTCTCCATCCTCCACTCCCCCATTCTTTCTATCCCCTCCTATCTCCCCCTCTCCTTCTCTCTCTTCCCTTCCAACTTTTTCTCTCCTCCCTCTCTCTTTCTCTCCCTTCCTTCCCTCTTTCCACCTCTCTATCTTCTTCCCTCACCCCTCACCCTTCTTCCATTTCTTTCCCTTCCTCCCTCTCCATCTCTATCATTTATTTTCCCCTCCCTCTTTCACTTCCTTTTTTCCTCCCTCTCCCTACGTCTCTTTCTCCCTTCCTCTCTCTCCCTCTACCTCCCTCTTTATCCCCCCCTCTCTTCCTCCCCCCTCTTTCTCTCTTCTTGCATTCCTCATATCTCTCTCCCTCGCTCCCTACCTCTTTCCTATCACTCTTTCCCTTCTCTCTTCCTTTCCCTCTCAATCCTCTCTCTCTCTCTCTCTACCTCTCTTCATCTCTCCACCTTTCTTTATCCCTCCCTCTCCCCCTCCCCCTCCCCCTCCCCCTCCCATCAATCTCACCTACCTCTGTCCCTCTTTCTCACTCCCTCTTCCCTATCTTACTCCCTCTCTCTCTCTCTCTCTCTATATATATATATATATATATTTCTCTCTCTCTATCTCTCTCACTCCCTCTCTCTGTCTCTCTACTCCTCTTCTCTCCCTCTCTATCTCTCCCACTATCACTCTCTCTCTTCATCCATCCCTCACTTCCACCCCATGTCATGATACAATGACATTAGTACAGTGGAAAATTTTTAGAAGAATTGAATAATCATGTCATAATATTCTTGGATTTGTACAACATTGTGAACATGAATGACGTTAGCTTGGATGTGATAAAATTGAGACTTTTCCCATTTTATTTTAAAAGATAAAGCTAGGAGTTATTTCAAATGCTTATCTAGATGATCTATTGAGAGTTGGGATGAACTCATGCAAGCTTTCCTAACCAAGTTCTTCCCACCTCAAATTATATCTTAGTCGAGAGAAGAGATGAGCCAATTTGACAAGAGAAATATGAGACAATATATGATGTTTGAGACCAATTGAAAGATTTATTGAAGAGGTGCCCAAATTATAGATTTGAATTTTCGTTTGACCATTGGGCTTTCTATAATAGTTTGAACTACATGATAATATGCATAGTTGATATAGCTTTGGGTAGTTCTATTATGAATAAGTCACCCAAAAAAGCACATTTCTTATTCGATTAGCTAGCCAGAATAAATAAACTCCAAATGAAATAGTATTATGAATGAAGCAAGGTGGAGTATTTGAATTGGACAGACTAACATTAATGGAGGCTATGCTTAACATGTTTTTTAATAAATTTGTTCCCAAATTAACAAAATGCCTAGTGTGAAAGAGATGGTCATTTTGCAATAGGAAGAAGTGACTACTTTTGACACAATTTATCAAGTAGAGAAAGCCAATATTATATAGAATTAGGGATATGTATTTTAATCCAACTACAATGCTCTTACATATTACCATCCAAACATGAAAAATTCTTAAGTATATTATACATAAGCCAAAGAAATGTGCAAAAGAACATAATATAATATCAAAAAAACACTGAGAACAACTAAATGGGATACCAAATGCAAGGAGCTTTGAGTTCCAATTTCAATAACTCAATGGGAGTAGAACAGCTATAACTTGAAGTTGACATTATTGCACTACTCGCTTAGATAAAGAGAAAGAATGATATGCAAGAAAAATAGATGGAATGATATACATAGCTCAATCACATAAACATAATGATGAAGACCATTATAAATTAACTTGGGCAATTAATACTAATGATGAAGAATAATAGAGTCGGTGAATTATCAAGTGATATTTAGACAAATCAAAAGAGTTACATTTTCATAATACTTAAAAGTGAGAAAGAATTAAAAGGCTAGAAGATATAAAAGAAATCTAATGTAAATGTTGGGTCAAAACATGAAGTTATGATTGACAATATCATTACTTTTTTCAAAGTTGCACCACCTAGCACCATGATATTCAATGTCATGATATTTTCCAAAGTTGTGATAATATTAGAACTCATTGCCCGACTCATGTCACTGGCTATCACATAAAAAGAAGTGGATTTGGAGGAGAAGATGCAGAATAATCAAAGTAATGAATAGAAGAATGATATACCAGAGAATAATTATGCATATGGTAAATAAATTATCCAAATTAGTTTTTCTTTTCTATAACAAATTAGAAAGAGAAAGCCGGATGAGAAATTTTAGAGATTTCTCAATATCTTCAAAAAGTTTTCCAACTAAATTGTTTTCCCTTATCCAAGATGCCCCTCTACATAAATTTAGGAAGAATATCATGAGTTGCATGAAGAAATTAGAGACATACAAAATAATAAGAATGATCGAGAAATATAATATCATCATTCAACGTAAACTTTTGAAAAAACTCAAATATACAAAGAGTTTTGCAATTCTGTGTTATTGGGCATCGTATTTTTTATAAGATATTATATGAGTTGGAATCAAATGTTAACTTGATATCATCATCCATAGTGTATATATTGAATTTTAGTGAACTCAAATTTCTCTCTCACTATAAATAGAAAACAAATCAATCAAGATTCTGAGAGGGACTATCGAAGATATACTAGTAAAGGTTGAAAATTTTATTTTCCTAATTGATTTTATTATGTTAGATGTGGAGAAAGACTCATATGCCCCAATTCATCTAGTAGTATCAAATTGGCCATCACGGCATAACATGGCCCAAAACTATGCCTTGGGCCTGGCCAGGCATGACTCATGTATATGGCCCGGCGACATGGTAAACTAGTTACTAGCTTGGGTGATCACTCGATGGGGTTCCCGTCAGGTAGTCACAAGTGTGATACTCTTTTTTTAAAAAAAAATTGACCGCATTGTCATGGGGCGGTCTATTTTTTTTAAGAAAGTAACCACATGGTCGATTATAATTGGTTGGCCTGTAAGACAACCACCCATCAGCCATGCACTTAGTAATGCCACTGTCAGGTAATGGGTAAGATGCACGCCCCATGCATTTCACCATTCAGCACAATCAAGCATGGTCGTGCGTTAGGCGATGCCGACCATGCCAAGCTGGGCTAGTGGACCATGCCATTGTGCCATGCCTAGCATGGCACATAAATTTAACCATGTTGTGCACATCATGGCATGGTGGCTTGACTATGCCTTGAAAAAATGGACCATGTCGGCACATTGATAGAAAAACTAACGAACTATACAACTATACAAGTATAATTCATTAGTAGTACCATTTTAGATGGAATGACTTCCAAGATTATTATTACCCAGAAGAAGATGGAAAAACTAATCACTATAAAAAATTATGGAAGAAGAAAAGGCTATAGTAGAAATGGATGAAGAAAATTATTTAGAGGTCATGATATTTTTCAAAGTGGTGATAGAAGAAGAACAAAGGATTTGTTGCCTTGAAAATGAAAAATAATATGTTAAAATGGTAGAGTTCTCAAGTGACAAACACAAAGAATTTATAAAGGGAACTTTTGAGACTATAGAAAAAGTACAAAATGAGAAAAGTCCATTACTAACTATCAATTTACTAGGAAAGTAAGATGATATGGAGACTACTATCAATTAATATTAGAAAGAAATGAGTCTAAAGTTGTTGTATAGAAAAAGTCATTATTTTTATTAAAATCACAACTATACATGTGGTATCAATAAAGAAAGAAGTCATGCAAAAAAAACATAACTTTGATAAAATTGAAGCGGAAAGAAGAAGCTATGACTTATTCCATAGCTATGACACATTGATTTTTGAGATGAAATATTAATGTTGAGACATCAGTGAAGGTTAATGTACTTAATGATATCATGACTATTAATAAAGTTGTGATATTAATTAAATAACTTTTCAAATGAAGAAAACTGATAGATTGTATGATGTTGAAAGAGAAGTTTAGAAGAGATGAGGAAAAAGATTATATGAAAAAGATAACATTGACTACTGAAGTTTCCAATTGAAATAGATCTCAAAAAATTAGTCTAGCTAAGGATATTAAATATAGTGCTACCTTGGAGGAAATATAAGATTTATTTTTGTGATGTGTGCTATCATTTTATTTTATATATATATATATATATTCCACTCAAATTGTGTGAAGATTGAATCTTTATAAAATTACTCCTATGTTTTTATCACACTCTAAATTGTGAATCATACTATCAAGTGCTCATATGAGATTATCAAACATGTATTGATGAGCATATTTATTTTTCTAGTGGATTTTATTATATTAAATATGGAAACTAATAATTATGCACTTTTAATTTTGGGATAACTATTTTTTGATATGGAACAAGCTCTAATAATGACTTGAGATATCTAAATGATGATGAAATAAGATATTAGAGAATAAAAAATCTCTTCCATACCACAATGCAAAAAAAAGATAGATTTTTGATAAAAAAAATTATAAAAAAATATTAGTCGATTGAAGTTGAATGAGATGAAGTAGAAGAATAAATTTGGAATTGTGATAGTGATGAAGATTAGAAATACAAAAAAAAAAGAATTATTTTGGTGTTGCAAAAAAATGAAGAAATAGAGGAATATGACTAATATGTCAAAACCATCTTCAACATCATGACCTAATAGGAATCTTATGTTGATAACTTAAAGAAGGGTAGGGAATAATGATGAAAGATAAGATCGAGACAAAAATAATGGAAAGCCAATCAAAGACAAAGGTATGGCTTTGTATAGCACCATGACTTTGGTGTTACATAATGACCAAAGAAAGCTTGAAGATAAAGTCATGGCTTTGCATTGTACCTTGACTTTGGGGATACATGAAGAAAAGGGCAAGAAAAAAGCTAAAAGGCAAATTCATAGCACTACTCAATATCATTACTTAAGGGATTCAAGAAGTGTTAGAATTTTGTATATATAGTGATTATATTGAATGTAACATTAATGGAGTGTATAGAACATAATACAAAATCACAAGGAACAAGAAAAACATAATCACAACCATAACATACATTGATTTTAATATGGTTCACTAGTTATTCAATATGTAGCACTTGCAGATTTATTAACCCAAAATATTTCAATACATAATCAAGAGAGAGAAAATAAGAATAGAGTGCATATTTGTGATTATAGATACAATATATATATATATATATATATATATATATATATATATAAAATAATTATGGTTCTATATAAAAGAGAAATAAGTTGGATCTTTAGAGCAGACTGGGTTATGCTCTAAAAATTCCCCTAGCCCACTAACCAGGCAATGAGACCCCAGTTATTGTCTCAATGCCATGTATCCAATCTCTCAACATATTAGTAATTACACATATAAATAAAATAAAGAAACAAAATATAGAAATAATAAATCATTTAATAAAACAAATTATATATTACAAGAAGAAAATGAACAAACTAGCATAGAAGAAGTCATTACATTCACTAAAGTCATGATATTAAATAAAGAAAAACCCCACCGAACAAGTACAACTAAAGTAAGATTATAGGAAGAAACTAACAAGAATGAGGTAAAATAGTATACCAAGAAGCTAGCATGGACATCAAAGATCTAAAATGGAGAATAAAGATATTTTGATGGTCTAGCTATGAATGTTAAATATAGTACTACTTAGAAGACACGCCAAATATTTTCTTTTCACATGTGTGTTTCAATAAATATCTATATCTACCAAATAAATAAATAAATATATCCAATAAAATATGAGTATAGTCATGGAACTCAAATCCCACCACAACTATCAATATGTCTACTTGAAGTTGATTTACTATATTTAGATCCCATGATACTAAACCTAGTCATATAATAGTATAGATGTTGAAGAATTTTTATTATGGAAATAAAAGTTATTCTTGAAGGATGAGAAATTATTTTAGTGCATGAGTATATTTAGTATTCAAACTACCAAACATCTATATGTATTTTGATGATTTTTGATGATTTGTAGGTATGGAAATGAAGAAATTGAGGATTAATTTCATGACTTTAGAGCTTTGGTAAGTTTGATGCATAATCATGAAATAGATTAGTTTTTGGAGGTGTTTAAATGAGCGGATAGAATATGGAGTCTTGAATAGTTTCGACATCTATTCTTGTTTTAAAATCTACTTAATTGGTTGTAGCAATCTTTATATGTCATGACCCTATCAACTTGTTAGCACAATCCTTCTTTTGTGTAAGATATTCTTTGTAGATATAATATTATTATATAGTCATAATAATGCTTATCTCATAAAATTTAAATGGTTGTAATATTAATTCTATATCATATCAATCAAGTATCTCACTTATATTAAAAGTCACAGCCAAGTCTAAGCACCACAACTTTATTTTTAATATGGGTGAGTAGCATCAAGCCAAATCCATTGTCTTTTTACAAGTCATGAAGTTTGAGCTACAAAATATTACAGAGCCAAAAATACTCAAGTAAAAGCTACGATAATTATTCAGTACTATGACTTTTGGGACACTATATATTATATAGGATATTACTTGAGTAAGACTATTCTTCAAGGTCGTGACTCTTGCCCTCAAAGAAAAGCATAATTATGCATTTTATGTATAGACTAATTACTAGTTCTATAGTATCCTTGTGATGCTATGACAATATGATATATTAGAGAAGTGAAGACTAGTATTATGACCACTCACAGCATTGTGAACACTTCAGATATGAAGAGAAAAATTTGTGCAACTACCATTTTTCAACACCGCAACTATATGATACATAAGAAAGACCATAATGTTGTGGATATTTCTTAATGTCATTGATGTATATGTAATTTATTTTGACTTAATAATCTGTTTTAATATTTTCATGTAAGTGCAGGAAAGGAAATATTAAAAGCCCGAGGATGCAGCAGTAGCACAATAACGGAGGTCCGGCTGTCCGGTCAGTGGGACGAAATTTTTGGAGCAGAGCCTGGCCCGGTCCATGATCCGACCCGCTTCGGTTAAATGAACCGGCTGTTTATTTTCTGTATAAAAAGATTTTTATTTATTTTTTGGGTGGCTGTTTTTGACCCGGTTGAACTATTCATCGTCTCTTCTCCTCTCTCTCTACGCGATTTCGCGACTGCCGTGTTGTATACTGTAAGACATTATTTCTTGGTTTTAATCTGTAACGCATAAGCATTTTCTAGTGGAGGTAGCTAGTCGTACTGAGCGACTAGCGAACCATGTTATTTGTTGTGTTGGTTTCTCGTTTTGTTTCTGTCGTGGATGCTTGTGGATTGAGAATATATATTGCTTGTTTCTGTGTTGTTTCTGTGTTTTCTGTTCTTAATCTCACTATCCGTGGAAGCGCGATTGCCCAATAGTCGTAGTCATATAATGATCAATAAAAACTAATAAACCCAATCTTCATTCTATGTCTATACATAATATAAATCAAGCTAATTTAAATATACATCAAATAGATTATATGAATAAACCTATAGATCTAAAAATATTTGCAATTAAAATATATATTTTACAAGAAATAAGTTATCTCAATGTTGAATAATCAAACTATCAATACAATCAATATGAGATCGATAACTAAAAAAAGTCATATTTACTACTGGCATGACCTGTATAATTCTGAATCTATATTAATGAAATACACTCGTTAATGAGCTCTTAGGACATCACCTAATAATAAAATTAGATTGCGTAATAAAGTCAAAACAAGACACAATTTAGTTGCATCATATGAAACAAACAATTACTCCGATATAGGACTTTTTCAATAATTCATATCTAGTTGTGCATAAAGTGAAGTAAGGCCATATAAATTTAGAAATACATTATATGCTATGTTTTTATTAGGAGCAACCATATGATTCACTTATACCCTTCACTTAAGCCTCCTTGCTCAAAATGACCATCTGAAAGGCCTCGACATCATCAAATAGAGTCTCACTTTTGTTTCAAATGACCTATTATTTATTCACGATATAATATTGTAGACTATAATCGATCTTTATGCTAAAATCCATTATCTCTTCCATTTTAGTGTTATGATTCTATAGTGATATGCAACTTTTAAACTTATTGGAATTTTGATTATGTGTGGATTATTATTTAATGGTGATATGCTTCTTCTATGATTTTGATTATGTGTAGATTATCATTTTATGGTGAAATGCAACTTTATTTATTTATCTTTTTCTTGCAATATATATAATATAAGAATGTTAAAATATTTGTATATATTTATGTATTTTTTGCAATGCGTGCAATGCCAAGTTATTACTATTAAATTTGAAATAATATGAAGATTTAAAATGTTAAATATTTGTCTTTATTTATTTGTTTTTTATGATGTATACAATATCAAAATATTACAATTCAAAATATAAAAAAATGAAGATTTAAAATGTTAACATATGTGTTTTTATTTATCAATTTATTGTTATGTGTGCAAAACAAAATGCTATAATTCAAATTTAAATAAAATAAACATTTAAAATGTTAATTTTTTTTGTTTTTTTATCTTTTTTTGTAATGTGTATAATGTTCAAATGTTAAAATTTAGATTTAAATAAATAATTTTATTTTAATTTTTATTTGCCTTTTTTTGTTTTATTTATGTATTTATAATAATTTTTTCATAATTTAATTTATTTTAACATTATGTTCTAATATACATAATAATGTGCTAGTAAAAATAATATTTTTTTTCCCAAAAAAATTAAGGGAAACTATGTTTTGGGTTCCCAAAATGAAAATATTTATGTTTTTGTAACATCTATCAAAAAGTTTTAAAAAAATATTTTCCAAAATATAAAATAATATGTTTGATGGTCTCAAAAATCAAAAACCCAATACTGGCCTTGTGTGAAACATATAAGATGTTAATTTTTTTTGGTAGTCTTTGAATTCAAAAATAACATGAGTTTTTTGAAACTATTTTCAAATTTGAAAAGTTTTTTTTTTATTATAAAACTTATATATAAGTATATAAACTTGTACACCAATAAATCAATATATATTCAAATATGTATATCAACTTACACACACACACACACATATCAATAATTATAGGTTTATATACTTATAAAATAGGAATATTTGTAAATATTTATATTTATAAGATTATATAAATATATATTTATAAATTTTTTTTTATAACTAATGAAACTTTAATATTAATAATTCTATACAAGTTACATGTGAGATTCAAGCTATTACATTTCTTGCCGAAAATAATGTAAATCTCAATTTTAATTTTCCTAACTAAGCTTCGCGCGTCTTGAGCTTTGCCTTCGAAAAGTATTCTATTTTTTTTCTTTCCAAATATAGTATATTGTAACTACAAAAACCACTTTCTAGACCATGTTTGTTGGGTTGTCCGCTACACGCTTGGCCTTCATGTCCTTGAAAACTTCGGTTAGAGTTGCAACGTTACTTTTGATACCCATCCAGCTTTTAAGTTCATTCCATACAATGTTTGAGTAGCTACAATTAAAAAATAAATGGTCAATGGACTCTGCAAGGGTGCATTCACAACTTGTGCTTTAGAACGTGAAGAACGCCATATCTTTAGTTCTAAGCCTTTTGTACTTAGCAATTCAAAGATATATTGTGTGATTGGGTATGTGCTGCTTCATCTATATTGTTTTGGTCCATGTTTTCCTTTTTTTATTACATGTTCCCATGAGGAAATTATATGCTTCGGATATTAATCTCCCATTCTCGCTTCACATATCCAATAGTTTCCTTGCTTGCTTCTTTGATCCAACTTTCCCAACAAAGATATCTCTTATCGAAATAGGGGATTTCTAATATGGTGGGTCTTTCTTGACAAATAGGTAGTCCCAAATATCCTTAGTCTTAAGGTATACGTGATGAACCCATTTAATTCAAAGCGTGTCCTCCTTTCTATTTTTCCTTCAAAGGATTTTAAGAAAGAAAGATTTATTCCATATAGAGATATTAAGAATGCCGAGAACTTTGGGCATGCAAACTTTGGCCCAACAACTTTGGGCATGCAAACTTTGGCCCAGTTACTTTGGGCCTATATCTTTCTGATTTTGGTCCTCCCCATATGAATCTTTTACAAGCGTTATCAATTGTATTTATAAGATATTTTGAAAGAAGAAACACCAAGAACCAATAACCTTCAATGCCTTGAAAAACCATATGAAATAACTCCACTCTTCTCGCTATTGAAAGTAATTTACCCACCCATTGGTGTATGACTGAGATAATCTTATTCAATAGGATGGAGAATTGGGAAGTTAGGAGACGACTTGAAGATAAAGGAACCCCCAGAAAAACAAAAGGAAGGATACCCTCTTTATAACCCAAAAAATCCAGAATATCCATTTTTAATTTCTGCCTCACTCCTCCAAAGAAGATGTTCGATTTGGAGGAGCTAACATTTAAACCTGATACCTTTGAAAAATCCTTTAATTTATCAAGAATGATCTTAATAGAATTCCAATCTCTTCTAGAAAATATAATCAAATCATCCACACATATGAGATGGGATATTTTAAGGGGTGCGCATCTGGGATGGAATGAGAATTACTTTGAAGATGTTGCACTTGTTAGTTGACTTAAGAGATATTTCATACATAGGGCAAAGAGGTAAGGAGAAATCGGGTCCCCTTACCTAAGACCTCTTTTGCCTTTGAAGAATCCATTTAGTTGTTCATTGGTAGAAATGGAGAAAATCGTAGTACTTATGCACTCATATATGATTTCAATAAATCATTTGGGGAAGTTTAGTCCATGGACTTCCTTCAAGAATTCCCATTCAACCAAATCAAATACTTTTTGGATGTTAATTTTTAGGAAACATCTTGGAGAGATCATCTTTCTCACATATTTTCTAATTAATTCTTGTGCAATGAGAAAATTATTAGAAATGAGTCTCTCCTTCACATAGGTTCCCTGAGCTGGATTAATTATACCACCCATCACCAATTTTAATCGAGATGCTATAAGTTTGGCTATGATCTTATAGATCATATTACAACAAGATATAGGCCTATAATCTTTAACTATAGATGCATGCGAAGTTTTTAGTATCAAGGAAATATAGGTGTGATTGGTTTGCCTTATCATTCTTCCCGAGTGGAAGAAGCTAGATACAACTTGAACAATATCACTCCCAATCACACTCCATGAGAACTTGAAAAATTCTGTCGTATACCCGTAAAGGCCGGGTGACTTAGAGTTACCCATCATAAAAAGAGTTTCCTTTATCTCTTCAGAAGTGAAAGATAGGAAAAGTAAATTATTATCTTCTTGTTGAAGAACTCTAGCTCCACTTAGTATTTGACCATTTATTTTCTCCAATCTACTCGAGGTGCCCAGAAGACCCTTGTAATATGATGCAAAAGCCTCAACGATGTCTTCCTTAGATGTTGTGTAGCTCCAATCTTCTTTTTCTATGGTCACAATTTTATTTTTCTGAAATTTAGAACTCATTAGGGCATGAACAAATTTTGTGCAACTATCTCCCTGCTTAATGTAATTGATTTTGGCTTTTGCCTAAGAAATGATAATTTAGCCTTTTCAAACTTCCTTAGTTTAATTTTTGTAGACTTCCTTCTCCTTCAAAGCCTTATCTGGGCACTTCAGAATATTGACTGCAACTCTTCTTAAAGGGTCTTTCAACATTTTCAATTTTTTAGCTAGCTGAAACATGTTAGACCATCTAACATTTTCCTTCTAGCTTCTAAGTAGTGTAGGGGTGAACTCCATATGTGATAACCATATATTACAAAACTTGAAGGGGATCTTCCTTTGCTTGTCATCCGACTCAGTAGATATTACTAACAAACAGTGGTCTAAAAAATTTTCAGGAGTTAGGAATCTCACATGACTTTCTTATCGCAAGTTTGTTCACTCATTATTCACCATTGTCCTGTCTAGCTTGCTAGAAACTCTACCATTGGTCCATGTAAATAAATTTCCAGATGAAGGTAGGTCTTCTAGATTCAAATTAAAAGTGCATATGAGAGCATCTTGGCACTAATAATTAATTACTACTCTCCCTCCCACTCTATCCAAGCCCGAAAGCAGAGAGTTAAAATCTCCCATCATAACCCAAGGTGAGATATCTATCCTCCCACTCTATTCGAAATGGAGTGTAGACCATAGATTATAGAGAACTTAAAAGATAATCCACTCTCTTTATCTCATGCCTAGAAGTCCATGTGTTGTGGCATAGAGGAGATGATTTCTACACTTGTTGTTTGGCTGTCCCACATGACTAGGATACTACCATTCTTGTGAGTGAAAAAGTTGTCAAGATAACTATATCTCTTGAACTTTGTCTTTATGAGTCAAGCTATTTTCTTACTAATTAACTTGTTTTCTATGATAGTGAAGACATCCATCCGATAGGCATTAAACAACCTAAGGATTTTTTTGTGCTTTAGCGGGCAATTAAAACCTCTAACGTTCCATGAGGCAATCTTCATAACATATTCTACTATCCTTCCCTCCATAGTGCTTGAGTGTAGCTATTCGACATATATTTACATAGCATTCATCATAGCATACATAAGAACCCCCCATTGCATTCATTCGCATGGACTTACCCCCTGGTTCCTGAACATACTCCACCTTTGTCTCATATACCACCCTTACATTTGATGCTATCCAATATTTGAAATAGTGTGAAGCTCTCCCCTTACATATGTTAATAAGGCCACCATTACAAAGTGCTCCCTTTCCCTCATATGGAAATACCTCACCTTTAACACATGGACACTCCCCACAAATCTAGTTATTACAGATTTTATCTCTACTATCATAGTGCATTTCCCATCTCTCACAAGCAATGGCCTCACTCTTAGCATTACATTCATTTTCATTCAGCTTAGCTACACTAGACTACCCCGAACAAAAATTCCTACAACTCCAGAAATTCCCACAACTCTAGAATACATGCACAATCAAATCCCAGGAAACCCCCAGACAATCAAGCATTTCTAGTGAATTTTTTGTTACAGAGTTATTCATTTGAACACCCTCCAGAGAACTATCCTCTTTACACCTCTTTTTTTTGTAGATTTTATTTATATTACTCAGCATTGCTTTTAGGTGGAACCCTCTATTTTGCACAATACTATTCTTACATTGAGATCCCTCCTTCTTTCCTTCACCACGTACAATACATACATATCCATACAACATTGCATGGAATTATCATCTTCCAGCACATAATTTCTCTTACATTGAAATTTCTATTCTTCACATATTACCTCACCCTTTCCATCCTTCCTCGCCCTATTTCCCCTTCCCCTTACGCAGCTCCAGAGTAACATATAATCAAGTTTTAGCACATATTTCACCCTTGTTTCCACGATTAAATCCCAGCACCCACTATATTTATATATATCAATTAGCGAATTTATGGAACCTACATAGCAGCCCATTTGAGACAGACTTGTGTTTATTTCCATTTCCATTATATTCCAGTGGCATAAGAAAATAAATTTGTAGCACATAGTTATCCATACAATTTGCTTGGTTTGCCCATGGAGCCTACTGATCCCTCTCTTCCCCTAGCAGTACACTTTAAACTAGGTTACATCATGGTTCTTATCACCCCTTACAATTTCCACATACAATTCTCTACTTATATTGTATCTCTAATAAAAAATAGCATCCTCGACCCTTACAATCAAATCTCGATTACTACCAGGTAGAGAGCTACTATATGTTGTTATGGACTTCTCGTATATACAATCATCTTCACAAGCTATTCCCAGCTTAGTATTTTAAAATTTAGGCAGCTAGCTGCTAGCATATTTTTCCCATTGCATATATGACCATCCACAAGTAAACATGCCATCAACCAAGAAAAACTACCTAGAGGTGCCCCCACCTCACCTCAAATATCCCTTAAAAAATATAATTGGGAGAGTGTAAATGTCCTCTCCCTATTTCACCCTCCAAAATTCCAAAAGAAAAACCTCCAAGCATAGAAAACAACATCTAAAAACTCATTTTTAGGGGGTTGAGTTATCCTAAATACTATCTATGCTGGTCCAAGGGGTAGAGCCATTGGTAGCTATGTCTTTCAACTTGTCTTTGTTTCTTAAGTTTAGAGATGTGCCCTTTTTAGCATTGCTTAGGTCTCTCTTTTTCTTCCTTACTTTGACCACCGTAAAACCATCATTTTTTCCTTCATTCACATCTTTTGCTTTGTTCTGGCAGAAGTGATGCAGCTTTCTCTTTTGAGGAATCTTCCAGGCATTGACCTTCCTATAGGGGGGAGCCATGCTCCTTTTTCTCCTCTGCCCAATCCTGGACTACTGGATCTATATGTTCTGCCTCTTTCTTCTCATTTGCTTGACAGCTGCCTGAAGAATGCCCAAATAATGAATATAAATTATAGAATGAGGGGAGGTTTTCATATATAAGCAAATTTTAGATCCATCCAGTAAGTTTAAAAAAATTTCATCGATTAGCTTTTCATTCAAATCAATCTCAACTAACACTCATGCAAATGCAATTTTTGAGATGCTAGATGTGAGCTTATCCATGTGTAGGGGCTGCCCAAGACAATTTGCTGCTTTGCTCAATCCTATTGATTTCCATAAGTGAATGGGAAAATTAGGCATCTTTACCCATATTAGTATCCTAGCCATTACTTTTAGTCCGTAATGAAATCCCATCGAAAGTGGTTTCACATTCAAGGCCCGCCCAATAACTAAGAAAAGACCATTTTTTAGGATTTCCTCAACTTTCTCCGAGTTATTGAATTAAAAGATGATCCATCCACTCGGGTGTTGAATGACTTGTGAAGTAATTCTCCAATGTTCTTCCATAAATCTTTTCAATAATATCTGCCCAAGATTTCTAGTTACAAAATATCCCACCAGGTAATGTTTCTAGTGTTCATCCCGATGAGTAAATCATTCTCTTCAAAACAAGCGTTGTTTGGCAACTTAGGAGGAAGATAGGTCAATTTTGTGGTATTGACCAAGGCTATATTACCCGAAAATAAACTACTCCAATGAGCTTTATTTTTCTTATAAGTTTTATGGATGGGAACCTGGCTTTTGCTCCCCCCATATCTAGTGTTCAACAGTATATAAGCCTTTATTTTCTTGCATATTTGGCTTCAAGGTTATAGGCCTCCATTTCCTCAAGCCTCTATTTTTTGCTAACGGGGCTTGGGACTCTTTTTTCTTATAATTTTCTTCTATAATAGGTAGGTTATTTTCATTCTCTGACTTATGAGAAAAGAAATCATACCCCCCTGATGGTTCCATTTGATTACTAAGGTCATTTGAGAACTCACTAGTATCACTTGACATGCTTATCATTTCATGTTTATGCCTTTTCGCATGTTCATTTGCATCAGAAGAGGTAGAAATCAAGTTTGTTTTAGAATTTCCAAGATAAGAAAATATGCATTCCTTTGTATACTACTCATTATCCTTCGAGGTAATCAGTGTTTTGGCATTTTCAATTAGGCATTTACCTCCCACATTACAATTTTCCAATGATTTGTCCATAGAAGTAGAAGAAGATTTTAAATCGGCAATACTAACATTACCAGAACCATTCGTACCTTCATTCGGGAAAACTTCTCTTATAGAAGGCTTATCTTCATCTCTGCCAGTCTCCGAGATATGGGTTTTTTGTTTTCAATCATTATTCCTTTCCGAAATATCATTTAATCCACTCAAAACACCATTTAAATCAACATCGGTACAAAAGTTTTCATTAATATCAGAAGAAGTTTCATTCTCAAGAAGGTTTTTTGAGGGGAAATCATTCGAGAGAGCCGAAATCTTACCGTAGATGATTTTTTGGCAACATCCATCATCTATTAGATATTCAATTGCATCCAAGTCATATTCAGAGCAAACTACAAGCCTCCTCTTTTGGATTTAATTCTTCAATTCATCAAGAGGTTTTGGTGATGGTGATATTGGCGAGACAGGCGCCTGTGACTCAGGATGGCTTTCGATGCTCCTTAGGGTTTTGTTCATTTTATTACTACAAGAGATGTTGGGAAGTCCTGTAAATCCCATATTGATAATTTTAAAAAGCCACACAAGACATCTAAGTTATAGAAACTTAGAACAAACATGAACTTGCCTGATTCTAAGCCTTCCAAGGCTAGAATTTTGCAAGTTCTTGAGGATTTTTGAAGATTTTGGGAGGATTTCGGAAAGATATATTTATAGATTTAGATATGTGTGTGTGTGTGTGTGTGTGTGTGTGTGTGATATATTAGTTTATATATATATATATATATATAATCAAAAAACTTAGTTTTCGAATTTGAAAACATTGATGTTTTTTTACAACATATGAAGTATTATGCATGTTTTGCTAATTTAAAATTTTGGAGAATGTTTTGTTAGTTTTTTTTAAAGAAAATATCCTAAAAAATAAAATATTAATATTTTAGAACTATAAAAATCAAAAGCCCTTATATGCCCCCCACCCAACATGTCAATGTTTGTTTTTATCTATATATATCTATATAAACTAATAAATATAAATATTTTTATATATACATATTTATGTGTATATAAAGCTATAAATATAAAATAGACAGATAGATATGTGTATATACATATATATATATATATACATACACACATACATAGGTTATATATATATATATTTATTTATTTATTTATAAACCAATAAATAAAAATATTTGCACACATATATTTATATGTATATAAACCTATAAAGATATATATGTGTGTGAGTGAGTGAGTGTGTGTGTGTTATAGATGCACACTCTACAAGAAAGAAGCAAATTAGAAATGATCAAATTCATCTCTACTTCTATAACAACTTGCAATTAACAACTTAAATAGATACGCAAAGTTTCCATTTTTAAAAGGTTCATTTCAAAATTTTAGAAACAAAAAATATCCTAAGATTTCTAATATGTATGATGAAAATTTGATGTTTCTAATTATAGGAAAGAAAATGAGATCTCAGTTTCCATTTCTATTCCAATACTAAAATAGTGATGGAATTGAATATAAATATAAATTTCAATTTTAAATTAGAAATGGAATTCGAAATATCATATTCCATTTCTAATTTATATAATAAAAATATTTCTCTTTTATTATAATTTATGTATGCTATATACAATATATAAATATATACAAAAATATATACAATGCAATCTAGTTTGTATTTGCATATGTTGAGAAACTCACATTAATATCATTTGACCGTTTGTCTATAAATGATCCATCCTTCTTCTTGTGCATTCACCTGAACAACTCAAATGGTGTTGGTGGATATCGTAACTCAACCTTCTGAAAATAAATAATATTTACTAATAGTACATGATACATTATCATAAATTTAGTATTGTTTGCATTTATAAAGTTAAAATCATAATAAATAGGAAAGACAATGCAATCTAGTTTGTATTTGCATATGTTGAGAAACTCACATTAATATCATTTGACCATTTGTCTACAAATGATTCATCCTTCTTGTGCATTCACCTGAACAACTCAAATGGTGTTGGTGGATATCGCAACTCAACCTCCTGAAAATAAATAATATTTACTAATAGTACATGATACATTATCATAATTTTAGTATTGTTTGCATTTATAAAGTTAAAATTATAATAAATAGGAAAGACAATTTTATCAAATCTATTAAATATTGGTAGTTCATCTTCCAGCGTCTAATATGTATGGAATGTTCTGATCCTTCACTTGCTTTCTCTGATTAATAATTTTGTGATGTCATCTGGACAAGGACTTGAACTTCTCACTATTCTAGTATTTCTATCATTTTTTCCAAACATAAAGAGGAATACTATTTGGCTTTGTATCTTTACCATACTTAGTTATCTATTTTTCAAGCTTGTCATTGTATTTGACAATAGCCATTATTTCCATATATCCTTCATAAAGATCAAAAAATCATTATTTCATTTATATTTTTTCTGCAAAAAATAAAAAAAAACAAAAATACATCATGATGTATTTTTTTTCTTAGTATTCCATTAAATAATAATTTCTTATATTAGTAAATATAATAAACTTGTACTTCAAATTCTTCACAATAATATTCTTTCATATTTGGGAGAACTTTGTCTACTTTATATCCTCCATAACTAATTTCTTCTTAAATATCTTCTCAATTATACGAGAAGCAGAAAGAATACACGTGTATCTAATTTAACATTAGCACGTACATATACATATAAATGAAATACACTTATATTCCTATTACTAAGTTAATATTTTATTCATTTTTATTATTTATCCAAAATTTCATAATGTAGATATTATTCTAATTCTCAATAATAATGTTGGATCAGTAACAACATCATAGATTATTATTAATTAAAAATTACTAAATTTAAAGCATAATAATTTATTTATATTTTCATGCACAATTGTAATTTTAATTTTTTACCAAAAAAAGAAAGAAAAATGATAATGCATGCATGTAGTAAAATTTTAAATGATACGTACTATTTATTGTTAATTATAGTATGAATGAAGATTTTATCATGACTTTACATGCAAATAATACATTGTGAATATTTAGCCATTGTCAATACTACAATAGTAACACATGTACTTCATAAGATAAGTGGGACCGAGCTAATAATATCTTCTGGTATAGAATGAGACGAAGATTGAATATCAATGGAAGTCAATCCAAGTGTCTCATGATGAAGTAATTCCAACATATCATATATACATGTAGGTGAATGCAGAGAACATTTGTAGTATTGTCGTCACTGAATAAATATTAAATTCTTCTTCTCTGAACAATTAGTTAACTTTTTATACCCATCCCCATTGATTGAGATCCTCGGCCACTTGAATTGTTACCTCTCATTAAAGGTGTCAAACGTGCCGGGCCGGGCCGGCCCGGCACGATCAAAAAACGTGCCCGGGCCTGTGCCGTGCCCGGACGAACAAAGCACGTGCCGTGCCGTGCCGTGCCAAGGCACGGCACGCCGGCACGCGTGCCTGCGTCGTGAGTCGCGACTCGTGACCCAACCGGGCCCCGCCCCTGGTAAAAAGACCGCGGGTCGGGTCCAAACAGACCCGCCCCGCCTGCCCTGCCTTGCCGTGCGCCCGTGCCCGAATTTAAAAAACCGTGCCGTGCCGGGCAAGGCACGGCACGGTAGCACGGCTGGGCACGTGAAAAATGGGTCGTGCCGTGCTGGGCCGGCCCGTTTGACACCTCTACCTCTCATACCTAATTCAAGTTTCATAAATAGTGAAAAATACAAATACAATAAAAGTATGTAATCAATACGTCATTATAACAAAACATAATATGAAACACATTGAAATTTATGATTGTGAAAACATTATTTTATTATACCACCTAAATTGTAACAGTTATAAGCAACAAAGCTTAAAATTAAAGTCAATAAATGTCTACTCATCAATAGATTTTTCTAACAGACATCTCCATCTACATGTTTATCCCCTTTTAATTGTGCAGTAATTCTTTCTCATTATCATCTTCAACATGTGCATCATCAATGTCCAAATAGGTTCATCTTCACCAAGCAATGTTTAAAGCCCATCATCAATGTGCCACGTGATTGATTTGATGAAGTTCTACATTGTTCTCTTGAAATGAAGGTACACATGATGATGTCATAATAACATCATTTTTAAGAACTTTCATAGCTGATCTAAATTTTATTTAATAACTGGCCCACCAATCACAAGCATTTCCTCTTGTGGTTGGATAAGTAGTGTAACACACATATTTTGTTTGTATCACAAGAATGAATGACTTGTACTTACGATAATATTTCTTATGGTACACATCTATAATGTTGTATTGATGATGAATTCTAGTATTTAAATTTAAAATATGATCAAATCATTCATACTTAAATAGAATTGTCCTATTAATTAGCAAATCATGATTCTCTAAGTATTGAATTTTAATCAATTGACCATGAAAGTAAATATTAGAGATGAAGCAAAGTTAGACACCTTAATGCATACATTACTATTCATTATAGCTCTATTTGAACTATATTTCAAAGTGTGAAATATATATCAATTTACATAATGTAAAAGATATGTCATTTAAACTTCATAATAACCTTTTGCAATATCTTTTATTTGTCTATTACATATATTTGATGATGAAAATTTTACCTAAAATGAAATTAAATAAAATCATATTTATATAATGTTGCACATTATTTTTTAGAAGCAACAAAGAAAAGTTATATACTGATAAAATTTTCAAACCAAAATGTGAAATCTTTGTCAAACTTTGCATCAATAAAAGCATCATTAATATATAGTTCTTTTTGCTTTTATTTCTTAGCATAAATTCTACAAAAATAACATTGAAGTTATTTTGAATATTAAAAAAAGGTATATCACATACCATGTAAGGATGCTTGGATACAAATTGTTTTGAAGTATGCTTGGATTATGATAAAAAAATATTATTCTTTGAGTTACATTAATTGAAAATTAAAAAAGAAAATAAGACAATGTATCTTATACACTCATTTCAAAATAGATGTTGATGTAATTAATGTAACTCAAAGAATAAAGATCATGTAAATAAAAGAATTTATCTTATAGGACCCAAAAAAATTTGTAGCAAAGCATGAGTTATTATCAAAAAAACTTTGGAACAAATTTGACTAGTTACCTAATATAAGGATGTTCGAATTATAATTATAACTAGTCAAATGGATTAAAAAATCATCATTTATAGTAAGTCTCCTTGCACTACTTACGGAGACAAACAAGAAGAATAATACATAAAAGAACTTAATGGAATGGATGAAGATAAGTACTGATGAAGATTTGAAGGAAAAAGAGATCAAGGTTGTTGTGATGAAGGAAGTAAGAACATTATAAGAAGCCATGATAATGGTGAAATAGAATACATTGGAAGATGCCAGGACATCTTCCAATGCTACAACATAACTATTATAGAGTGAAAAAAATCATGTTGCAACCTTATTCAAAGTCAAGACACTAGAGGAACAAAGGCTGATGGAGGGTGTTGTGACATTTTCCAAAGCCATTGCACTATCACTACATACCATATGTAATGATGTTGTGACTTATAAAAAAATTGTGACATTTGATCTTGTACATCTCTGAGAAAAGAATGTGACTGATTACTAGATCTTGAATGAAAAACTTGAAAATTATACTATGCCAAAAGATAAGAAGATGAAAGTTGATCTTCCATCCAAAGTCATCAATAATAGACAATGAGAATATGAGACAATAAGAAGTAAAATAATATACCGAAGAGATTACTTTGGATGTTTGAGGTAGATGATGACAATATATAATGTAAAAATTAGTCTATCTAAAATGTTAAATATAGTGCTTCTTGGGACGTAACCTAAATTTTTATTTTTATTCTGTATCATTGTAATTTTTTTTATGTTATATCCATGGATTCCCACACAATATACATACCAAAAAAAAAAGACACAATACTCAAACCCTAATATTGTGTATATATAAAATCTGTACACTACCCTGATCTATACACAACAATGTGTATACATATATTTATGTAACATCCATGAATTCCTATACTATACACAAAAATATCATGTATATATACACATACCAAAAAACACATACCTAAAAATGAAATTACATATGTTAATGATAGATGATTAGGATAACAAACACACGCACGAAGGAAAGCAAGATGAATTAAATAGATGTGCAATGACAGATTAGTGATAATTTAGCCCAAACCCTAAATTTTTTAATGAACGGATGAAGTGTTCTTCAAAAAAATAATAAGCAACATCAAATAGTGATGGAATGAGTTTCCATTTATAAAGTAGCGACAGACTGATATTCTATTTTAAAAAGAGCGATTGAATTCCTTTTGGTCACTAAATTCTGAAGTGAATCCATAGTTTATTATCTAAACTAATTGAAAAATAATTTATTTCTATCATAATTTTTAGATAAGGTATCATTTTTAATAGCAAATACATGTAAAAATAAAAATTTTATCGCTAAATGCCACATAAGGTAATCTGCCAATGACTCCACATGATATTAGCAATGGAAGAGTAAATCATTTTAATTTTCATCTTTATTTTTGTTTCTAATTCCATTTCTATATAATGTGAAATAATTACTGCCTTTTAATATCGATAGATTATTTTTTCATTTCTAATTTTAGTAAGAAAGTATCTTTTCCATTTCTAATTAATTTCAACACTGTCCATTATTTTAGAAGCAAATTTGAACGTCACTATTTTCTAATTCTATTTCGTTATTTTATTGTAGTGATATTTATAAATAATAAACCATTAAATATAAATATTTATACATATACATATTTATATTTATAAACATATAAACACACACACACACACACATAAATACGCATATATCTCAAAATTTAGAATCTCTTTTTGTAAAGATTTTTTACTTGAGGTATCTAAACATTATTTACCCTTTATAAAAATAGTAAAAATTATGTTTTGGGGTCTCGAAATATATTCTTCACTAAAAAATAAGTAGTCCAAATTTACTTTTATTTTAATTTTCGATTTTTGAAAATGTAAGATATAAGAAAAATATTAATAGATGATTGTTCATCATTTAAATAAAAAATATGCAATTTAAAAAAAAATTTTTGATTTTTAGCTAATTAATTATAAAGATAACGGACAAAAGATTTTTCCACATTTTGTTGGTGTTTTACACGAATATAATATTCACAGACACTTTGAATAAAATACTTTAGGATAATGTGATATCTAACTCTATAATTACGTAAGAACATAAATAGAAATAATCAAAAATCTATTATATGATAATGAATTGATGAAATATAGAAAAAAACAATTAAGATTGAATTTTAATGATACATTTCATATATTGATAATAAATATAAAACTTTGATGGTCTGCCTAAATTGGATAGATCAATTTTTTTTAATTTTATATTTTTTTGAAAGTGTGGAGCATGATAGATCAAGAACACATATTTTATCCCACGTTCTATTTTTTCAAAAAATAAATAGATAAATAAAAACAAAAAACAAACAAATGTTTGTATTTTCACAAAAGAACACACAAGGTGCCTGCTTGGGTGGGTGAGTGTCCCCATTCAAATTTTCAATGCATAATCAAAACCCAATAGTTGTGAGTTTTTTTATCCATTAGATTTTTTTGGGAATGAGGGGCTTTGCATTTTTTTTTCTTGCTTGTACATTTTTCATTTCAAAGCAAAATGTTTTTGTTTCCCAAAATGTCCAAAAATGTCTCCCATTCTATTCTATCTCGGTTGCTCATCAATTTGGGAGTGTTGTTGTGCTGCTGTGTGCCTCTCTCTCTCTCTCTCTCTCTCTATATCCCGCCTCTACACACACACACACACTATGTAATTTTTTTATTTATCTATATTGTGCAATGTGTGTTATTGTTGTTTATAATTTGTGTACTTTGTATATGTAGATTATAAAACCACTATTTTGATTGTTCATCATGTGTGATGTATTTTTTGCTGTGTGAATACTTTTATTTACTTTTGTTTGTGTATAGATTGTATAATATGTGAAATTAAAGTCTGGACAATGTTTAAAAATTTGAAAAGTTATCTAACATAATCTTTCATTTGGCCCAACAATCTAAACACAATTATATTGTTGATTTTGAGCCAAAAAGTCAACCATCCGATGTTATTACTTAAATAATATTTATCCCAAAATTTTAGGTTTACGTATTTGTATTGAATTTGAGATTCCTAGAATTTTATTTCATAAAAAAATATATTTTAGTTAAAAACATAATTTTGAGCATTATGTATTTTATGCACTTCCTACACATATTAAAAGGACT
Source organism: Sapria himalayana (assembly GCA_029783825.1). NCBI lineage: Eukaryota > Viridiplantae > Streptophyta > Magnoliopsida > Malpighiales > Rafflesiaceae > Sapria > Sapria himalayana. The sequence continues at coordinate 904,275 of JAREIK010002637.1, read as the reverse complement.
TTAGCACATATTAATCGATTTAATAATATTGTAATTCGAACATTTATATATTGTATTATTTTGTAAAAATTTGTTAATTGAATTTTCAGAATTCTAGGGAATTTTAATTTATTAGTTTCGTTGCTTAAATAACTAATTATCATTTAGACTTTTAAAAGTTTCAAATAAATTATGATCCAAATATCACATCCCAACAAACTTTTTATTTTTATTATTTAATATTCTTTTAAATTTTATGTGTGATGTATCATTTATTTATTGAAGCACTTATAATATAATGATGGTCAAAGTAAAAATTGAACTCATGTATTTTAACATGATATTATTATAAAATAGAAGGATAAGAGAGTGAGTGATATAGGAGAAACATGGGAGACATTTCTTATTCCTTTAATTATATATTGACTTATACAAAAGCTCCCTATTTATAGGGTTAATATAAAAATATATTAATGTGTATATAAATACGTTAATGAATATATACATCAATACACAAATAAATGTACCAATAAATATATATTAATCCGTGCCAATTAATATTCTTTGAATAATAAGAGCACAATAATATAAATAGTCAAGAGATTAATGAAGAGTTTATTGACATCCATAAAATTGTTCATAATACTTCTATTGGATGTCCATGATATTACCTCATTAAAAATCTTACTAGGAAAACCCAGTGGGAAAAAACCATGGTGAAGAAAAAAATGAGCATAGTATAAAATATCACTTTAAATCTCTAAGCTTGCGCATTCCAATGCTATGAACTAGCCTTTCAAATGTTATAGTAGGTATAGCCTTGATGAATAAATCTGTTAGATTATTAGTTGAATGAATTGATTGAACATCAATATCACAATTCTTTTGTAGATTATGAATGAAAAAAAATTTGTGATATATGTTTTGTTATATTTTCTTAATGTACCCATTTTTTTAATTGAATAATACATGCAACATTATCTTCATATAAGGTCATCCGGACCTCCTTGCTAAAAGATAAACTACATGACCCTCAAATATGATATATTACAAATCTTAACCAAAAACATTCATGACTTACTTCATGAATTGCTAAGATCCCTGTATGATTAGAAGATGTGACGATAATTGATTGTTTCGTAGAACGCCATGAAATGGCTATATCACCACATGTGAACAAATAGCTCATTTATGATCGAGCATTATGAGGGTTAGACATATATCCCGAATCTACATAACTAATTAATTCTGATTTGGGTACATTAGGATAATATAAGCCCATATTCATCATACCTTGAAAATATCTCACTATATGTTTAACTCCATTCCAATATCTTCTTGTTGGACAAGAACTACATAACTAACAAATTGATATAAAATGATATATTAGGTCATGTATGACTTACAAGATACATTAGTGCTCCAATAGCACTAAGACATGGTACTTCAGACTAAGAATCTCTTCATCATCCATCTAAGATCAGAAAGAATCTTTATTCACATCTAATGACCTTACAACCATTGGAGTGCTCAATGGATGGATATTATCCATATAGAATCATTTCAACACTTTGTATATATAAGCTGATTGATGAACACAAATTCTATTCTCTAAGTATTCAATCTGCAAACCAAGGCAAAGTTTTGTTTTTCCAAGATTTTTCATCTCAAATTCTTTCTTTAAGTTGCCTACTACTTCTGAAAGCTCATCAGTAATTCCAAAAATATTCAGGTTATCAACATAAACTGCAATTATAATGAATTCGGATCCAAATCTCTTAATAAATGCACATGGGCAAAGGAGATCATTCTTATATCCTTTTTACAATAAATATTCACTAATACAATTATACTATACATGTCCAAATTATTTCAACCCATAAAAAGATCTGCATAATTTTATTGAGTAAAATTCTCAATGACCTTAATTATGTGTTGCAAGCAATTTTAATCCTTCTAGGATTTTCATGTAAATGTCACTTTCAACTAGTCCATATAAATAAGCCATAATTACATCTATTTAACATACCAAGTTTTTCATGTATTACCAAGCTAATTAAAAATCAAAAAGTAGTTGCATCCACTACAGAGGAATACGTCTTTTCACATTCAATGTAGGTCTTTGAGAGAATTCTTGTATAACTAATCGTGCCTTATATTTGACAACTTTATTTGTCGCATCTCATTTTCACACAAATACCCATTAGTATCCTACAGGGTTGACACTATTGGGTGTACATACAATAGAACCAAAAACTTTATGTTTTGAAAAAAAATTCAATTTTGCTTCAATTGCAACTTTCCATTTTGACTAATCATCTATCTGTCTATATTCCTTGATAGACTTTGGCCTGAGGTCCTTATAATCATTAACAATACTGAGTGCCACATTATAAGCAAATATTTAATCAACGTCGATTTTATTACGATTTCACCTTTGGCTAGTTGTGACATAGCTTATTGAGATCTCTTGATTGTCACAAGTTTTAGGTACCTAAATTTCTTCTGAAATTACAACTGAGGACTCTTCTAGAGCCATTAATTCCTCAACTTTATCCTTTTCTTTTCTAAGGATTTTTATCTTTGGAACTAACTGGTCGACCACGTTTCACTATTGCTTTAGGTTTATTAGCAACAAATTGTTCTATAGGGACATCAATTCTAACTAGAGCATTAGCAGCTAGTATGTATGATATAGTTACTCTCTTCGGATTAGTAAATGTATCTGGCAATTGATTTGCTAAATTTTGAAAATGAATAATCTTTTGAACTTCCAGTTCACATTCTTTTGTGCGAGGGTCAAGATGAAACAATGATAATTAATTCTAACTAATATCTTTTTCTAACTATTTATTTTCTTTCTTTAGAGTTGGAAAATCTGATTCATAATAATGACAATCAACAAAATGAGCATTAAATAAATCTTCAGTTGATGGCTCTACATATTTGATTATTGATGGAGATTCATATTTAATATGTATTCCCAATCTTTTTTGGGGACTCATCTTAGTGTGTTGTGGTGGAGTAACTGGAACATATACCGCACACCCAAAAATTCTTAGATAGAAAATATTTGATTCTCAACAAATAATCAATTGTAAATAAAGAGAACTCATGATAATTTGCTGGTATAATACGAATCAGTACTACTTCATGCAAAATAGTGTGACCCTAAGCAGATGTTGAGAGCTTCATCCTCATTTGTAATGACATTTCAATCAATTGAAGGCATTTAATAAATAATTCTACAAGACCATTTTGTGTATGAACATATGCTATAGGATGTTCAACAATTATTCCAATAGACATATAATAATCATTAAAAGCTTGGGAAGTAAATTCCCTAACATTGTAAAAATGAATTGACTTAATCAGATAATCTAGAAAATGAACCCGTAACCAAATTATTTGAGCACGTAATCTAGCAAATGCTTAGTTACGCGTTGATGACAAACAAACATGTGGTCATCTCATTGATGCATCAATTAGAATCATAAAATATCAAAATGGTCCACATGGTGGATGGATAGGCCCACATATATCACCTTGTATACGTTACAAAAATGCAAGGGGGTTTGTCTTTATTTTTGTTGGTGATGGTATTATAATTAACTTCCCTTGAGAACAAGCATCACATGAAAACTCATTGGACAAAAAAATCTTTTAATTTTTTAGTGAATGCCTACTTGAATTTTTAATGATTCTTTACATCATTATAGACCCATGATATCCCAAATGGTCATGCCAAACAATAAAATTATTTTCATTAGTAAACTTTTGGTTTACTATGGTATGTGCCTCAATTATGCTTATGTTTGTGTAGTACAAACTAAAATAAAAAGTGAGAAAATTTTCCAATATATTTGTCTTACCCGAGACAATGTTGATAATATATAAATACTCACTGGTGTCTTCATTCGTATTCTCAATATAATATTTATTTCGTCGAATATTTTTAAAACTCAATAAATTTATTTGAGATTTCGTAGAATATAATATATCATCAATATAAATTTTTGTTCCGCTGGGTAACAATATATTAGCTCTTATAGAGCTCTCAATCAAATTTGTACTACTCAATATTATATTCACATTTGATCCTTGCATAACTAAAAAGAAAAAGAATTTTTTTTTCCTTAAGTATAGCATGCGTTGATGTACTATTTGCGAGACATATATCATTGTCACCAATTGAGGATCCCACCAGGTAAATTTCCATATTCTTCAATATATCTCTTGAAAATCTAATAGAGTTTCGTTCTGATAACATATTATAAAATAGAAAGAAAAGAGAGCGAGATATATATGAGAAACATGGAAGACATTTCTTAATTCTTTAAGTATATACTGACTCATACAAAGGCTTCCTATTTATAAGGCTTAATACATGAATACATATATGAATACGTCAATGAATATATATATCAATAAACAAATAAATATACCAATGAATACATATTAATCAATACAAATAAATATATATTAATTTATGAATAATAATAGTCACAAAAATATTAATAGTCAAGAAATTAATGGAGAGTTTATGAGCATTCATAATATTATTCATAATAAATATGAAATAAATTTATTTTTTGTTTTTTGAAACATGTGTGAGAAAATAAAGATGAAGTGCATGGGGGCCTATTCCATCCCATCCCAATTCCCAACAATTGTTGGGATGGGATGAGCTATCCTGCTGCAACGTATTGCTATGCTAGCTAGGCACCTCCGCAGCGCTGAGTTTAAATGCAAAATATCAGGCCTGGGTTGTGGCACGCTCAACCCCACTAGCCTAATAAAACGGGGCCGCAACCGCATAGTTTGACTGCGCGGTCTCTCCGAAATCCGAATTGCCAGCTAACCGATCCGCCAAGTTATTATGGTTCTGACTACTTCGCTAGTTCTGATAGACTGACTCCATCATGACAACCGGGAGGTCTCTGGAAGACATGGAGGACATGGTCCTTCATAAAATCCTCCTGCTTTCTATAACTGACTTCGTCGGACGCGATCCTCGGGTCATATACATGGAGATGTCAGCAGCAGAAATCCTTAGCGAAGGTAAGGATTTGAAGCTCAACATGTCCATATTGGATCGTCTTTTGATTGATCGCCTATCAGGCATATTCGAGAATGCTGAGTCTCCCTTTGAGTACCTGCTTGGCTGCTATCGCCGTGCAGTTGAAGAGCAGAAGAAGATATCTAGCATGAAGGACAAGAGAATCAGGTATGAGCTGGAGAGCTGCATTAAGCAAAGCAAGAAATTGTTGGTTTCATATTGCAGAGTTCAGTTGGGTAACCCGGGACTGTTTCCTGATAATTCTCTGGGAAAGACCAAGGGATCTCCTCTTCTTCCGTTGCTGTTTTCAGAGCCTGACGTGTTTAGTGGCGGTGGTACAAATCCATCACCTCCTGGGTTTATGGATGAGTTGTTTGGTGATGGTGATTTTGATAGTTTAAACCCAATATTAATGGGACTTTATGAGGACCTGAGAGGGAGTGTGATCAGGGTGTCAGCTTTGGGAAATTTCCAACAGCCTCTGAAAGCGTTGCTGTTTTTAGTCCACTTTCCTGTTGGGGCTAAGTCACTGGTGCATCATAGTTGGTGGATTCCTACTGGAGCTTATATAAATGGAAGGGTTATCGAAATGACTAGCATTTTGGGACCCTTTCTGCATGTTAGTGCATTGCCTGATCATATCATCTTCAAGACCGAGCCTGATGTTGGGTTAGTCGCCAGTTTACTTGCTTTTCTGCTTTTGAAATTTTTGATATTCATCCTATTACGTGTTTGCGTACTGTTTTTTTTTCTTTGTTATTGTTATCTTTGATTTTTTTTTTTTGTAATAGTGCAGTTTCAGAGAAAAAAATCACATAAAAATTTTGTTTTAAATTTTAAAATAAACTTAAAACTCCTCAAACATATCAAATCTAAGACATAATTTGTTTATTTTAATATTTTGGCATATTCTCGTGTTTTTCATCACCATGTGGCATGGATAACATTTGTTTTTAAATATGGTGATTAAGTTACAAGGTTGGAGTGATCATTCATGACTCTTAGAATGCTCATGCCCTTGGGCTTGGAGTTGTTGGTCTTGGTGAAGTTGAGCTAGAGTTTTTTGATGCCATAATACTTTCTAATTGGCAGATATCCATTTTGTGGTAATTTGATTTTTCATCAATTTTTTTTATCAATTAGACATTGGGCTACATTACCTTGTTTGACCATCCTCTTGATATTACATTTTACATTTATAGTCATCTTTGTTTTTGAAAAATTACCATGGTAGATCCAACATGATATGAATTGAGGAAAAAATTTAACTTTATGTGATTTTTTGTTGTAAAAAATGTCATAGAAAATATTATATTCTAATCAAGGCCTTTCATTTTGGTAATTTGAAATGGATTTTTTAAAATGTCTCTTAGTTGTACTATAAAATGAAAGAACAAATGAATGTAATGAGTACTTTAAAGATAAAAATTAGCAAACTTAGCAAAGCCATGCTATGGAGCAAGGTAAGCGAGTTAGACAAGAGTCCACAATATTAGTGTAGAAGTTAGGATTTTAGGGACTCAGTAATGAGAGTAGGGATTACATTAGATCGGATTTGGATCGGATTTTTTAAAATTCATATTTGATCCTAAATAAAAATAATATATCCATATCTATATTCATATATTATGAATATAAAAAATCTAAATTCATATCCTATTCATCAAATTTCGGATATTTTTCACGGATATTGGATTTATCCATGCGACATTGAGATATATTTTGTTAACCTATGATACTAGTTATAATTTCATGATTCATAGATTAAGGAATATAAACCAAAGTTTATAGTTAATAAAATATCAAAAATTAAAATATTTGTATCGAGTGACAAATTCAAAATGTTTAAAATATTAAACAAAGTTTCAATAAAGTTTGGTAGATTTTATTTTTATAAAAGCCAATAAAAATGTTGTTATTGATTATGCATAATCTCAGATCATACAATTATAAAAAAAATTACTTAATATTTGAATACTTAAATTGTAATATAAATTAAAATTTATTAGTTATAAAAGTTAATACCTTCATTATGCATGCGAATATCTTATTCATAAATTAATACATAATCATCTAAAATAAATAATTCATCTCCACCTAGAAAAAAATATATAAAAAACAGACTAATATTAAAAATTTCAAATATTATGAAATTCTACGTAAATAAAAAATAAATAGTCAATGAAATAAATTTATCATCATGTTTTATCATTTCACTTCATAACTAACTTTGAACACAAATCAATACTTTTATCATTTTTGGATGAAGTTGATTACGATGAGGACTTACTAATTTTTCCAATAGAACTGAATATAGATTCTGAAACAACAGTAAATAATAGATTCACTAATATGTCTATTGCAATAGTTTTCAAGATAAGATACTTTATCTCATTCAACTTCAACCATAATAAAATATCAAATTGAGAACTATCAGACAAAATATTTTCTTCTAAGTAGTGGTCCAATTCAATTCTGAAACTAATAGTTTTATTTGTCTTTATTTTTTTCACAAACAATTGATAATTATTATTGATAGTTATTTAAATCCCTTTTAAAATTAAAGTGCCTGTTCCATGTACTGCATATTATATATAGTTTTTCTATACATTCTAGTATAATATTATTTCACCAACTCATAACAAAGTTGTTGAATGTTACTAATTTATTTACTAAAGTCATTTGGATAAATCAAATAAAAGTAAGAAAATAAAAGTCATCTTATATTTAGGGTTCAATACTACAGAAAAGTAACATTCATCAATTTTATGGATCACATTCTAATATATATTAAATTTTGCAACCATATTTTTTGTTATTATACTAATTATTATATTGGAGGATATGAGCTATTTATTCAATATTATTTTAATCCTAAAAATTACACGAAAAAATATATTAGCAGTGAGATATATTGTCCTAGAAAATAACTCAGTGACACTATAGAACAATTCTAACCTATTGTAAATATCTTTTGTAGTCTCTCATTATGCTTCACTATGCACAAGCACACAGTGTGACTCAAATAACTTAAGTCAAGGAAACAAATTTTTATAAGTTAAAATAGTTTTAAGCATTAGTTAGTAGAGTTCCACATTGTTGGACAATTCAAACTCAATCTTCTAGTACAAGGATTTTATCCATACTAGTTTTGGATTGAATACGCCTAAATTCATATCTAATCCATATCCATTTAAAAAAATTGGATTTTATTCATATCCATATTCATTGTTCAGTCAATGGATTTTTTTACTGTTTGACTAGATTGGATCGGGTCGAAAATCCACGGATACGGATATATTTGTTATCTCTAAATGAGAGTGAGGAAAGGAAAGATAAAAGAGGAGAGCGAGAAAAAAAATAAGTATTTTCATTGAATTAAAATTAGAGATCATAACATATTTAAATATTCAAGTTGAGGCAAATCATGTGTCACATAATAATTTGTAGAACAAAATAAAAAAAAGAATAAAATACAATAATAAATAAAATTAAATTATAAAATCCTCCGTTAAGATGATGCTTATATGTCATAAATATTCATATTGGAAGAAATGAATATTGAACCTTCTTAGAATAGATCATAACACCCTTCTTTTGTGAAGATGTCTGTAATTTACATATTGGTAAACATATTTACCATAATTATTGAATCATCTTTGATATTCTTTTGGGTGAAATTATAATCAACTTTGATATATTTCGTTTACTTTTGAAAAATTAGATTGATACCAATGTGTCGATCTACATATATATTATAATAAAATATTATTAATCTCTGATTTAATAGGTCTAATTCTTTCAAGAAGTAATTATTGTATTGAATTTCATAAGTAATCGATATCATAGTTCTATATTTTACCTATACACTTAATTTATGTACAAAGATATTCTATTTATTTTTATATGAGATAAGATTGTTTTTTAAAAAATATTAAAATATGATTGTGGATCTTATCTCTATAATTATAAAAATTCAATTAGAATTTGAGTACGTTTATACTTGGTTGTGCACATCAGCACATGATATTTGAATAATATATTACATATTAGATCATTTTTTATTTATTATAGATTTTGAAAAATCTTGTCTATGAATTTATTTAAAAGAATTTTAAAATTAATTAATAATACTAATACTATATAAAGAAAATATATAATGAGACAATTACTATAATCTATATTTGGATAGTAAAGCAACTAGTGGATATCTTCAAGAAGGCCTAGAAGAGATTTCATTTTTTTTTACTTTCTATAAGTTTGGCATTCATGACCTTTACAAATCAACCCGAGGGGGTAATGTTACAATCTAATTTTTTTTTTGTTTTTTTATTTTATTGTATCATGGATGATTGCACTTATTTCATGGATTGTCCTAATTAGACATGATTCTCATATAAAGACTTTCCTTGTACATATTTTATATTGAGTTTTATTGATCATTATTATTATTAACTAAGTTTTATCATACTTATTTGGGGTTGATTATATGAATTATATTTTTACAATCAATTCTATTAAAAATTATATTAATTTTAAATTTTTTAATTATTAAAATTTAAAATTATTAAATTATTAAATTATTATTTATAATTTTTATTTAATTCTTAAAGTCTATATCTAGTTCTTTTTTTTCTTCACTCAAATAATTTCATGTTTTACAATTGGTGCACTAGGAGATTTACATTGGATGTGGACGAACTATTTCTTATGATTCTTTCTTGTTTGATCACAAGTATGAGTTATTTTAATCTTTTTTTCTAATAGATTTATTAATAATTCTATTATTTATAGTCTTACCAAATATCCATTCTATTATTTTTATCTTTGCCACTTTCATTCTTTTAATATGTTGATTCGTCATCATTTTATATTCATTTATATAAATATGACTTATCTTGTGGGTATTCTTTAAAATTTGTTCTTTAATTTATTCGACACATGTCTATCACAAAAAATATATAATGCAATTTTTTATTTGGTTTATTCAATGTTAATCTTTTGAGATATACCATAAATCAATTTCTTCATCTTTATTTAATATAAAGTCTTGGTATTTAAAATGATTGATAATTAATATTCATTTGGTTACCAGAAGATAATTTTTTGGAAATCTTTTATCAATTCATTCATTATTCGTATAAAAATATAAGGATCTAGCAAAGATCCTTGATATAGTTGCATAGTTATTGGAAACTTGTAAGTGACGTCTTGCATCAATCTAATTTGAACATTATTTTCTCATATATGTTTTTTATTAATATAATATATATATTTGATCTTTTTTCTATATAATTCCTACTAAATGAAGTCTTTTGTGACTATTACTAGCTTCCTAAAAATCAATAAATACTATGTATCGTTTTTTTTTAATATTTTTTGATTAATTTTCAGACCAAGTAAATAATATTCATTGCAAACTTAGCTGACATAAATTTTAAATTAATTTTTTGAAATCATCTTTTTTTTCATAATTTATATTTACTCATTTTTTCTCAATGTTTCATAATGATTTATGAGTTTAATTTTGTAATAGCTATTATAATTTTGAATGCTTTTCTTATTTTGTAATTTTTTATGTCTTTCTCTTTCAAGACTCATTAAACTTTAATAGGGTATCATATGACCCGTGAACTTTTTTGATATTTATTTTTTTGATAGTCTTTTTAATTTTCATTAGTTTTATTTTGGCTAAATATCTGAAGTTATTTAGTCTTTTATTATCTTCAATATTTAAATCTAAATTTTTGAATTTTTTTTAATTGATTATGAAAATATATTATTTATTTTTCTTTAATTTTTATCTTTTATTATAATTTAATTATTTTTATTACTTTGTAAATATGTCTGCTCTTCTTTCTACTTCATCTTAATCAACTTATAAATATAATTTTTTTATTTACTTTATAATTTATTATATAACATATCACATATCTTAAATTTTATTTTACTTATCACTTTTAGTTTTGTTTTTTACCTTATATTCTCATAGTGTTTTATTTTTTATTCTTTTGTAATTCTCAAAATAAATTTATTTCTTCATAATAATTTGTTGAATTGCAAGTTTTTCCTTTTAAATTTATTTATGATAGTAAATATTTATTGGACATGCTTAAAATTTTTTTAGATATCTTTTTTCATATTTTCTATCATTTCATTCGACATTGTTTACACATTTATATCCAAGGAAGCCATTAACTTTATTTTCTAGTTTTTTTTTCAAAAAACTACTTATTGTTTTTCCTTTGAATTTTTTTTATGATTGTATTTTCTAAGATACAGATTAATTACAAATAATTTATATTGAATTGTTTGATTCATATCTGATATTACTTTATGGTTTTTGTATAATATTTTATCTTCTCTTGATGTGAAAAAAATTATTTGACTTTCATTAGAATTATTTTTGAAGATCACTAAATATTTCTTTCTTTTTATTAATATTATGTATTAGCTTAGTAATGTCTTAAGCTAAGATTAAATTTAAGATTGATCTTTATATTTTATTAATTTTTCTAAACTCACATCCTAAATTATTTTTCTTATATCTCTTATTATTTAATTATATACTAATTTATTTATCATTTCTCAAAAAATTTAATTTATTTTTTACTGAGTCATACTTATGAGCAAAGTTATAAAAGGTAAAAGTGTAAGATGAAGTATTTTTGTGTTCGCAAGGTGAGGCGTAAGCCATGAGGTATAAATGTGTAAGTTTTTTGAGCATCCCAATATATAATTAATTAATATTAAAAAAATATAAAATAAAATAAAATATAATAAATAAAAAATAAAAAATAAAAAATAAAAAATAAAAAATAAAAAATAAAAAATAAAAAATAAAAAATAAAAAATAAAAAATAAAAAATAAAAAATAAAAAATAAAAAATAAAAAATTATTTTTAAGATGGCCATTCACTATAAATATAATTAATAAATATTTTATAAATTATAATATATTATAATTTATAATATATTATAAATATATTATTAATTATAATATATTATAATTAATAATATATTTTTAAGATGCCCTTTGCTGGTGCTCCCTTCGCCCCTCTTCTCGCCCCTCTTCTTTGCTCTTCTCTCCTCACCCTTGCTCATCTTACTTGCCCCTTTTCCTTGCCCCTCTCTCCTCGCCCTCGCCCCTCTCTCCTACTCCATGGAAAGCTCGATGGAGCTCCGTAGAGCTCCAACGTGCTCCATTGTGAAGCTCGCTAGAGCTGCACGAGCTCCGTTGAACTCAATGGAGTTTGCGTAGAGCTCCCATCGCCTTGTAAAATAAATTATAATATATTTTTAAGATGTCCCTTCGCTAGAGCGCCCCTCGCCCCGCCCCCCTCCCCCCTCCCCCCTCCCCCCTCTCCCCTCCCTCATTGCTCCTCACATCTCGCTTTTCTTAATTTTTTTCTCTTTTATTTCTTCTAATTATTATTAATATTTTTTATTTTTTTTCTCATTATCTTCCACTCCTTTTTTTTCCTCCACTATATATATATATATATATTGTTATTGTTGTTTTTTTTTCTATTTCTATTTCTTTATTGTTGTTATTATTATTATTATTATTTTTTTCTTATTCTTTATTTTTTTTTTCTCTCTATTTATTTTGTTCTTCATCTTCTACTTTTTTTTGTCATGAGTTTTGTATTTGAGTTCTGTCACAATGAGAAATTTGACAACTATTGAATCTTTGTTCTAAATAATATTAAAAAAATAAAAAAAATAAAAAAAATATTTCTTTATTAATTTTTTTTACTATAAATCGGATATTGATATAATTTATTTTTTACACTTAATTTGTAAACCTATATTCTTTCTTCTCATCTTCTCGATCTAGAATTAATCATGTTCTTTTGTGTTTATTTTTTTAATAATTTGTAATTTTAATACAACGAAGCATTGATATTAGTTTGGTGACTAGTAGCCACTGCAATATGCAAGAAAAAGAGGTGGAATCCAAAATATGTTATGCACATAAAGTTAAGATATATATTATGATTGTGTTAGAATTATTTTGTTTTATTTATTAATTCTTAGATTAATAAATAAATTAATAAAATTAGTAACAAATAATTTTTTTTTTCATTCTTAAATTTTTAATCACTTGTCATATAATTAAGAAATGATAAACAATGAATTCGATGAAAATGAATTAGTCAAATATAGATAATATCTTAATAATTATAACCAAATCGAATGATTTGATGCTTAAATTAAGTTCTCTCATGGTCTCCAATCATGTGCCTAAAAATAAAAAAAAAGAATTTTAATTGTTATGACTCATTTTAATATAATTAAAATTAAAATTCTACAAGTATCGAAGAAGATTCATCACATTGTATATTTTATAAAAAAATATGTACCGATTAATGCATCAAAAAATATAATACATGCATTATACTTAGGTATATATATAATATTAGTATTATGTTTAGCCAGTATAAATGATACATTAATTTTAATATTATGATTATTAAGATGAAAACTAAAAATTTAAAATACTGATATTTCATTCCATTTTTTTATTGTTTGGCTATGTCTATGGTTCATAGAGTTAAGATGAAAGAGATAAAAAATATATTAAAATACATATTTATATACATAAACCAAACAGAAAAACTAGATGATTAGATTTATGAAAAATTAGATAAAATGTTTATATTTAGGTACAATAATTTTAGTGAGCCTCTAAATATGGACATGAATAACATATTCGGATATAATCACTATGCTAATTAGCTAAGAGTAAATGATGTGATGATTTTTTATGTATAAGCGACCTATCTTGATATTTTTATACTAGTTATTGTTCAATCTTATTATATGATGATAATAACAATTTAGATATATAAAGTTAATTAAAATTATATGAATTTATCTATCTTAAGCTATCTAAGATGAGATATGACTTACTAATCTTTTCTGGTGTCTAACATAATATTGGAGTCTTTTTTCTATAGTTATGAATATTATTTTAAATAGGAGATTTCATAGTTATTAAAGGCATGCCTAGAACGCAAGCGCCATGATGCCTTTGCCAAAGCTCCTCCTTACCTCGGGGGAGGCATGTTCATCTGTGCAAGGTATGCCTAGGAGTGTCTAATGCATGTGTTCCTTAGGGTAGGCAAGCATTAATCCTGATGCTCTCTCCCATAGAGATTAATATTTCCGATGCTTCTCTCCACCCTCACATAAAAATTAATACATAATACTGATGCCTCCTCCCCATTGAAACTACATAATGTCATGGGTCTACTCGTTCACACAATAATGTAGCCCATGTGGTGGCCTCACTTCGATACTTTAATGAGATCTAACTTGCCTTATCATATTTCACGTCTCTATGCTGATTGGTTTTGCTTTGTTTCGAGCTCATCTAGAGAGTGACTTTAGATTCTGACTAGTTTGTGCATGATAAGTCAATACCTTTCTTTATAGTCAAGTCCCAAACTAGCGATAAGCTTTCCAAACTTAATAGAATTGACATGCCTGAACTTTGAAGAAGTTTTATTTTCAATCCACTTGCACTCTCATGTTGGAATACTCTCATATATTTTCACTCAAACTTGTTACCGTGCTTATATTTTAATAAACTCTTCAGTTATAGTTATGAATACACATATTTAGTCTGTGATAATCACTGCCACCTAATATGTTGCATGCCCTTGTGCAAGACACATTCCAATGATCTCCACATTCGAAGATTATTGCTCTGCATGAGCTTTAATTCATTAAGGTCTACACTGATACCTTGGTTCAAAGATGATATCTCTCTTCGTGGACGTGGCTTCACCATTTATAGGAGCCTCCACTTACTTTCACCCCGAAAGCAAGAACTTCCACCCCTAGTAGGCAACTACTTATTATGCACTACTAGATAATGATTAACATCTCTTTCAATTTGGAGGAACACGAATCCTATTATTGCAGCTTCATATATAGATTCATCAACTACTATGTATCTTTTGGAGAGAGAGATGGACTTGCGATCACCAAGATCGACATAAGGTAACATTCTTTGTTGATAATCTTCTGTCATGTTTTGATATTATTTGTCACATACTTGCTCATTCACGTAGTAGTGCAGCTCGTGTGACAGCCTTACATCGACACTTTCATGAGACCCATCCTGATATGTCATATTTCATGTCTTTATGTTGATTGTTTTGCCCTGCCTCAAAATTATCAGGAGAGCGACTTAACCTTCTGATCAGTTTGTGCAGGATAGACTAATATCTTTTTTCATAATCAAGTCTTAGACTAGCGACAAATTCTCAAACTTAATAGGGTCACCATGCTTGAATTTTGAAAAAAATTCATTTTCAATCTACTTGCACTCTTATCTTGCATTCTCATATATTTTTCACTCAAATCTATTAATATGTTTGATTTTCAATAAAGTCATCAATATGTAACGGATGCACAAAGTTTATGACAATAATCCCGTTGCCTCTCTCCCAACAAAAACTAAATAATCTTGATGCCTCCCTCACAGAAAAAAATAATAATTCTGAAAGTTCTATCCATATAACAATTAGTAATTAACCTTATTCCCACAAAAAATAATATTCTTTCCCATAATATATTTTCCTCCACTACCTTTTATTTTTCACCTCTTTTTCTCCACATGTATTCTGTCCCTCACTCTGTCGGTTTGTCCACTATGAACCAACTTAATTAACCTCATTCCTACAAAAATCAATATTTTTTTCTCATTGTATTTTGTTTCCCATTATTTTTTTTTTCTCCCACCTCTTATCCCTTACATCTCCTTTTCCCTCACATTTTGTCAATTTGTCCACCATTACTTCATCTTTATTTTTTCACCACTCCGTTACTCATCTATATTAAAATATCAACTTAATTATCTCATTACTCTGTTACTCATCTATATTAAATTATCAACTTAATTATCTCACCAGTCTGTTACTCTCCCTTATTTCTCTTCTTTAAAATATTATCTATCAACTCAATTCTCACTTTTTTTTGTACCTCCTTTAGCAACCAAAAATTATAGATGATATAACTGAAGTTAAAGTACACTTTTTAAGTGGAAGTAAATTTTCAACATTGAAATATGGATGCTAACTTAATATGAAATATATAAATATTCTTATTTATATTTTTTGTGATAAAATAATAAAATGAGATATTTATCGACAAAAGTAACATCTTGTTTGATAATTTTGAAATAGAAAATATTTCAAATTTGTTAGGAAAGAAATAAAAGAATATATATCAATAAAAAAACTCAAAAAAATCAAATGAATTTTGAGAATAATATGATAAAATATATAGTTTTCAACTAATGCTCAAGACATTTGAGTAATATAGTTTAGGATATAAGGGACAAAGTCTTCATAATTTGAGAGTTAATAATCTAAAATAAGAATTGATTATTTATAAAGGATAATTTATTAGAATGAAAGCAAAATAGATATTCAATTATGTCAGATTGATAAACTAATATGAAGGATATAACATTAATAAATTCAGATTGAATTTTTTAAGAGGGATCATGTTCATAAATTCATTGATATTTTTTATATGATTAAGATAGAAAATAAATTATTAGAATTACTTGACAATTAAGTGGAAGAAATTGATAAAGATAATATTCTTTAAGTTATAATAGATAATATTTTAGATTATGTGATAATAAGTTTTTATAATATCATTTGAAATTTATTATTATTTATATATGTAATTACACATTATTTTTTTTTAATTTTATTAACTTATTTATATTATGTTTAAATTTTAATTTATATAAGGAGATAATTGTAATTAAAAAGGTCTTATTTTTATTGAATATCATGTGCTGCATATTATCTTAACATATTGTTGGAAGATATTAACAAATTATTTTGTATCAAGAATATAATAACGATGGTCTTATCTATAAGTGATTATATTTTCAATAAAGTGAAATTGCTCACTATGATGAGATAATTTACTAAGTAAAAGGAGTTGACGAGGCATGCAAAGAATTGAGTTGCAATAACTTATATCATATTATCTTATATCAATAAATAAAAAATCAACTTGAGAAAGATGCTTATTAGTTCAAATTAGAAAAAAATAAATGGACCAAAAATCAAAAGGAAAAAAATCTTGTGAATATAATTTGTTTTTTGTAAAATTTTGTTTGAAGATGTCTAGTCTTTTTATATGTGTTTTTTGCTTCGTAGATATTGAAAAGAGGCTTTCTATGAGCTACATTTATGTGGTCATGAAAAAAACAAAAGAAATAACTATTAAAAATTTTAATGAGAGTGAAAAAAAGTATAAGGAAATAATAAAAATTATTTATGAAAGGTGAGAGATTCAACTTCATAGGTCTTTGAAATTAGTTGAATATTTTTTGAAACCCAGTTCTATTGTGATACAAAAAGATTAGGAATGACTAGATTTATAAATCTTTGAAGAAATATGTAAATACATGTTAAGATTAGTGAAAGAGAGAAATGATTAATTATATTATATTTGAATTTGTATATGTATGTTAGAGATTTTTTTGACAATGAGTTTGCCATTAAAGTAAGAAAGTCTAAATTCTTAGGTTAGTTATTCAGTTTGATTAATTACTTTATTTATATTATTATGTATTTTTGATTAAAATATATAAAATATTAAGCTAATAATTTATTTATATTGATTATAACTAAATGGTGGGATATGTTTGGGTCTAATACTAGAAGTTTGTATAGTATATTTTTAGCCTAACATGTAGTATTTTTGATTGTGAAAGGAATTAGAGTATATTTGAGAATATAAATTATTAAAATAATTACATAAATTAAATTTATCTGTATAATATTATTTAATATGATATATAATTTAATAATCATGATTTTTTTAGATTCATTAAAAGCGAAGAAATATGAATTAGAGTATCTTATTTTCTAAAAAGATATAAATGATAGCAATGAATAGTTGATAGGAAGAATAAAAGATGATGTTGTATAAGATGATTTGATACTTCTGAGTGGTGATTAATATGTGATAATGTTGCAAGAGCTAGTGAAACCGAATAGTTTAAGGTTTATACAAGAGCTAAAGTAAGCTCAATCAAAACATCATCATGAAAGTCAATACTAAAAAGTTCTAAATATATTCATATTCTTGTTTTGATTGATGAAGATGAAAAAATTGCTTATTTATCGGGAGTGCAAGAGTATTGATAAAATGAATGATAGTAATGATGATTTTGTGAATTTAAAATTTGAGAAAGATCTATGAATATTTATTTTATTTATTTTTTATTACTTTAATTTTTATTATAATAAAAAATACTAATGATATTTTATTTTTATGTTAGATATGATATATTTGAAGTTTAAATTTTAAATTTTATATGGTGAATTATTGAAATTCTATTGCTTTATTTATAATTTTTAATATTTGTAATATTAAAATTTATTAATGATATTTGATTTTTATGTTTGATATTATTTATTTAATAATATTTTATTAATAGATAAAATTTTATATAATATTTAGTAAAATATAGAATTTATATATATAATATGTAGAGTATAACTAACAAAAAACCTTGTGCCTTAATTGTGCATTGTGCTTGAAGGTTCCAAAATATTTTTGTTTTTTGTATCTTGGTGTGTCTCGTGCCTTAAATAACTATAAAAGATTCAAAATGTAACTAAATATTATAAAAATTTTTTTATACTTAAATGATCGAGAAGATTCAAGGATGGGTATTCAGAATAGAGTGAAAGAGCTACTGATGGATGATGACTCATGCAATATCGAGGATATTGAGGTTACAAACACAAATTAATCGCAAATATTAGAGGATTAATGTGTGATGTGTGTTGTATTGCTTTTGCTGATATAATGATGTTCAAATGTTGTTTACTCATACAAAATTTTAATTTATCATTATTTGTAGCATAATACTTTGAGGTACGAAAATGAAATAAATAAATAAATAAATAAATAAATATATTATTGAGTTTTGAATTGTATTCATTTAAATCTATAATACAGTTTAATTTTAATCATTTTATTTTTAAAATTATTGATATTGTAACATTATTTTATTTAGTTTCAACTTAAAATCAATAAAGTGGATGATCATGCATGCTAATGCATTGATATCATGACTAGTTTAAATTTCAAATATCATGAAAACTACTCTTCTTTGTATTATAGATTAGCTAATTATTATTTTTTTTTATTTAATAATTTTTTGTTATACCATCATTCATATTGGTCGACTTAGAGATTTTATGATAAGTGGCTTAATGTGTTTTTTTATAGATTAAAGTATTTTAGGAT
Organism: Sapria himalayana; assembly: GCA_029783825.1. Lineage (NCBI taxonomy): Eukaryota > Viridiplantae > Streptophyta > Magnoliopsida > Malpighiales > Rafflesiaceae > Sapria > Sapria himalayana. The sequence goes on along the minus strand of JAREIK010002637.1, from coordinate 884,936 downwards.
TTTTTAAAAATTTAATTGGATGACTCATACTAGTGATAGATTTTGTTATGTCTTCTCTTGCATATTCAAAGCGATAAATGACTTGGGTTTATTAAAGTTGAAGTTGATCCAACTTCAAATATTTTATTGTTAAATTGAGTTTGTCTGAAATCTAATATACTAGATTTTTGATGTACTATTTGACGTGTCTTCTAAGATATTTAGTACCATCGATACTCCAACACATGTACACACACACACACATGTGTGTGTGTGTGTATATATATTTATATTAGATCAAAACTTCTCTGATGCATATGTACAGAGGTCGAGACCCTGAGATAATTTAGTTTTGGATGTTTCAGTCAATTTATTATTATTTATGTCTAGATTTAATTTATTTTTATGGTATTTATTATTTTTTAAATCTAGTTTTAGACTCTAGAAATTGTTGTGTTAAAGAAATTTTTTATAATGTAACTTAATTTTATTAAGCATTTTAAAAAACCAAATTAAAAATGCTACATATGATAATTTGCAAAGTGTTTCTTTACTTTAGTTACACAACATAGTTGTCAAGAATTCCACAGATGCATTCACTTTATCACTTTGCCCACCAAATTTTGATTTGTCAAATTGAAAGTATAATAATATTATAAATATATTTTAAAATAAAACAGATTTTTAAAAAAAGTTGGACTTGAGAGAGAAACAGATTGGAGAATATAAGGGATATTATAGTAAATCATGAAAAAAAAAATATGTTTATTTATTATTTATAGAAAATTATTTTCATATATATGTATATTTAAAATTTTTTCAGGCTATTGTTTGATCAAAAATCTGAGAGCCATTAGATTTTTTCCAATGAGCCATTGAATTTCATACAATGGCTTATATTCTTTAATTATATATGTGTGTGTGTATATATATATACACACATATATATTTTAAGCCTTGTCAATTATCTTTGATTGACAAGACTATGACAGGTTGTTCTCCTGTTGGTCATAACTCTGTAAGCAGTTAATGTAAAACAATTACAAAATTTAAAATGCTCATGCCATATTTAGTACCTTGCTTGCCAAACACATAGGTTGTGCTTGGCATGACATGAGGCTCATGCATCCTCGACACAACACAATATGATCCGTGCCATGAGACAACACGAGCATAATCCAGGCATGATTCTAGATGTTGCAATGACAGATTTGACTTGGCATTTTTGTGTTGTGCCACTGGTTGGGCTCGGACTATCCGACCCACTTGATACTTTTAGCTATGAATATTGATATGAAAAATAAGTATTTAAAATAATAGGCATTCATTTCATTTTTTATTTTTTGATTGTTTGTATTAATCTTCAAATTATGGTAGAAGAGATACAAACCATTATAAAATATATATTAATATGCATGAACCAACTATAAGAATTATAAGATATAATTTATGAATAATTAAATAGTTTAATTTTATATTAAGATCATAAGAATGATAATTTTAGCTATTCTTCGAGTAAGGACATTAATATTGTCTTTGAAGATGATACTTTATAATTCAGTTAGTAAGTGATAAATAATCGAGAGATACGTCGAATAAGCAACCTGTTGAAGTATTTAGATACTGATTACTACTCTATCTTGTTGCATAATGAGATTAAAAATTTAGATATATTGAATTGATGAAAATCATACAATTTTTTTTTGTACTGTCTAAAATAATATATGATCTACTGACTTCTCAAATGTCAAACATAAAATTAGAATTTTTTTTTCCTATGATTATGAATGTTATTTTAGATAGGAAGAACACACTACTAGATATTATTAAAATAATCTATAGCTTAAAAACCTGAAATGATTCATTGACATGTTTTGAAGATAAGTTAAAACAACTAAATTTAAATTATGATGCAAATATACATGAAAATGAGGGTGCCGTTGTTGAGAGTACAAATTGTGATGATCTAAATAAACATATTGATATAATGATGTTGGACTGCTATGCTTTTGTTTTTATAGTTGTATTGACATTATTTTTTGAAGTTTTTATTTTATTTTATTTTATTTATATTTTCAGATATTTGGGTATTATATACTTTTAAAATGTTAGTGTAGTTTATTGACTTTTGTTTACATTTAATTTTTAAATATTTTTTATTTATATTATATATTTCATTACTATAATTTAATAAGTTGAAAAACAAAATTTAAAGTTAGCAGCAGGCCTGCTGCCATGGCAAGACCAGACTGAACACTGCTGTCTTTTTTCTTCAGCACATCGCACAAGCCACAACAGCAGCACATGCACAAGTTGACCAGGGTTCAAATCGTGCCAGTTTTAGCTAGCATTAGCAGGACCTAGCATGACCTGACACGCCCGACTATCTTTGCTGGGCCATTGGTTTGTGGGTGCCTCATAGTTATTTAAGGCACAATGCGCACTGAGACACAAAAGCCTTTTGAGGCCTTAAGGGTCAAGGCGTACTTGAGGCGCATACTTTTTTATTTGAGGCGCACCCAGCCTAATACACATAAAAATTATATATTTTACTAAATATAGTCTTTAATTTTCATATAATAATAAATTAAAGAACATCAAATATAAAAATCAAATATTAATAGTGTTCCTATCATCCAAACATTCAATGTTTCAAAACAAAATAACAAACATTCAAAGTTCTAAAACAAAAATACATTTTGAGCATCTTTTTCTTCTTATCTCCTCTTTAATCCAGCCTTAAGAGTGTTTTGGGAGGGTTGTTTTGAAGGTTTTTGGGCGTAACCCGAGAAAGAGGGGGTTTTATATGGCTTAAAATCACAAAACTCCAAAACGGTGTCGTTTTGATTCCTGGAAGACCAAAACGACGTCGTTTTGGAGGTGACATTTTTTTATTTTAAATCAGAACATCAAAACGACGTCGTTTTGAGAGTTTTGTTTTTTTTTTAAAAAATCAAAACCAACCTAAAACGACATCGCTTTGGGTTGTTTTGATTTTTTTAAAAAATATAACCCAACCCAAAACGACATCGTTTTGGGTTGGGTCAGTCGAATACGTCATCTTCCCCGACACCCTTTTCCTGTGTTTCGCCTGGTTCGGCCTCTCGCCGCTTCTCCCGCCGTTGCTTTGTCATTCTTCTCCGACGAAATTTTCCCATTTCCGACGGCAAATCCAGCAAAAAAAAAGGAGAGTAAAGAAGAGGAAGAATGAGAAGAATGACGTACATGGCTCGACGCCTGCCACTGCTGAAACTGGAAGTCGATGCCTGCTGCGCCTCACCCGTCTGCGCCTCGCCTGAAGCGAGACATTTTTCCAGGAAGTGGTGGCGCCTGAGCTTTAGGCGCACCTCAGGCGCGCCTTTCATAACTATGGGGTGCCTCACTCAGTTCCATGCTGGCATGACCAATCCATCTAAATTCAGGTCATGTTTTCCCGGAACTGTCCATTGACACCTTTACCTTAAACTAGTGCATAAAGATATAGATCAAACTTGGAGAAAAAAAAGTGAGCTGATATTTTTTGAAGATCTTGAGAAAATATTTATTAACTGATTTATTGTTTAAATATAAACTATATTAAAGATTGCATTCTAAATTTTTTATCATATAAAGAAATATTAATTTTTATTTATTTTGTTTGCTTATGAAATATTAAATTAGAGGTTATGCTCATTGTATGACTGATACAGTAAAGAATAATAAGAGAAAATATGAAATACACGATCTCCTCAAGTAGGTGTTATATCTAAAATATATTACAGATGATCATTGCCATAACCTTGCACTATACCTTTGCATTGCATCTCATTATATTCATTTTTCTTATTTTTTTCAAAGTTATGATTTTCTCAAGAAAAATACAAAATACTATAATAGACCCTCCTTTAAGTGCAAGTATGTGTTAAACTCGAACTTGGATACTCAATCAACTATAAGTTCTCATGATATTTGAAATAGATCTTAAGTTATGAAGATTTTTTTATACATCTCAATATATGAAATATATTTGAAAAAGATACTCAGCCAACTATAATTTCCCAGTGAATTTGCCGAAAAGAATTGATGAAATAATTAATTATATTTATTGTATAAGTTATATCTAATCTGATAAGCATATAATTAAATTTAATATACTTTTTTCTAAAAGTAATAGAGTAAATTAGATAAATTATGTTGGACAAAAAGTTAATACATGAGTTAATTTAAGTATCAATTAAAGCACAACTAAATAGATTAATTTCTGTGAGTATATAAACTATATACATTCTCTATGATACCATAATACTTTTGTTTTAATAGATATTATTAATTATTATTATCATTAACAACCAAATATTATTCTAATTACTTGAGACTGAATATTTGTATTTTATTTTTCTAATCAACTATTTAGTTGTTAAATGATTGTTTATAATTTTTATTAGGCATATCTTTAGTTTTTTTTTCTTTTCACTTGAATAATCTTATACTTCTTAATCGGTGTACTAGAAGGTTTGTGTTAGACCTGATCAAACTATTTTAGATGATTTTCACTTATATTATCATTTATAAGGAATATTGTTATCTTTTTTTTTTCTAATAATTTTATTTTTAATTTTATTATTCTTAGTCTTATCATATATCTATCATATCTTTTTCATCTATGTTATACTCATAATTTGAATGTGTTTCTTCTTGGTTGCATAATATTTAATTCTATATAATATGGTTTGTCATATAATTGTTTTATAAAATTTTCTATAATTTATTTGGTACTTGTTAATTATAAAGAATTCTTAATGCATCTCTCAATTTGATCCTTTAAGTATTAATCTTATATAATATATCATTATTAATCTGTCTTTATTTAAAATATACTTATGTATATGAAATTACTGATATCTGATATTTCTTATTTACCTATTTTGATTAATATCATCATCACTCCTACTATTATTAAATTTATATTTCAAGTACTCTAATTTATTATGACTAATTTTAAATTGTTTGGATTCAAATGAAACCCTTTAAATTTTTAGTATCAATTTTTTTTCAGTTTCATCAACTAATGAAATGTCATCTGTAAATAACATACATCAATGAATATTTTCTTAGAAATCTCTTATCAATACATCTATAAATATTATAAAACTATAAAGATTGAGTAATAATTTTTGGTGCAATTCTTTATCTATTAGAAACTAGTGATTGATGTCTTGAACTAATTTTATTTTGGACACATTTTCTTATACGTGTAATTGATTATTTTAATATATATATTTGATATTTTTTTATATAATATCCATAAAATTAAATCTTTTGAGATTCTATCATAAATTTTTTCTAAATCATTAAATATCATGTATTATTATTTTTTATGTTTTTTATATTTTTCAATTAATTATCTAAGTAAATATTTTTCATGATAGAAATGTTTGACATATATTACTTATATAACAGAGCCACCCAATGACAATCTATAACTATGGCTGAAAGTATTTATTGACTTGAGTGATTTTAAACTTGTTGTTTTTCGTAATTCAAATATCATCCACATGCTCAATAAGCATAATTTTCATGTCTTCAGAATTCTTAGAAAAATAATGAAAAATTCAAAACATGCATGTGTAAACCAAACATAGTGATTGTTTATAAAAATCTCACAATTCAAGTTTTCCTAGATTGCTTTAGGTTATACAATGTTTTTTTAACCTTCAAATTATATTAGACTGTATTGCTTGAAACTTAAGTGATTTCTCAATAATATTTTTTCAAGGTTATCATAAATAAAAATATTTTTTATGTATAACTAATGTATATGCTATCTAAGAGATACTAGTAGTAAAATAATAATATATATAAAGGTCATCTTGGTTACTAGAGAGAGTATCTTAGTCATCCAAGTGAAATATTTGAGTAAATTATTTTATAACAATACTTGTTTTAAGGTGTTATCTTTTTATTTGAACATGTTTTTATAGCGAACATATATTTGCAATCAACATTCTTTCCTTAAGATTAAATATTAGTTTCTAAGTCCTATTAAAATGGATGATATTCATATAATCCAATATGATTCAATATTATCCTAAATGAGATAATATCTTAAAAGGAGATTTGAGTATGCTAGTATCGTTAAGAGAAGTAATAAAAAAAGTAAGAGAGAAAAATATTTGAGTACCATAAAATATATATGATTGGGTGTTGAGTACAACTTATATATTTTTTTAGATGATGATCGAAAGATCAAGATTAGAGGGATTAGTTATCAGATCATCTTACTCTTTGATAAACTTGTCTCTACTCCGAACATGATGCATGTCTTATTCTCTATGTCCTTGATGGTCAATTCACTCAATCTTAGATAAACTTGATAAACTTGATGGTCAATTCTCTATGTCCTTGATGATGCATGTCTTACTCTTTGATAAACTTGATAAACTTGACACAAAAAAAGCATTTTTTTGTGTCATCGCTGGGTAGTTTATTTATTAGTTGATCCAACATTTTATTTTGTCATCCTATAACTATTTGTAGAAGCCTCAAAAAAAACATGTCTTACTGCAAGCTCGCATGATGGGAGAAATGCTTTGAACTTGAACGGAGGTATAATAGCCCCTCCTACAAAAACTCGATCAGATGTAGTACCTCCACGTTAAAAAATAATTAAGTCTTATTTTTATAAACAACAAAAAAATACATGGATTCTGGTACTGTTAGGCGTTAATGTAACTGTAACTGGAGGTCATGCACCGTTTTGTTCTTGTTTCCAACTTTTAAAGGGTAGTGCCAAAGCTGCAATCCCACAGAGAGAGATAAACTTAGAGAACACAAATAAAATTCTAAAATGTATTTTAAGATTTGAGAATGAGAGATAGCAACAGTAGAGCAGAAAAGAGCACAAAGCAGAGGAGATGAGAGTTTTAAAATTGAAAATAAAAAAATATTAATACTTAATATATATTTATAGATTTTTTAATTAAAAATAATATATATTTTTTTAAAAATTCACGTTTTTAATATACTTTTGGATTTCTGCCCCTAGCTGTTGGAATGAATTCCAATGGCCGGGATGAGTTTCTGTAGCACTTAGGTAAAAAAATTTATTTTTTAAGTAGCAGCACATGCACACTTATCCGACAATGACAATGTCTCTTGTCCTTGTTGAACACGGGTGCGTGTTCGCCCGATGCTGTGATGTGGCGGACGACGAACGACCCAGTTCCTTAGTTGTTGGGACTTCTGTCCCAAACGGGCCGATCCACCACGTCAACATTGTGGATCAAGTTGGAGTGCATAAAAATACACATTTTTTTAAATGGGTCTAGGGCCTAGATGTTGTCTTGGGTCATGTTGATCAGTGACCCTTCACCCGGTCTTGAGTCACGGTCACCATGCCAGTGGACCGAGCTGCCAATGGGTCAGGTGCACGGGCCATGCCCGACCTAACATGAGGCACGAAAGCCTTTGGCCAAGCACGACACGAGCCATACCTCGGATTGGCACAACTTAAATCTAGACATGGTTATGGACTATGCTGTGTTGGGCTAGGTATGACTCAGTCGGATCTTGTTTCGTGCCATGCTCGGTTCACCCTGCTCACTTGATACCTTAAAAAAGAGTTTATATTTTATTTATTGTAATTTTTTTTAATACAGTAAACTATGTTAGTTTTCAATCAATGCTTAAGGTAATTGAGCAATTTGATTTGGGATATAAATGATCGAATTTTTATGATGTGAGAGTTACTAATTCTAACAAAGTATAACTCTTACACAGAAATTGATGAATGATTATTTCACAAAATAGAATCAAAATAGATGTTCAATTATGTTGGATGGATGAACTAATTAGAAGGAAAAAATATTTGTAAATTTCATGGTGAATTCTTTTAGAGGAATCATATTCATGAAATCTATTGATGATTTTGTTATGATCAAGCTGAAAGATATATTATTTTAATTACTTGATAATTAGGTGAAAAAATGATAAAGATAAGGTTGTTAAAGTTATAACATATAATGTTTAAAATTATATGATGACATGTGTTTATAATTTAAATTTATTTTTGATTATTTAATCAAGTCATTACTTATTACATATTACTTCTATATTCTTATATAACTTTAGCTTATATTGGGAGATTATTAGAATTAAAAATGTCATATTTTTATTGGATACCATGTATTACATATTAACCTGACTTATAGTTGGAAGATATTGAAAAACTATTATATATCAAAAAGATAATAGAGCGAACCATATCTATAAGTGGCTATATTTATAGTAGAGCGTGATTATTTAACATGATAAGATGATTTACTAAACAAAAGAAGTTGCTAAGGCATACAAAACTAAGTTTGTAATGTCTTTAATCATCTTATTTCGTATCAATGAATAAAAAAATAAGTTAAGGAAACTATTTATTAGTTCAGATTTGACAGAAAGTAATGAGTAAAATAAGAAAATGAAAAAAAATATAGTTAATATAATTTTTATGTTTTATTTTTAGAAATTTGTAGTATTTTTTTGAATGTGTTGTGCTCTTTTGTACGTGTTCTTCGCTTGGTGAATGTTGAAAAGAGACATTTTATGAGCTATATTTATGCTGCCATAAAAAATATAAAGGAAATAATTGTCAAAAGCTTTAATGAGAGTAAAAAAAATGTAAGAAAATTATGAAAATCATTGATGGTAGGTAAGAGATTCAGCTTCATCGGCCTTTGTATTCAGATGAATATTTTTCTGAATTCAAATTTTTAATATGATATAAAATAATTATTAGTAGACTTAGATTCAAATGTCTATGAAAATGTATATTAATACATGTCGAAATTTATGAAAGAGAGAAGTGAACAAAGTGAAATTATATCATAATTTGATTTATACATGCATGTCAGAAATTTTTTTAGCAATGAGTTTGCCTTTATAACAAGGAAGACTAAACCTACATGTTAATTATTTAGTTTTGTTGATAACTGTATTTAAATTATTTTATATTTTTGATTAAAAGATATAAAATATTTTATTGATAATTTATTTATATTAATTGCAACTGAATAGTTGGGTATGCTTGGATATAATACTAGAAGTTTGTAAAAGTTTCTATAATAAGTTCTCAATCTAACATGTAGTACATTTAGTTATGAAACAAATTAGAGTTTCTTTTAGAATATAAGTTATAAGAACAATTACATGAATTGAATATCTTTATTATATTATTTAATGTAATATATAATCTAATAATTATATATTTTTTTTCAAATATATATCAAGAGGAGAAATAAGCTGTAATATCAATACTTGAATGAATTAGCCTACATTAAGTACAATCGAGCCTTAATAAAAAGATTCAATAAGCTTCATATCATTAATTATATATTTTTGAAAGATATAGATAATAGCAATGAATAGATGATTGGAAAAATAAAAGATAAAGTGGTTGCAAAAGATAATTTGATCTTTGAGGATGATGATTTAATGTGAGGAGTTATGTTGTAAGAGCAAGTTGAGCTAAGAAGCTTAAAGTTTATACAAGGGCTAAAGTAAGTGCTAGAAAAATGTTAGCACCAAAGTCAACATCAACAAATTCTAAATATACTTCTATTTATGTTTTGATTTGAAAAAATAAAGAGATTACCTATTTATCGGGAGAGGAAGATGAAGATGAATGCGAGTTCAAGAGAAATGATGAAATGCATGATAATAATGATGATTTTTTGGATTTGTAGTTTGAGTAGAGGTGTCAAATGGGCCGGGCTGACCCAGGCCCAACATGGGCCCGACATGCTACAATGATGTGCCCTAGCCCGTCATGCCGTGCTAGGCATGTGGGCACTACACGTGTGATCATGGACCGAACATGATTAATACGAGCTGACGCCCGACATGTGAGGTTTGCCTAGCCCCGAAAGGGCCAAGATGCGCGGCGGCACGTTGTTGAAATCCTTTTTTTTTAATTAGGGTTTTGTTTGACTTGAATTGGGTCGAACCTGACTATTTTTGGGTTCAGGGTCCGTGCCAAGCCATGCATGGTAGCCCGGTTGGGCGGCCTAAAACTAGGCCGGCCCATGATACCTCTAAGTTTGAGAAAGACTTATGAGTATTTATTTTGGTTATCTTCTTTTAAATTTTGTTATGAAGAAAAATCTTTATGATATTTTATTTTTATGTTTAATATGATATATTTAATGTTTTAATTTTGTTTGTTAGATTGTTGAAATTTAATAATTTTATTTTATAATTTTTAATGATTGTGCTGGTAGGAAATATTATTAATATTTGATTTTTATATTCGATGCTATTTATTTATTGTATTTTATTAATAAGAAAAAATTATAGATAATTATTTAATGAAATATATAATTTATAAATATTTTTATGTAGAATGCACCACATAAAAAAAATACATGCCTTAATTGGGCCTTGTACCTCAAGGCTCCAAAAGGGTTATGTGCCTTGGTACGCCTTGTGCCTTACATAATTATGAGTAGAAATAATACACACACATGCTACTACAATGCACACGCCCTATCTCTTTATAATCATTGAGTTTTGAATTTAAAAGCACGATAACATTAATGCTAAAAACCATCCAACAATTAATAAAAATCATAAATGATAAATATAATGGAATATCTTTATATGATGGGAAAAATGGATTGTGTTAGCCTAGAAGTGGTGCTCCCTTCGATAATGAGAAAAAATTAAAGAAAAATTATTAATAAAAATAATTTGAAACTACAACATTTATTATAATTAGGTTTTTATTGTACTAATAATAAATATTCTTATTATAATAGTGTCTTTTTCTTGTATTAATAATATTTTTATTATTGATCTTTTATTTTTTTAAGTAATAATTTGTTCTTTAAATAAGTAAATAGCTAAAGAATAATTTTTAAATGTGGTTTTGAGATAAAGTGTGACTTTAAATATAATTTTTATGATTTTTTAGATCAAATATATATTTGAGGTGGTTTAATCTTCACTCTCATCCAATGATTTTTGTGACTCATACATTGATACTTGATTTTATTGTGTTTCTTAATGAGTAGGAAAAAATTGTTAAAATTGTTTTTTATTTCATCACTGAAAAAAATTTGAGATAATTCTTTTTTCAATTCATCTCAACTTATTTTTTTTTCTTTTCTAAGAATGATATGGATGATGTTCGTATATAAATTTGAAAGTGAACTTTGAAAATTTTTGTCATATTGTATTCACTTATTATATTTAATTTTTTAAGTAGATATTTGTATGTTATTACTTAAATATTAATATAGTGGATCTCATAAAAATTTAAAAATTAAATATGTTTGTATGAGAATATTATTGTGATGATTGATTATCTGATTGGTTTTTATCTTATGTGCATATATTTTATTTCATGTCTCGGTACAATGACAAATATTTTTTTTTCAATAGTAGTTAACCTCGAGTGAGACTTATCAAACTCATCCTTTTGGGGCCCTGAGGTACAATTTCTAATCTCTTAGTAAATAAGCACTTTAATTGCCGATCTTTTGATAGGTTTTTTGATTTTTTTTGTATACTTTAGTCTCATGAACTTTAGAATATGAATATTGTTATATATATTTATTATTGTAAAATAATAATTGATGATAAGAACATATAAACTTTTATCATAGTAATGTATAATGAGAATGATGTATAAAAACATACTAACTAGATTGGAACAAATCAAAAATTGGGTGTTTTCATCCAAAAAATAAGCAAAACAAAAAATACAAAAGAAAACAACATAAATCATATTACTTCATTTAAACTGATGTATGAATATCTGAAATATCAAATTTGAAGGAAAAATAATTGAGTTGAGATCTCTTCAAAGTTTTTTTTAAAATATTAGCTAGTTGATCTGTAATTGTAATATAGACAATTATTATAGTCTCATTCAAGATAACCTCTCTTAGAAATAAGTAATCTATCTCCATATTTTTTGTTTATTCGTAAAATATTAGATTAAAAGCTATATATTTTGCTGCTTGATTATCATAATATAAAGTGGTAAGAAAAGTAAATAGGTACCCGAGTTCCTCAAGAAGATGCTTAATTTAAAGTTTATCACAAGTGATTATCATTATTATATTGAATTTTATTTTTGTACTAGATCTCGAGATTATTTTCTTTCTTTTATTTTGTTTGGAGATAATATTATCCCACAATAAGGTACAAAATCTTATATTAACTCATTTTTGGTTTAAACTGATGCCTAACTTGAATCTAAAAATTTGACTAGTTGGAGATGTTCATAATCTCCAAAAGAAGTATCAAGGTTTAGATATTTCTTTACAACTTTAGTATGGGAAGAACTATATCTAGATAGACTTGTCATATAGAATCTAGGAAAAATTGACTACAGAAGTTATATTTATTTTGGTAATAATCAAATAATAATTTTTTCTTATGATTCTTTTGCAAGTAATTGAGTAAATTAGAGAATCTGTATCAAACAAGAAACATATTTTTGTCTCAAACAGAGTATTTACTTAACACAAACCCAAAGACTAATCTCTGCGAGATTATCAATCTCATATTTTATTTGTAATAATATAATATTTTTTATTTAGTAAGTCATACCAATTCTAAGAAAGTATGTGAGTCTCAAAATATTTTATCTGAAATATTGATTAAAAATATTTATTGAGTTGAGTAATTCTCAATTCTTAGTTCTCATATATGGATGCCATTCACATATATAATTAATAATATAAATTTGTCATTTGAACTTCATTAAAATAATAAAGAGTAGTATTTAACACACATGTATAAACTATAAGTGTTTACAAACAAACATTGATTATGCTATATAAAATTTAGGTGGTTACTCCATATATAATTTCTCTTCAAGTTAATTATAAATAAAATTATTTTTATGTCTAACTCATATATTTTTTTATCCGTGAGATGTTAGTGATATAAGTATTCATTAAGAGATTACCTTGACAACTTGAGAAAAACATATTTCTCTAATCCATTTTATACATTTGAGTAAGCTATCTAGTAATAAGTCTCGTCTTCAATGATTCATCTTTTTATTTAATTTGGTTTTCATATTGTACACACATCTGCAATCAATAACATGAATTCTTGAAAGTCGTAATATTCTCAAGTTTCATTAGAATGAATGCTATTTATAGTTTATATCTTACAACATAGCTCATTGTTATCTTGGATGAAATAACATCTAAAATGAGACTTGAGTATCATAATATCTATAAGAGAAATAATAAAAGTGATACAAGTAGAAAAAAATGTGTGAGTACGATAATACCTATGAAATATAATATTTAATACAATTCTATTTCTTTAAAAGAATTATCAAAATATAAAAATCAAGAGAGTTAGTTATACAATCATCTATTTTCTCGGGAGACTCACAACTATTTTGAATATGTTGCATGTCTTATTTTTCAAAAATAAACTCTACTGAACTTGTGACCACATAACATAAAAAAAAATAATCATTTTAAATAATAAAACCACATATCAAATGCATTTATATAACGAACAAAAGAATTAGGATAACCCACATATATGATGCTTTCATGAAAAACATAAAAGAAAGAAATTACAACATAAAAATTATAATATTCTCCCTCAAGCTATTTTGTAAAAGTCTAAAATATCATGCATAGAGGAGAGAGAAATAAGTTGTGCTACTTCAAGATATTTGTAAAGATATCTGGATCTTCTCTACTATATGAATATATATTATAGCAATGGTTCATCTAGATTTTTCTTTATGAGCAAGAAATAATTCACCTCTATATGTTTTGTCCACTATGAAATACTAGATTAAAATTATGTATCATATGGCTCGCTATTAGACTTTCATAGTAAAAGATAACGAGAGAAAATAATGTATCCCCAATCATTATAAATAATAAAACTACACATCAAATGCATTTATAAAATGAGCAAAAAATAATTAGAGTATCCCACAAATATGATGCTCCAATGAAAAGCATAAAAGAAAAAAATTATATAAAAATTATAATATTTTTTGCTCTAGCTTATGTGTATAAGTTTAGAATATCAAGTTATTAGGAGAGAAAAATAAGCAGGGCTACTTCAAGATATTTGTAAAAATATTTATTATCTTTCTAAGGAAAAAAAATGTATCTTTATTTGTTTTGTTTGCTCATTAAATATAACATTAGAATTAGATGTTATATATCTCATTGTTTGACTGTCACAATAAAGGGTAATGAGAGAAAATAATACTTTCAATTTTTTTGAGCAAATGTTATATCCAAAGTATCTCACAAGTAATTATTATCATGATTCTGAATTCTACCTCTATATTAGATTTTGAAATAATTTTTTATCTCTTTTTTTAAGAGATAATATTGTCTTAAGGAAAAATATAAAATTTTATCGTATACATTTTCTTGGTGCATGCTAGTACCTAATTTAAATCTGAATACTTGATTAACTATAAGTGCCTATGATTCCTAAAAAAAATCTTTACACACCTCCGTATATAAAGGGTTACATAAAGATGAACATGCTGAAGAGAATTTAAAAAATAACTAATTATATCGATTACATATGCAATATATGATTTTATCATAGTTAGATAATTAATCCTTCCTATGATTTGCGTATAAGTAGTAGAGTAAATTGAATAAATAACATTACAAGTGAAGTTAGAATCTAGACCATTAAAAGTGTTTGTTGGAGGACAACCTAGAAAACCAACCTCTCCAAGAGTATCAAATATATATATATTTTGTGCCAAGATAATATTTCTCATAAAATAAGCAAATGCCCAAGGTATTCATTTGAAATTGTGTTAAGACTTAGAATATATTCTTTGAGTTGAGCGATCTTAACTTATTACCTTTCGTAATCAAAATGTCATCAACAAATACAATCAATAGAATCATTTTGTCACTATGACTCACTTTAAAAAATAATGAAAAATTCTACAACATATTTGTATAACCCAAAGTCGGAGATTGTCTATGAAAATCTCGTAAATCAGGCATATGGTAATTGTTTTAGACCATACAATATAATTTATAAATTATATCTGATCATGCTGCTTGAAACTCAAATGATTACTTCATATGTACTTTCTCTATCATTGTGAAAATATGTATCCTTTATGCTTAGCTAATGTATTTTTTTATTGTGAGAATACTAGATTGACTAGACTCTAGGTAGACTTGGAATTTAGGGAAAATTTATTTTTTCTAGAATCAATTTGTTTGGTACATACAATGAATCTACATTAATGTAGTCAATGATTAATTATCTTTTCTAATTGGAGTCCCAAGTGGGACTATGAATTACTAAAAAAATTATTTTTTTCAAGATCTTTATTTTTCTTAGGCTTGTTAAAAATAGGTTATGCTCAAAAATAATATTAGTACTCACTAATATTTTATTAATCTTTGACAAATAATATTAATACCTTTTGTATATTAGATCAACCATGAAAAACATATTTTATATTTCTAGGTGCTATCTTGTCACATCATAGGGATACTTAATGAACAAAATTATTATTCCCAAAAATTTTGGGAATTAAATTTAATATTCTTTCTTGAAGGTGTAAGATTTGATAATATACACGATAATAAATGATAAAAGAGGATATTTGGTTGTTAAATTAATTTATGGTCATAACTAAAGGTGGAAAATGGGTAGGACAGCTCCATCCCCAAGGAAGCATGGATACGCCAATCTATAGTCGTGTCCATGTGTTGGACATGTGGATATGATATGGACATACCACGGATACGTGTCTGATACGCTACGTGACGTATCGTTGACTAATTCTTGTCTGATATACCATGTGGCGTATCGAACGGACGTGTCGAATACGTGCTCGATGCATCTTTATTGTGGATTCCATGTTCGAGTGCCCGACAACACCGACGTCGACAATGCTGTTTGAGTTTGAAAAGGTAATGCCGTAATGGCGGGGGAGGTAGGGGTTGACTTCACTTCAGGATTTCGAAGCAGTAACATGGGGGAGGGGGACCCAAATCCATTATTTTTAATAAATATGCAAAAAAATATGCATATTTAAATGTAAAAAATAATAAACAAATTATTTTGAAGTATGTAATATAAATATGCATGATTTTTGTAGTATGCAATATGTAATATATGCAATATATAAATATGTAATATGTAAGTATATTAGTTTTGGTTTTATAATATAGATTTATTTAAATGCATATTTTTTTTAATGTAGAATTATATAATATAATGAGTTGTAATTTTGAGCATTCACGTAATTAACAGAATAATTAAGATGATAATAATACTTCATTATGAATGTACGTCATGAAAAAAGTAAAATTGGATAAAGAAAAATGAAGAGGAAATATTTTTTTTCAAATATAATTTTTTTAGACAAATATATAGATGATCATATTATAGAGTCAAAACTCACTTGTATAATATTTCTTATGTTTGTGTTTGAATATTTATAAAAATAATATTTAAACATTTTTTTTTGTTTATCTATATTATTTTTTAAGGATAATATTTGTATATATTTATTTTTTTATCATGTCGTATCCTAGTCATATTCACATCCTAGTTTT
The DNA here is from genome assembly GCA_029783825.1 of Sapria himalayana. Taxonomy (NCBI): domain Eukaryota; kingdom Viridiplantae; phylum Streptophyta; class Magnoliopsida; order Malpighiales; family Rafflesiaceae; genus Sapria; species Sapria himalayana. The sequence continues at coordinate 868,389 of JAREIK010002637.1, read as the reverse complement.
TTGAAATTTATCGTGTCCCCGTATCTTATCATTGTCGTATCCCCGTATTCGTATCCGTGTTTGTGCTTCTTAGCCCATCCCTACTCGCGACATGGTTTGTAGTATGATCTGGGCTTGGCCTCGACACCACTCGAGCCTGGCCTGTAGGTTGTAGCTCTGTCCCGATGTGACCCATGACATGGCTCGAGCTTACGACAAGATCCGAGCCCACCCACAACACAACTTGAATCTGATCCACACACAATTTGAGCCCATTCACTGTACTCCCAAGTTCTATTGTGGCACTACCTGCAAACGCTATGCTAGACACGCCATGAACTGATTAGGAATCATGTCATACCATCATCAAGTGCATGTGGATCCATGGAATTGTGCGTGTTGGGTCAGTCAATTTGGCTCTCATGCCGAAGTGTGACATCATTTGACCTGACATGTGTGTGAAGTTCATTCGCGAGTCCTATAGATATTAAAAAATATAGCCGCATGAAGTTAGTGCACTTTTTTTTTAATTCAATTTTCAGAGTAGAGCACATGGCATGCATGCATCCCTATTTAAAAATTTTGTGCCATTGCCCAAAATCAATGGCTTTGGACAAGACACCGATGCATATCACCACCATGTTGGGCATCAAAAAAACATGCATAATTTTTAATATTTTTTATAAAATAGATTTTTTTAACTATATTATTGTTAACTATTGGATTTCTATCAAATAGTTATGAATATAAATCTAATAACTATTGGGTTTTTACTCGTCAAAAAAAGAAAAAAATTAATATTAAAAATTTTAAAGAATTATATTAACAAGTGATTAATATTTATAATTTTTTACTCTTAAATTATAATTTCTTATCTCTAATTCTCTTTGAATCTTAAAATTGCAATATTGTTCATCTTATCACTTGGCATATGTTGTGTGTTGTGACTTTGAGGAGAGTCCCAACAATTAGCTTATTCATTGGACTTTTTTAACATGTTATCTCTGGAATAGATATTAGTCTCTAGGTTTCAAAGTTTATAGTTTTTGATGCATTCCTTCTAACTAATGCGTATTTTATAGATTTAAAGTTCAACTTATTCTTCTCACTTGGCATGTGTACATGTGTCACATCCAAAGACTTAGAGGTGGGTTATACTTAACTTTCTCACATGCAACATTTCGAATGGAGTCTACCCATCCACAATAGATGTGAAAGTTTAGTTCTTCAGGTAGCATACTATGATAATAGTTTTTGCCCAAAAATTTAGTTTCATGTCTGCTCAACTATTCATGTAATTGTCTTCTCAATCAGTATTTTGTTTAGTTTTTCTGCTATACCATTTTATTGGGGTATAATTTGAACTGTGTTCTACCTCATAATTTCTTGCTCAACTCACAATCAATCTACTAAAAAAGTTTGTCATATTGTCTATGTGCAAGATCTTTATCTTGTTGCTAGAAATGTTTCTACCAATACTTTAAACTCTTTAAATTTTTATAGGACATTCAACTTCTTCTGAATAAAATCTATCTAAACATATCTAGAGAAATCATCAATAAATGAGACATAGTAACTTGATTTTTCAAATGATATATCTGGTATTTTTCTAAATAAGTCATTTTATATCAAGTCCATCATTGCTTTTGATCTAGTGATTAATGTCTTGAACTTCATCATATTTTGTTATATATATATAGAGTCTTAATAGAATTCAAAACCTTGTAAACAATTTGAAACTCCTTTCAACATGTTGTTTGTATATGTAGTTGTGAGACTTTTCTTATTAATGAACTCAAGTCGCTGATGCCACAAATTTTTCGAGTCTTTTATCAAAATTTTGTTCTCACATGTTGCATTCCCTTCAGAAAACAGAATCACGACACTATATTAGTCGTAATGGCATATGATCTTGTCATGATCTTAAGTTTCATTTGCTTTATGTTTTCTAGAATTTACATGTTTATTGTGAAATTTCTTTTTCTTAGTGGTCTTTATTTGTAACGAAGGATCTACTATTGATACTAGGGATAATGATAGTTATCAACTTGTATATTGATCAAACCCTCATTCCTCGAGTAATAATCTTTTTTCACGAGTAGTTTTACTTGACTTGTTATCATAAGTGAAAATCAAATCTAAAGCTATCACTATCTCAACTTAGATGATCATTTTGCTGAGGCTTGGTACATGTATTATACTTGAGAGTTTCTTCACAGTCCCTTCATACATTCTTATTATATCTTTCCATGACTTACAATATTAGTAGTAGAGTTGTTGCCCATGTACACTATTCTACTATCATGGTTTTCTTAATTAATATTATTTTTGATGTGGAGTCATGTGATATGATGCTTCAGAATTAATGAATCATGTATAATTACATTTTTAATTATATACAATCCTTTTTCATTGATCCACTTTTAACATATTTAGCATAGGAAGCATATGTTTGACAATCCTTTTTAAAATGTTATAATTCATTGCATTTTTAATACTTGGCCTTGAATTTTTATGTCCTTTGGCCTTTTTCTAATTGTGGTTTGCTTGCTGAACGAGGGAAGTTGTTATCAGTTGTGTTTTTCACAAGTAACATTTCATCGGAGGACACTCCCATGTTCTGTCTCTACATCTTCTTAGACAAAAGAGCTATAATCATACTTTTGTATGTCACATTCATTCAATCATTACCAATGATAACAATTAAATTATCTCATGAATTTGATAGCGAACAAAGCATCACCTCCACTTTATTATATTTGATTTCATAGCATATAGATGTAAGCTGATTAATCAATGTCTTAAATTCATGTATGCAATAAGAGAAAGTTACTTAATTCTTCGTACATAGATTGAACTTCTTCTTCTTTAAGAATATATGGTTGATTGACGACTTGTTCTTATGAGCATTCTTTAAAGTCAACTACAATCTCTTTGCTGTTTCTTTTGTAGTGATTATTCACAAGCATGAAATTATCTAAGCATAGTTGAATCAAGTTTTTAGCCCTTTGATCTAGCTTTTTCCATTCAATGACTTTGATTCTTTATTACTATTGATATGCTACATGACTTTGGATTGTTGATCATAGACTATAAATCTTAATCACTAATAAGTTTTTCATTTTTAATTTCCAAAATTTGAAATAATTGTCTAAAAATTTCTTTCTTCTTTCTCATTGATTCAATCATTTACATAGTTTTCCCTAGCAATTTTTACATATAAACCTTCAAAATAATTTCCTCTTATATCAAATGTCCTGAATCAGAGTATAAAACTAAATATCAAGTCTAACTCTGATTATGATACCAAATGTTAGGAATCGGAGCGTAAAACCAAATTTCAGGTTCAATTCTGATGCCAAATATGAGCAGCAAGTTAATTGCTCCACATGATCTTGTCGTTAGTTAGTTAGATATTATTTGACTTCGGCTGTATACTAGGGAATATAAATACTTAGGTTAGATCTATGATTCAATTGATGATGACAGGATTAAGTATGAGTTGCATGAGAGAGAACATGCATAGCTATCATATACAAATAGATTCATTTAGAAGAAAAGAGAGTGAGGGAAGAGAGCACATAGTTATTCACACTTGGAATTAATTTAAATTTTATGTTTGCAATTTATATTATATTACAATGAGTTCTATTTCATTATCGTATCTTTTTTTTTTCTCTTTTTTTTTTCTTTTGATATTAATGTCATTTACTAATCATTTAAATATAAATCATGAATACAAGTAAATAATATCACAACTACACATTTAGTGTTGTGGCATCATCGAAGATAGTTGTATATTGTCTTGGTAATAAATATAGTTGCAACAACATATTCTCACTCACATCATCAAATTAATTGTGACAATATATTTTTATGTTGCAAGACCAAGTCACGATGACATATTTTAAGTTTTAACAACAACTTGAGTCCTAACATAAAAAAAATAAGGTCGTGATTAGCATAAGTTAAGAAAAAGGTTTACACAATTACCGCTTGGAAGAACCAAGTCTCGATCCCAACATACTGAGTTGTCTATTCTTCAGCTTGTGATTTCCTTTTCTATAACAACTATATTTCAAGATATTATTGTTGACTCATGAGTTGATAACTGAGAATTTAAAATGAAAATATTACTCTCAAGGACTGTTTTAGCTGGATGATGAAAAACACATGTTGATGTCTTAAAGAGAAGTTTTATGTATTTATTTTTAGTAAGTTATTATGGAGCAACTTTGTAAGGATTACTTGATGATTTTGATAGTTTGCCTGTCTTTCTTAATATACTATAATGTTTTTGGTCTTATCTCTAAAAATAGCTGCTAGCATCAATCTCTATTATATCATTTCTTCCTACAATATGTAAACTGTACGAAGAATCTTTCATGTTTCTTTACTAGCACTGTACTGCACAATATGTGACTTTGGTAGTGTTTTGATTCCTTTAACACACATACTGCATGTGCACACTGAACTCTACAATTCTGCCAAAAATCAATTCCTTATATTTTTTAAGTAAAATCACTTATTGTGTCCTTTGTGCAGATGCCAAATATATAGCAGTGGGCACATAGCTAAGGTTTGCTCACAACTTTTATGTTGAACACTGCTGCACACAGTAGGCAAGATGCCTACTGTGTTACCAACAACACACACACTTGCACACATCCACACGAGCACACCTTGTGCAAACTTTTCACTATGCATGTGCATTCTTTTACTCTGTTACTGACACATCTATCCACCTCATATGTGAACATGTCTGTTTTTTTACAGATGCCTATACACGTGTGCTTGTGTACTGTTACATATGCATGACTATGCACATCACACTATTCCTCTCTTTTCCTAGGTTTTCGATCTAATTTATGTAAAATAATAAACTCTAATAAAAAAAAAATACCAACTCATAATAATGTAACTTGATTGAGGGGATGTTCTATAGAAACAAACCAACTCGATTGGGACAACCCACATGTCAGCTTTCCATCCAAAGAATAAACAGAATAAAAAATAAAAATACAGAAATTTAAACCATAACAACTATGTTGTTCACATAAAAAAAATTTTGAATTCTAATGTGTTATTTGTTGGTTTTCAGGCAGGATGAACAATGTCTAAAAAATGATATAACTTCAGGGTTTTCTAATTTAGCTCTTCAGGGTTATAGAATACTTAGGATTTCAGCAACAAAATTAAAGTTTTGTTCTCCTGTTAAGAGTTCATTTTTGCTTGTTATTTTGACATGTTATTTATTGTTTCACAATTGAAAATTATAGAACTTTGTATGCAACATTCTTCTCAAAATTTTATTTCCCCTCTATGATTGCATAATTTATATTGCCCTCTTGGTATATCAGGCAGCAATGCTTTTCCATGGCATCAACTCGTCGCCCTTCTGATTTGCTGTCATCTTTCAATTCGATCAGTCGTCTCATGAATATCTTGTATGATGGCCTTAAAGAAGTTTTCCTTACTCTTCTTATGAACACTGATACCCGTGCAAATGTTCTTCAGTTTCTTGCGGAAGCTATTAATAGGAATTCTTCCAGAGCACATATGCAGGTAATTTCTTCATGATCATAGAAAATTTGATAGCATTTAAGGTACAAATGATATATCGTGCACTTGTTTTATATGATTCCATCATAATGGACAAAAGAGGGATGAGTTTGGTGGGATCATATTTGTTTAACCTTTTTATATTCAAATCTCTTGTAGCCTTTCTAGTAAATGGGGAAAATACTCTTGAGAAATTTCTGTTTATTAAGAAAATTAACATGCATAATAAAGCTCTGGAAAAGTAATCTTCAATCAATTAATATCCTTTGTAAATCATTACAAATTTAATAAATCATCTTTTTTGTGATAAGTTAACATTTTTTTGAGATGCAATATGAAATTTCAGTCTTGATTGGTGCATTATTGTTTCTTCTTACCTAAAACTTGATTTGTTGTCAAAGAGTTATTTTTCTGAATGGATGTCATTCAATGGTTTGATTATTCATTCAGAGGTTAATATCTATTATTAAAAATGATGAGAGAATGTTATCTGAATTTGGTATTAATAAAAAAAATGAATGCTTGCTTATTATTTGCAAGTATATCTTCTATTTATTTTCATTAGGATAAAATCATCTTCTCACACAAAGTGCCATCTTCATCTAAAACTAATAAATGTTGATGTTGTCTAAGCTTGTTCGTGTAAAATTTTGTTTGGACTTGGAAGGATTTGTTTGAGTTGCTAGATATTTAACTTAATCATTGCCTTGAATGATGATTTTATTCACATTGATTTGTAACAATTGTATCTTTTATCTGAATCAATTTGCTTTAATCTCACTAGAAGGTACAAAACAGCTTGTATGATATGTGGTTTGGGGTGGTTGAAGAAAATATCTAGTTGATTTAATAATTTGTAGTGAAATATTTGTAAAAAGTGATTGATGAATGCTTGTACTTTTTAAAAATGAAAGCAAACACTCATGATGTATAATCAGTGATATTATTGCTCTTTGAAATCATCTATCATAATTAAACCTAGTTTTAATTATTTTATAAAAATGAATAAAAAATATTTTTTTTTTAAAATAAGAAGTGTACATCATGTTGAATTGATGATGGGGACATTGATAATGTGATTATCAAGCTAACATAATTCTAAACCATGTGCATGTTAATTATTTTTGTGTGTACGACTGTGTCAGGTCACATTGAGATAAATCATGATGGATTGTTGCTATCTGGAATAGATTAAATATTCTCAAACATTGTAATAAAACTTATGTTCTAAGCCACCTTGGAGAATCTTAGAACATATAATTGGCATTGAGAATATATAGTGTGAATTACGTGGATTACCAGATTAATAAGAAAAAAGAAGATTATAATGTGAATCATGTTTGAATTGAATTTGTGCTGGTTTGTGGCATGACCTGCATGCTTGATATGCGAGGAACAAAATGTAGCACGAGTCACATTTCAAAAATGCACTTGAGTCACATTTCAAAAATGCATGCATTTTTAAAAGATTGCCCATAAGGCACATGCATCATAGTTAACCCAACAGGATATCGCCTAGTGCTTTCTTGTTGGCTAAAAAAAATTAATAAAAATTTTTATTTTGTCAATTGTTTGATTTAATCAAATGGCTAAATGAGTAAAATCTTATGGTGGTCAGATTTATCTACTAAATGACTCTCCTTTTTTTTATAAATTTTAAAAAGCATCATAGTGATCACAATTTTTTTTATATTTATAATTATAATTTTGATAAAGCACATAAATAATTTTAGTGATGAATTGTAACTTTGAGTACGAGGCATAATTATATGAGGTGAAGGTAAAAACGTACCTACTGCCGTCATAAAGTAAAGATATGCATTGCGTTGCATATATTTTATTCTAATTAATATATTTTAAATAAATAAATAAATTAATAATAAGTAAAAATTATAAAAATATTATTCTTTTTCTTATACTTCTAGACTCTTAGATTAAAAAAAAAGTATGAATAATAAATATTATGAAAATAAATTAGACATAGACATATATAATAATGATAATCCAACAGAAAGGTTTGATATTGAAATTATATTTTTTCTCATGACTTTTATCAATGTGCCTAAAAAATATAAAAATAGCTAAATTTCAGTACAGTAGACATACTTTATAATAAAAAATAAAAATTATAAGGATATCAAAGAATATTCAATATAATGTATCATATAGGAGTACCGATGAAATTGTGCACTTTAAGAGATATATTAATTAATATATAAAAAAAATATGATACATTGGATACTAGATGTAATCCAATTGAATGATGAGGTTTTTAAAGTTAGATTAATTTCAGGTTCATTGATCTTCTTTATTTTTTATAATGAGTTTGAACAAAAAAACAACAAAATTAAAAGATATTAGATTAAAATTTTGATCTTCTAGTATAAATATTTTTATTAAAATTTTGAAGGATTATAAACTAGTTCATATTATATAAATTTTTTCTCAGCTTGTTTATCATACATTTTCTAGGTCATTCAGTAAAAATGTCATATTAAAATACTTTAACTTAGGAAAAAAATTAGTAATTAATTAACTTAGGAAATATAATGGTGTAGTCTTCATGATATTCCACATTTGGACTAGTCATGATGACATTGTATTCGCATGTGTCACTGTTTTTTATATTAATTCTAAATAGAAAACAAATAAAAAAAATTTAGGAGTTTATAAGATTTTTTATTCTCATAATGGTTTTATCATATATGTGTGTCAGTTGATAATTTTAGGAAATATTATATTTAAAAATAAAATGTTTTGTATTATATTCGATAAAGTTTCAAATAATGATATCGTAATTAATATATTTATGAGAACTATTAGAGATAAATCCTTAGTTGATATTTTTTACGTTACATGTATGTGTCATATATTTGTCATTTGACATAAAATAGAAAAAAAATAATTTATCTAATAGTGTATGTAGAAATAAAATAATTTATCTCATATTAATAAACATAAAAAATTCATTAAAACATCTTAAAATACATATCAGATAATAAGAGTTTTATATTCTATAGTTGTCATTTGACATAAAAAAGAAAAAAAAATTAAATGAATAACATACATTTTTGGAAGCATATTTACCTAATGTTTGATTTATGTATTAGCTATGAATAAGTGATATCTTACTATATTAATAGTAAAAGTAACAAAATAATTTTGATGATTTAGATTGTAAGATAAATTTTTTCTTTTAAATTTTTTATAGTATAAGAAATATATGTTTGTCTGTAAACATACATATCATATGTATAATACTTAGGTACATATATAATATTAATAATATATTTAACAATTATAAAGAATATCCTAATTTTAGTATCATGACTATTTAAGATGAAAATAAGTTTTAAAAATATTGTTTATCAATTCTTTCTCCTTATTATTTGATTGTCTATATGGGTCATAGGGTTAAAGTAATATAAGTAGAAATTATGTTAAAATTCATATTTCCCTGCATGAATCAAGTAGAAGATTTAGATAATAGGAATTACGAATAATTATGTAATATATTGAGATATTATGATACTAGATATGATAATTTTTGTAAAATTCTGAGTATGAACTTGAGTATCATAATTAGAAATAATATTTTTTATTTTATTTAGTTAGCTAGAGACAAATAATGAGGTAATTTATTAAATAAAAGTTAAATATTTTTATACTTAAATATTGATTACTATTTTATTTTATTACATGATATTAATAATTTTAATATATTGAATTAATAAAAATTATATAAATCCACTTATTTCTTATTATATAAGATGATACGTAATCTACTAACTCTTATAATGTTTTAACATAATAGTAGTCTTCTTTTTTTATGATTGTAAGTGTTATTTAAATATAAAATTGACAATATGATTAGATATTATACAAGTATTGTCATGCTTAAAAGTGTGAGATAATTCACATATAAGTCTTCAATATCAAGTGAAAGAGTTTGTAGTGGATGATGACTCACACGACATTGATGATAATGAAGTTACGACTATGACCTTGAAATATGATAATTCGAACCATACAGATTAATCATGAATATTAGATTACCGACATGTAATTGTTACTAATTGTTGTTGATTTTCATAATTTTATAATTTTCTAATGTAATGTTATTTGTGATATTATGATTAAAACGAAATCAAGAAATACATATATATTCTTTATTGATTTATTTTATATTCATTTTTATTTATAATGTAATGCAATTTTTTTTAATATTTAAATATTTAAAAATTAAATTTTTATTTAAAGACAAATTTTATCTGACAACGTCAGTGCCTAGGGCTAGTGGTCACAGCTAGTGACATTGGCTGCTGGGCCCCTGACTGATTGGCCAGTGATAGCTGGGTATGGGGGCAAGGCTGCACGGGAAGTGGCCAGTGGCTACTATCAATGCCAGCCTGTGGCCCAATGCCATGGTCAAACCAAGCTGCAGGCGGCTTGGTCCATGACTAATTCAGTATGACCCAGTCCGATCTGCCGTGATCTGCTACACTTGGCTGAGGAAGTCATGTCATTGGGTCATGCCTGACTACCTCCCATGTTGCCGTGCTGGCATGACCATGATAAGTGATACCCAATTCATGTTGTGTCCGGAACTCTGGTCAAACTTGGCCACTAAAATTCAAACCGTGCCGGGTTGACACAACCCTATTGACACCTCTAATATCACATTCGTGGCAGTTCCAGTGTGACATGAATCAGCAAAATCTTAACAGAAACACTGTGAACAATTTTTCTGGAGAATTGGTGTTTAAGAGTCTTTAATTGGGCTAAGCATTTCTTGTTCATCAGCATCCTTATTCATACACTTAGATTTCTTGCTATCTGTAAAAAGAAAAATCATATTAGCAGTAACAGCAGTTCACTGCTCCTGAATGTGCTGCTGGGCAGCTTTTAGAGAAGTATATGTCTGCCACCGAACATCATCATCATCTTATTTAACTATGTTGTACACAGTTGCAAGATGGTTATCAATTATCATTAATGAGGATTTGAGGTGAATGATCTTCATCAGTCATTGCACTTCTTCTTAGCATAGGTACCTTTGAATGAATGTCACCACCCCCCCCCCCCCCCCCCCCCCCCCCCCAAACTATTCTTCTTTATTGCATCGTTTCTGAGTTTCTTCTGTTCCTTATCTAAAGCTTCTACCTCTTTGACCCTATCTCTCTCTGCTCTTCTGATTACTTTGCTACAAGAAGTTTTCTTTGGTTCAGGTTGGTTCTTGAGAATGAAGGTCACGAGTTTATCTCTCACATCAACATATGAAACAAATCCATATGCACACACTTAAGCACAATCAACTGTAACTTTGAGATATTGAGCTGTCTCATGATTCCCACAGCCTTAGCATTGAACATATTTCTCGATGAAGTTCTCCAAAAGTGCTACAAGTTTTCGGTATCATGAAATCATTCTCAAGTGCAATTCCAGTTCTGACATCAAATTTTAATTGGGCTCCAATCTCATTGCCAAATTATTTTGTGGTATACAAAGGAGGTCTAGCTAGTGCCTTGGCAATCTCCACCATGTTTGACCACATTTGTCTTGATTCCATTACCCCTTCCTTCAATTTTTGTGACCATCTTGCCATTTTATATCTATAGAATGCATCTTTACAGATGGATGCACCACTATTTTGTAAAACCATCTAGATGCAAGGAAAAGCAACACAAGTCAAATTCAGCAGAAAGTTTCAACAGAAGCAGCAGTACCAACTTCTATTGCAAGTAGAGATTTTTGTTCAGGGAACAAATTTGACAATGAAAAAGGTTGTAGGCACAGACAATCAAAGAAGTCTGTGAAATAACCCTCAGATAATTTAAGAAACATGCATCCATATTTATTAGATGAATGATTTTTCCTGGATGTAAAATTGTGTTCTTTAAGTAAAGTATTATTTGACAAATAAGAACAGGTTCGTTCAGACAAAATCAGCATCAAATTTGTTGATTTCCACTTGGATGATAAGCAAAACTATGCAGATTACACTGCCAATTGTATGTTTGTAGAGCAGAAATTTCTTTCACCTCAATTGGGTTTGCCACACAAATAATAAATCCACAATGTCCATTTTTTTCCAGCATCACCAAAGTAAGGATTAAAAACATTCGGCTGCAAGGACTTTATTCTTTCATTACTATTATTCTTTTTAACAGCAATCAATCTTTTTAAACTTTTACTATTGTGCACATTGTTAAACACACTGTTGTACCCACTGTTGCACACTGCATTGGGTATCCATATCTACTGTTGTGTACACAGTTGCAGTTCATGCACAGATTTCCACATTGTTGCACAAGGGTAACAATGGCACACCTAGTGTTTATGGCTCGACTATCTCTCCTTCCCCTCCCATTTTTTTTTTTATTTTTGTCACACAAAATGGTGTGTGATAATGGGAGAGGGTGCACATGAGTTGTGAATTCTTACTCTTCCGTAGGGTTTACTTCCCTCTTTTTCACATAGGAAATATATGACTTCAGATTGTTATTCCACCAATACTGTTTAAAAATTTGAGACAAATAAAATTAAACTTAATATAAAATAACATATATCAATGCCTTTCCACAGAGGGAGACACTGATCGGGGTAGTCCCAAGTTAGATGTTCTCATTAAATAGATAAATAATAAAAAAATTTAAAAGTAATAGTAAAATTTTTTCTAAACTTCAACAAGATAATTAACATATATTTATTTTTAACTTTGTAAAACATATTAAATATTGTTGATCATGAAAATGAAATAAATATTATAAATAAATTTAATATATATAATGATAAGTCGATTGGAAGATCTAAGACTAATTTATTTTCTGATCATAGATTGGTTCAAGTACATAAAAAAATAAGTTATATAAAAAAATATCTCAAGTTTAGAATTACTTTAATATAGTTAAAAAATGAAAATATTAAAGAAATCAAAGAAGATTATGATAAACAGAGGAATTATAAAAAAATTATAGTTGTAAAACTAGTTGTAAGATAGTGTTTTGAATTATAGTTTTAAAACTAGTTGTACAAATATTTTAGGAGACAGTTTCAACATGCACCAAAATACATAGTATTTTGAATTATAGGCAATTCTAGCTTAGTGATAAAGTTATTGAATTTAAATTAATTTTAAGTTTATTGACCCATTTTATTTATCGTGATGAGATTGTTAAAGAAGATTTTGTTAGGTTGATTGTTGATGTCAAATTTTTATATTAATTTGTGAAAGATTCAAAAATAGTTTATTATATATATAAATGTATCAATCCTGTTTATCATAGGATTGTTAAGTTATTCAATATGAATGATATATTAAAAAATTATAGAATTAAAAAATAATTAATAATTAATGAACTTAAGAAAATATTATGAAGTGATGTCATTTATATCCAATATAAGAACTACACTTGATGATATTTTTTTGTATGCGTGACTGCTTGCTTTTTTGATTTTATTTGGAAATTAAATAAAAAAATATTTTAGTTTTTTTAGTTCTTTTATTTTTATAATGACATTATTATTTATATACGAAAGTTTTTGAAAATTTTTAGAAAGTTGAAATGCAAAATAAAATTATAATATAATATTTGATATTACTTCTAATATGATATTGTAGTAAATATATTCATAAAAATATGAGAGAGATTTTCTTAGTTAATATTTTTTATGTTAGATATATACAAGCAAATTAATTAGACGTCAGATACAATTAGATGTCAGATACTATTATAATTTAATATATTTAATGTAAAATTTATGTGTTGATTATTAATATGATATATCTGATTTTAGTAATAGTATAATTAGTAAAATGATAATTAATAAATAGAATCTGAATATATGATATTTTTTTTAAATTCATAAAAAATATTTTATAATATGAACTCGTGTTCATCTGTATATACTCTCATATTCTATATTGTACATAAGTCCAAATCCAACATGATTAATGTGTTTAATCAACATAGAGAACATGCATATTTTGATGATATGACTATTAATTTAAAATACTTAAATATTATTCAATCTTTTTATTATTTAGTTGTACATATGGTTTTTAGGGTTAAGGTCAAATGAGTCAAAAATATTATAAAATACATATATTAAAATTTTTATGCTAGATTTATGTGTTACATAATACATCTAATAATACAAACAAACTTAAAAATAATTTTATACTTTTTAGAATATTTTAGAAATATATTAAAATATTCTAAGTCATCTAATAGACTATAAAAATTTTAGGATCTATGGAATTCAATAAATCAAAAAGAGAAAAAAAAATATCTAGATGTCAGACACTAATAATTTTTAGCATACATGATGAAAATTTATATGTTGATCATTAATATGTTGTATTTGACTTTATTAATAGTAAAATTAGTAAAATTTTAATTAATGAATCAGATTAGAATAAATGATTTTTTTTTTAATTTATTAAAAATGTTTTATAATATGATAAACTTGTATTTATCTATATATACTCTCACATTCTGCATTGTACATAAATTCATATCCTACATGAGAAATATGTTTAATATATATAGAGGATATTTATATTTTGGTGACATGACTATTATGATTGAAAGAAAGTATTTAAAATATTTGAATATAATTCTCTTTATTATTTAGTTGCATGTATGACCATAGTTGTGAAAAGCACATTTTAGGCATACCTAGGCTCAGGTGCAAGTGAGGAACATACACGGTGCCTCGCCTTTGCCGGGTTGAGGTTTGTTCACACAAGCACACAAATAGTAGAAAAGGCATGTGCCTTTCCTAAGGTGCAAAGCTTTCCACAGGAATGCCTCTGTGCAGGTTGCCATCCATCGAGCTCTAGAAGCTCGACAAGCTCCATAGAGTTTGACCAGGAGCTCGATGGAGCTTGAAAATGCGCTGCATGGAGCTTGTGGTTGAGCTCCATGGAGCTCCTAGAGCTCTTGGTCAAACTCCATGGAGCACTTCCTCGAGCTTCAAGAGCTCTTCGTTGAGCTCCTCGAAGAGCTACAGGGAGAGGGGTGATGTGCAATAGGCTAGTGGATAGGTGTAAGTATATTTTTGGATTAATATATTTGATTATATTTTAAAAAATATATATGTAAAATATGGTGTGTCTTATATAAAATACCCGCACCTTAAGGGGGTGCCTTATGCCATAAGGCTCCAGGAGGATTTTGTGTCTTGGTACGCCTTGTGTCTTTCACAATTGTATATGACTTTTACCGTCAAAAGTAAATGAGTCCGAAATATTATAAAATACATATATAGTTGTATTAATTATCCACATGAATCATATTTATAGATTGTAACCATATTCCAAAATGATAATTTTTCTATTTAGTTAGTTAAAAGTTAACAACATGATGATCAATCAAATATATAAAAGTTATTGAGATGCCTAAATATTCATTACTATTTTATCTAATCACAGTGATATAAATAATTTCGATATATTAAGTTAATAAAAATTATATGAATTTATATTTTCTGTGTTTTCTAAAATAACATATGTTCTATTAATCAATTTGGTGTTTAGTATAGTAAATAATGTCTATTTTTTATACGACTAAATATTTTTTTAGATATATGAACAAATTTATAATTAATATTTATATAAATTATTTTATGCTTAAAAATTAAAAAGATATATGAATAGAGTCTTCAAGATCAAATCAAAATACTACAATGAGATGTACATCATGATTTATAAGCTGAAATTTGAAGTTGTGAAGATTAGAATCAATTAGAGTAATATGTGATGATCTTCAATAAGTAGTCACCACCATGAACATTGCATTATCTTTATTTTATTATTTTATGGCTTTACTAATTGAAATTCTTTCATTTTTTTTTCATTTAGAATGATGGTGTTAGTTTATATTTTGAGAGTGTGACTATGTGTATATTCTGGTTTGTGCTGGTTTTTCTAGATTTACCCAACCCTGCATGGCATGACTTGATTTAAAACTAGGCTACATGCCATTCCTGGTCACCCTTAATTTCAGCTGTGTCGGCACCCTATAAGTTTAACCATTCCAGCACATCACAATATAACAATCGCATCATGCCATGCTTGACACGACACAATGACACTGCTGGGCCACCAAAAGCAGGCAGTGCCGACCCAACACCACTTGTTTTTAACCTATAATATTCTTTTTTGATATTTTTTGACAATATTGATAAATTTCATGGATGGTTCAGATTAAAATTGTGATTAATAAATTGTCTTTTTTTTACTTTAATGCAATGATCTATATGTTTGATTATATTTGATTTTTTTACTTGTTCATTTTTAACTTTATTATGTTTGATTATGTTTGATTTATTGTCGAGCTAATCATGAGAAAGTTTCTACTATTACTTGTGAGTGGTATCAATTTTGAAAGCATACAAAATGTTATGTAATACATTGAGAGAAAAAAAATAAAGTATGTGTTAGGTTGTAAGTGTTATTTAACAAGGTTAATTGGCTTAAAAATGCTATGAGAGATTTTATTTGCATGTATTAGATTGCTTACTCATATTTATTCACTAGTAGCCAATTCACAATTGACAAAATAATTTTAGTAAGGATACTTTTGATTCTTGTTATTTCTCATAGATGAAAATGCATTAATTGAATTTGAGAAATACTTTTCTTTATAGTGATCTTGATGAATATATTGACATGGAGTATTCATCATGATTTATTGTACAAAGAAGACCATGTTGTGTTATAAGTTGTGAAAAACATTACAAGGTCATAAATGATCTTTTAGAGTTTGGTTTGATAGATTTTATTTGTTATTTCATTTGAATTTTTTTTCTGTTTATAATTTCTCATTTTTTTTTGATATTGATTAAATAATTGATTTATTTTGTTCGTGATACATATAAATGATATTGTAATTATAAGTTATAATCATATGAATGTATCAACTAAAAGAGTTCTTTTAGATTGTTTTAGACAAATTATCCCATGAGATATATATATATATTTTTAGTATTAATGTGACATTTTAATATGAATAGTTGTCCTTATCACTGATGAAATATGAAAAAGGTTGTATCTAATACATAAGACTCATGCTTATTGTTGGGGTTTTAGATTAATATCGTCATTTTTTTCAAATTGGGGTGTACTTTTCGTTCCATACGAGTAATTTTGAACCATGTCAGCATGAACTGGCCCATGAGCATGGTTCTTGCATGACCTGACATATGCCTAACCCAAGCTAGCTTATTTCACAATACAATTTAGTTGCAACTAGCCTAGGTTTGAACTTGGAGTCCAAGCAAGCCAAATGCCTTGATTAAGCCCCAAGATGGCTGGCAGGTCCACAACCCTAGGGTCCATGCTTTGGATCGTAGTCTGCATTACTGCAATGCCTACTTTAGTGGCAGGTTGGCTATTGCAATGCAATATAGTCTATTTTTGCATATATTATATATATGTATATAAACATAATTAATTATAAAATTTAAAATTTAAAATTAGAAAAAAACATAAAATATGACCTCAAAACAATCTTTTTAATTTAAAATTAGAATTTTAATTAAAATATGTTAAAAAACATTACATATAATATAATAACATAAATGATGAACGTACACACTATGATTTTCAAAATAAAATGTGCTAATATAAATTTTCAAAAAAATATGGTGAATGTTGAGTTGTAAAGTATAAAAACTAAAGAATCACAAATCATTCATTTTAATTGGTTTTGATTTTAACAATTTTAAGTTTTATCATGTACATTATCATCTGAATGTAGTTGCAATACTTAGACTTGGCCTTGAAGACCTATCTATGCATATTCCAAATATCTTAGGCATTATTAAATTTTCATAATATCTAATCGTAATTTAGTTTTTTTATTTGAAATAATATAAATAACCATAAAAAAAATAAATTTTGATATTATACTTAATATCAAAGGAGTCAGTAGATTATGTCATTTTAGATAGTTTGATAAAGATGGATTTATATAATTTTTATTAACTCAATATGTCCAAGCTATTTCATCACTTTGTGATAATATATAATAATAATTATTATCTAAGTATCTTAATAATTCACATTTATTTGATGAATTATTCCATCGTATATTCTTAGCGAGTTGAAATTGAAAAGTCATCGTCTTTAAATATGATATCAATTTTTGTGCTTGGAACCTTGCTAAACTATTATATATATATATATATATATATATATATATATATATTTCATAATATTTAAATAAATTTTTTAATTACTTATAAATTTTATCTTCTTTTCTTGTGGTCGGTTAATATAAGTAAATATATATTTTATTTGTTATTTTTTTAATCTTTATCTTTATATCCATACAAATAATTGAGTATTAAATAGATAAAATGCTCATCTAATATTATGAATATATTTTTTCATCATAATATCCAATCTACCAAAGTATACGTATTCTCTATATTAGTTCAATAAATTATGTATGATACACATACACCTAAGTGCAATTCTTGATGTGAGAGTTATACGAACAAATACAAATTTGTTCTTTCGTAAAAAATTAATAAAATTTTAAAAAGAAAATCCTACGCCTCATCTTTTATATTAATTATTATTTTACCGGTTTGATTATTAATGAAGTTGGATATTACATATTGGTTACTAACTCATGAATTTAATATTTGGTATGTTGAATTCTAATGATGCTTAATATCTATTGAAATTCTTTTTTTTTTCAGGTCTCATGACGTATATTGATAGTAAAGTTTTTGTAGTATATTAAATATCTTACTATATTTTAATTTATTTTAATGAGAGTAAATTATTTTTAAGTTTGTATTTCTTATTAAATTAATTATATGACACATATGTCATGAAAATTTATAGCCAAATGATCATCTTTAAAAATTCTTATAAATATATTTAATGTGACATAATTATTTATTAAATATTATACTATAAATTTTACTATGTACGAACAAATACAAATTTGTTCTTTCGCAAAAAAATTAATAAATTTTTAAAAATAAAATTGTCTCAAATCTTTTATATTAATTATTATTTATTAGTTTGATTATTAATGAAGTAGAATATTATATATTGGTTACTAATTCATGAATTTAATATTTGGTATGTTGAATTCTAATGATGCTTAATATCCAATTTAAATTCTTTATTTTTCATGTCTCATGACATATATTAATTGTAAAGTATTTGTAGTTTATTAAATATCATAATATATTTTAATTTTATTTTTAATTTATTCTAATAAGAGTAAATTAATTTAAAGTTTGCAATTCTTCTCAAATTAATTATATGACACATATGTCATGAAAATAATTAACTAAATGATTATCTTTAATAATTCTTATAAATATATTCATTGTAACATTATTTTTTATCAAATATTATACTATAAATTTTACTATATATTTCATATTATTTAAAGTCTTTCAAGACTTAAATATGTTGAAATTATCATGAAAGTGAAAGATTTCAAGAAATCCTAATATTCTTTTATTAGTCTTCATTTGAAATAATATAATGAGTGGTGATGTGTTTAAAAGGAATATCATTATGACTAGTTCATATATTATTAATTATTTTTTAGATTTATAATTTTTTATTATTTTAGTCTTATAGCTAGACTTATGCATCCTATGATAATTTGATTGGATATTTTTTTATATGCAATAAACTAATCTTGGATCTTTTACACATTGAAATGAAAGATTTATACCAATAATTAAATTAATAATATTTTCTCTAGCAAACAAATGATGATAAATAAAATAGGTTAGTAAATTTGAAGTTGATACAAATTTAATAACCTAGATGCCAAATAGAGTTTGTAAATAATCTAAATATATTATAATATTTTTAAGTAATATTCGTTTTATCTCTTAAGGTGTTTAGTTACAATATTAGTATTGAAACTATAATTCTTTTTTACAATAAATATATTTTTACCACTTTAATGATTCTAAGCTTAAGATGCTCATTTATGTATTTTAATTTTTTTTTTTGTGTCTGGGTTGAACTATACTTGGGAAATAATTTAATCTCAGATTTTTTGGTTGAGTTGTTATTTATATCAAACTCATGTATAATGTTAATTTTATTTTTTATATAATCACTAGATATTTTTTAGTGAGTAAAGAGTAGAACATAATTTTATAATAATATGTTATGTAAAATAAAAAAAATAAATAGTAATTATGTATTTTGTAAATATATAGACACAATCATAATTTTATGGACTTGGATCATGATTTTCTGGATTAAGCACACTCTCTCTTCAATTATAATTTATAAATTATAAATATTTATGAAATAAATATTCTACCACAATAACATATTCTAAATTAACAAATTTAGAGAATATAAATTTTTTTAGAGAGAATATGAAATTGTTTTAGTTGAGGTTAAAATTGAATAACATTAAATACCATGTCAAGTGGCTCATTCGTTGTGTGTGAAGATTTAAATTTTTTTTTAAAAGTTTTTTTATTTAGATTGATATTGGTATTGGCAAGAATTGGATTCATTTTCAAATTGAGTTGTAATTATTAAATTTGGAATGCGTGAGACACATTTTCCTCTAATCTGTGAATTTAAATTTTGAGGTGTTTGACCTAGTTGACTGGTCGGACATGCCGTGCTGTGCTAAATCAAATTCAGCATGCATGCTGAATTTCTAGGCCTAACATACAAAGTGTCATGCTGTGCGCTGGCACGTGTAGCTGCTTGTCATGACTTGCCTTGTGGTGCTTGTGCTGGTGAAATTGGGACATGCCTCATGCCAGGTTTGGGTCGCCCAACCCATTTGCCATTTTTGTGTGATGAAAATTGAATTTGAAATCTATCATCCTTAGACAAAGATATTTATCATCACACCAAAATATGACATCTAATAAATATATGTAATATGAAAATTTTATAGGTGATCCATCTTCAGAGTATTAATCTCGATCAAATATTTTTAATTTTGAAGTTTTAATGAGAACTGATATATTAGTTACTAATGAATATGTATGTGATATTTAATTAGAGTTTAGATTATTGTGGTGTAATAAAATGTTATCTGCTTGATTTATCTTTTGATTTTTTGTAAGATACTGTATGATCATTGTCTTTATTAGATAAATAAGAATTATTTAAATATATAAATTATTTATTTATTGTAAAATTTGCTATTATTTTTTTTAGTATAATTTATCATTATTTATATTATTCTAGAAAGAGTATTTTAGATGATAATATTCATAATCTCTAATATTTGAAGAAAATAGTTTTAAATTTTTTTTTAGCATTTATAGATATATTCATATGATAAAATAAATAGGGCATAGTTGGATATTTATCATTATTGAGAGATAATAAATTGTAAGATTTTTTTTCATTTTTTTTGAAGATAATTGTAACTTGAAAAAATTAAATAAAGACTGATAACTATATGGAGTAAATAAATATATAATAAAGTTACAACTTCAATTACTTGTGTTTTTTTATGATCTAGATTACATACTCCAGAAAATTATTATTATTTTTGTTTCAAGATATGCTATATTTTTCTATGATAGTCATATGATTTGATATTAATTATATTACATTATATAATTAATATGTGCAATTTATAAGTTAATATCAAATTTTATTATTTGATTAAGAGATTCTTAATTAAATAATAATATCCATACATCTGATCTCAATTAGTAAAGATAAAACTTGATTGTTAATGATGATAATAGATAAGATTTATCAATAAATATTCTCATGTTCTATTATTTGATATTAAGTTAATGTTTTTTTTTAACATTCCAATGTGCTTGTATTGAACAATTGTATTATAAATTTAGAATTCAATAATATTAAATTATTGCAAATATTGTATTAATTAAGAATAAATCAATCTATTATATGAACAATATTATACATACATGTATTTATAATACTAAGATGGTGATTGGAGCCCTTTTATAACATGCATACTTCTAAGTTCTAATGGAAAACAAAAAATACACTTGTATTCCCGTTACATGGTAATTAGGAACTATTCAACTTTATTGTTTTATAAATAGGTCCATTATATTCATGTTGGGTTATGTCCATGTTGCACCCAACCTTTTTTATTACTCTAATTTTATTTTACTCTACCATAATGTGTTATGAATATGAACCACAGGTGGATTCTTTGTCATGTGCCAGTTCTGGAATGTTTGTCAATTTAAGTGCCATCATGCTTAAACTCTGTGAGCCATTTTTAGATGCAAAATTGACAAAGATGGATAAAATTGATCCTAAATATCCATTTTACAGTAATCGTTTGGATCTGAGGTGATAATGCATCTCTATGCCTTGATTGTCATCCATGTTGTGCTAGTCATTATTGTTAATGTTCTGCTCCTGTTTTTTTTTTGTTCTATTCCAGAGGACTAACAACATTGAATGCTTCATCAGAAGAAATTTCAAAATGGATTAGTGGAAGTAGTTCTTCAATGCTTGATTTTCCAGCACAGTCTAATAACATGGTTTTAGGCCCCTCACGTGACAAGACAAACCTTGCATCAACTACCGTAGAAAATTATAAATGCTCATTTATTTGTGAATGCTTCTTTATGACAGCAAGGGTACTCAACTTGGGTCTGCTAAAAGCATTTTCAGATTTCAGGCATCTAGTTCAGGTATCATTTACATTTTTTGATTGGATAGTTGTATCCTACAATTTTTTTTTTTGAGATTTCGAAGTGTAAATTGTGCTGTGTGTGATAGTGATCGAGGGAAGTACAATAAGGTAAATAGTTCTACTTTTGATGCTTATGTTAGTCTTTATTGAATGTTCCACTCCAAAGCAAGATCATTTGGTTGCTACACTTGAAAATTAAAAATGAAATGATATGTGCAGAAAATATTGAGTAATAATCTCTATTGAAAATTCTGAATAAAAATCATGTACATGTGAAATCTTTATATAATGGTCTTACTCTAATCAAATTTGGGTAACAAACAATTTGGATGCTCACATCCATACTGTAACAAGGAAACAAAACAAAAACAAATTATAAAATATAATTTGTAGAAATAAATTATAATTTTGAGTAAAATTCAACTTACACTCAAATTTTGATACTCAAACTGGTATATAAACATTTAGAATATAATTTGGAGGAAAGAAAAATAAGTTAAAATTTTTTAAAATACTTATAAAAATATTTGATGGTATATAAAAATATAATTTGTAGTAATAATTTTATCTTAAAATTTTGTCCTATTTAATAATTTATTTTTATGTGTTTTGTTTATTTGTGGTATATTAGTTTTGAGATTATATGACTTACTACCTAGCTATCATAATAGAAAGTTAGTGGGGGAACAAAGCGGGGACTTGATCTCCTTCAAAAAGTATATGATTCAAATTATCTGGCAAGTGATTGTTGCTATCACTTTGAATTTTGTTTATGTACTATAACTTAAAATAACTATCTATTTTTTTATTTTATAAAACACTGGATTACTTCTAAGAAAAATATAGAAATTTATGGTAAATCTTTTTTTAGTGTATATTAGTATCAAACTCAAATTTAAATATTCACTTAATTGTAAATATTCATGATCGTCAGAAGTTTTATATATCTCAGTATACAAAAAGTTGTGTCTAGGTAAATCTATCATGACATAAGAAATACTTATACTGGATACAAATTATATGTAGTTTGATGATAATTAAATAATTAATTTTTCATATAATTCATTAATAAAGATTAGAGCCAACTAGAAGAGTATTATCTAACAAAAATTAAATATCTAGGTCAATATGAGCATCTACTAGAGTATAACTCAAAAGATTAATTTTTGTGAGAGTATCAATCGTATCCCTTTTCTATAATAATATGATATTACTCTTGGAGTAGATCATTTATATCTCAAGAAAATATCCGAGTATTTCAAATTTATTCATTTTGAGTCTTGATTGAAAGTATCTATTGAGTTGAGTAATTTCTAATTTATCTCTTATAATAAAAATATCATACATATATACAATAAACAAATTGAAATCTATTACACACCCGTGTTGCTTGAAAGAGTGGCTGCTAGTAAAAATTTCGTAAACTAAGTTGATGCCT
Source organism: Sapria himalayana (assembly GCA_029783825.1). NCBI lineage: Eukaryota > Viridiplantae > Streptophyta > Magnoliopsida > Malpighiales > Rafflesiaceae > Sapria > Sapria himalayana. The sequence goes on along the minus strand of JAREIK010002637.1, from coordinate 844,749 downwards.
ATCTCATGCCATATAATATTTTTTATAATTTATTAATTGTATCTTATTGTGTTGTTTGAAATTTATGTGATTGTTATATATATATATATATATATATATATTATTATCGAGGTCATCATTATGAAAAATATTTCTCATACCTAGTTTGTGTATTCTCTATTTGTTAGATATAACAAGTGATATAAGAATTTACATAGAGGTCATTTTTATTTTTGAAAAAAATATATTGATAATTCATACTAAATATTTAATAAAATCTTTTCGTAATAAGTCATGTCTTAAGGTGATCTATCTTATCATTTTGATTGGTATTCTCAATGAACATTTACTTATAATTAATAGACATTTTTATATGTTGAGATACTAGTTCACATGTCTTATTGGCATAAAGTGTATTTACCTATTTCAATTAGAGGTGTCAACCAGGCCGAGTTGGTCCGGCCCAGCACGAGGCACGACACAAGAATTTCTCATGTTCTTGCCCATGTCATGCCTGCCCACGACACGAACCATGCCATATTGTACTGAGGCCAAACAGGTCTCGTGTCGTGCCTGGCCCGGCATGGTACAATGACTCGTTGGTATGGTACCTCGGCACAAGCTGAGCCCGAAGGACGAGGCTCCCCGATCCCCAAAAGTGAAGAAGATTCGCGGCGACACGGAGGTGCAGCTGCGAAGCCGAAACCCTAATTTTTTTTAAAATTAGGGTTTTTGGCCAGAACCGGACCGGGCTGAACCCGACGGATTCATGTTGCGGGCCTGTGCCGTGCTGGCCTCCACAAAACATTGCCGGGCCATACACGGCACGGTAGCACGGTTAGGTCGGGCCCGACACTGCCCGTTTGACACATCTAATTTTAATATTTTTTGGTGTCACATTTGATGATATAATATCTCAGAAGGAGAAGACATGTCGAGTGACCAACTTGATAATTTATAAAATATAGATCAATCCAACTCAAATATTAGTGAAATATTTTATTATTGACTTAAGGACACATTGATCATCAAACTCAGTCTGAAATGAAATTTTTTTTTTGAAAATTTTTGATTATGCAAATAAATATCAGTGGAAAAGAAAATAAAGTATGAGTTGAGTTTTTAAAAAATACAACTCATTGAAAGAAAATATAGTAGACAACAAAATAAATAAAACAACTATAAGAATTAAAGAAATAAACTATATATTATTATGATCTACGACTTTGGATGACTTGGCATTAATTATTATAATATTTAGTGAACATGAAGAAAAAATAGTGAAAAAAAGTTACTTGTAATGCAATTGTTAATTCTTAAGTCGATAATCTAAAAGTCTATAATATGTAAACGAGTCACAAAATCAATGATAGCTGAAGATTTAAAAGTCTCTACAACTGCTTATTGGTGAGAAATTTTTTTTATTTTCATCTAGTAAGAGTTATAAAAGGAGAATTCTTTCATAATCTTTTGATGGCTTCGGTAGTTAGTCTATTTCTCTTTATTATTTATAATGCTCTTAATCTATTCTCTTGAAACAACTTCTAATATAAATAATCAAATATGTTGTACTTTCATGATAAAAATAATTAAACATTATAGTTACAGTTTAAATTTCTTAGTTTAAATTTTAGACAAAATAGCACACAAAAGAAAATATTTTATTTTTAATGTCATAAAATAGCAACATCTTTGATTGTTTTTATTAGATGGTAATGATTGTTTATTTATGCTGAATTTAATTGAAAAATTCACTTTACCAAAAAAAAGAATACAACAAATATATATATATATATATGATTAAGGCAGTTTATATGTTGAGTGCTGCTATATAAGTAAAGAACAATTTACAAAATATATAAAAAATAGAAAATCTCAATATGTAACTCAAGATGATGCATATATATTAGTGGTTCTCTAAATGTCTTTGTGAAAACATCGACAATTTGATTGCTAGTAGACACATAGGTAGTAATAAAATCATTATGGATCTTCTCTCATATGACATGATAATCAAATTGTGTTTCATTCGCTAATCAAGTTGTTGAAGCTCACTAGTAACTCATGTTATAATTCTATATTATGCTTTTATACTCAATTTGATTTGGACATAATAAATTTTCACTTATTTTTTAAAAATACATGATTATCTCTATTTAAACTATAAAATATGTCATATCTTCTTCATGTGGTTAATGAAGCCTAACTAGAATCTGGTAAGCATCTACTCATCCATTTTCATAGTATTTGAATAAAATTTTATATCACAGAGTTCTATTCATATATCTAAAAATTTAAAGAATTGTATTTGTTTGCATATATTTGAGAAAACTAGGAAATAATCAACTATATAAAAAATATAATATCTAAACTAATAATTATAATTTAATTAAAGTTATTTATAATTTTTTTGTATCTGGAAGAATTAACTAAAATACTATTATACATAAATAAGTCGATACTTAGATCAAGTAGTGAGTTGATTAATGTTTCTCTCAATATACCAATCTCAAATAAAATATATAGACACCACAAATACCCCCTGGATAGGTAATCTTTATATTCTGAAAGTATCTTAAACTTTATAAATCATTCATCAAAAAGTTAGTATACAAAAATTTTACCTGCAATATACTTAATTGATTATCATCATATATTATTAACATCATTATAATTCTAATTCATGTCAATAAAAATAAGAATACTTAGATACATATTACCAAAGGTCAAAAGTAGTAATTACTAAAAAAAATAATAGAACTATCCCCTAAGAGATTGTTTTAGGTTATAAAAAGATTCACAATAATTGGACCATATATATACTCAGGTAGTAAAACCTTGTTGCTAATATATAAATATCTTTTTATTAAGATCACGTGAAGGAATATATCTATCATGTCTAATTGATTAATAATTAATTTATGAAAAATATTAATAGAAGCAATAATATGATAGAGAGAGAACCTTGGTAACATGATTAAAAATATTCTTATAATTTATATCACAATTCTATGTAAACCCTCTCGCTATCAATATAATCTTAAGTTGATTAATTTTTCTTTCATGTTTAATCTTTATATGTAAATCTTCTTACATCTACTACATGCTTATATGATAGTTTCAAAATGATATTTCATGTATTTATTATGTCTAATTGTTAAATAATTCATCTATAAAAAGTATTAATAGAATGTAATTTATTTCATAATTTTGTGAAGCCCTCTAACTATCAATATTGCCTTAAGCTAATCAATCTTTCTTTTAGATTTTTTTTGTGTACACTCACTTACATATACATCCTATTAGAGGTTTACTTGATGATTTTAGAATAATATCTCATGTATTGTTTCATATGATTACACATACTTTATCTGGCATATTCTTTTGGTATATTGGATGATTAAATATTTTAGAAAAAAATATTTGAGATTTTATGATTATCAATATAAGACAAAAAATTGGGATATTTCGATCATGATTATCAATCAAGTTTTATCTCAATTACTTGAGTTAAATTATAAAAAAATTGGAATATATACAATCAAAATAAGAGTAACGAATTTTTTGTGCCAGAGGGTACTAGTAGAACATATCTTTAGTTATTTCTATTAATTAATTAGATTGACTGACATAATAGATGACTTGATAAATGAATGCTATTGACATATTTATCTATTATATATTTTAAAATTGATATCTCCAAGTCTTCCAAACTTAGTTTCTTTCTAGGTAGATCACTAGGCATGTCTTCGGATATTCCCACAATATGCCTCGTCCTCATTCATGCCACTATTAGCTTCAAAAGAATTATGATCAGATAATATACCAAGAGATGTTCCACATTTCTTTTCAAGATCAATTATGGTTGTAGTGTTAGGTGCATGAACATGTTCAATACTCATCATGTGAGGGATAATGATAAGACCTAGTAAAAATCTTATTATTATAGTGTCTAAAAGTATATATTTTTGGATTGAATCTTTGAAAAAAGATTTATTTTCTAAGAATGTCATATTCTTTCCAAATAATCCCTCTTAACCTCAAATGAGTAACATTTATGCCCATTTGAGTACTGTAATACCCAATTAATATATACTTGATGACACATATGATAATCTTTTTTCTATTATGAAAAATTTTATGAATAAAATAAATATATTTAAAAATCATCAAAGAAAAATGAAAGTTTATTTATTAGATATATAAGCTGATATGAGATATGATCTAAATGAATAGAAGAGTATATCTAATTGATCAAAAAACTAATGTTAATATCAAATTTCTTTCAAAATACCAAGTAACATTTCTATGTAATAAAAATATTTGTATCTTTGCTCAAATTGATGCAAAAATAATTGAGGTATCAAACGGACTGTGCTATGCTGGGCATGAGACAATATGATTCTAGTATCGTGCCTGGCATGACACGAGAACTAGCCAACCTATCCGGCATGAAATGGTTGGCCCCCATACTACTGGGTTGTGCTAGATAGTGCTGGGTCGTACTGGGCCATTCCAATTCGGGCCTTGTAGGTTTTGGCTGATTAGGGCTGCACAAAGTGGCTTGTTTTTATTTGTATCATAAAGTCTAAGATCTAAGACTGCCTACAAGTAAGACCTAATATAATTTTTGTAAATTTAATTTTATTTAATTAAAAAGATTAATGCGTAAATCAAATAAAACATGTTTAAAATATAAATTGAGAAAAATTCTAAAATAAAATCCAATCTAATATCCAATACAATACATATTGCATACATCTTATATTAGTAATCAATAGAGAAATCATAAAGTACATAAATCAATATAAAAAATAAAATGATAAATATAAACAAAATATATCACTATACTATACTTTAAGTATGAAAATAATCAAAAATCATCAATCATCAATTAATACTTGTAGTATGTTACTGCGAATGGAGATGTAAGTTGTCATCATTATGAATGTGTCTGAAGATGGTGCTAATGTTCTAAATATCCTTGATTTATATGTCACAAGAATTATCATCCGCTATCATTTCTTGTACCTTATCCTAAATGTCAAATTTTGATTTTTCTAATCTTTCATACATGCAAATATCTTTATGATATCTAGTCATAATCTTTGTTTCTTATTTGAAATTATATTGGTTGCTTTTGAAAAAGATTTTGATGCTATGTTAGATATCATGGAGGTCAGTTTATTATGTTATCTTTAATGACATGAGATAAGTAGATTTATATAATTTTTAGCATATTAAAATGTTAAAGTTATTATAATGTAAAAGGATAAAATAGTAATTATTATCTAAGTACCAAGATAATTCTTTATTATTTTACAAACCACTCTGTTATTTGTTTATGGCTATGCATTGCATAGCATGACTGATTGTCCCTATGGCTCATCTTTGTATGATTGGCATGATTCTGGGCAGACTAATGCCTACTGTGCCCAGTCGGCTTGAGTCATGTTGGATCGTGCCAATTCTTTGTGTAGCACAATCATAGTAGAGGTATTATATGGGTCATATTGTGCTGGCATGACCCATTTTTAGGTGGTCTAGTTGGGCCACCATGTCATGCAGGGCATGACCCAATAAAGTAGTTGTGTTGTACTTGGGATGACATGACTTGTGTTTTGCTTAGTTTGACATGACATGACCTACACAAATCCATGTAGAATTGGACTGGGTCATGTTGGGTGCTGGGTAATGCTGGTTTTTTGATTTTAAGTATGTAAATCACAAATTCGCAATGCAAAAATAAAAATATGAAAAAATATAATTATATTTTACATGCTATATTTATATGAAATGAACAAAATATATATCATGACACCATCAAAAAAATGACAAATAAAAATAATAATAATATAAACAAAAACAATAAAAAAAATTCATCATTCAAAAATAAAATAATAATCATCAAACTCAATGTCAATCAATGCCTGTATGTAAATCATCATCATCATCATATAAATTTTTGATGGTATCATTAGTGGAAGCCTAAATATCTTTTAAGTCTCATGAGTTATCATTAATCAGTAATTTTTGAACTCTTGTTTTAGTCATATCCTAGATGTTTAATCTCGTATACTCTCAATCATTTATTCATGCAAATACTTCAATAATATCTAATCATAGTCTCGATTTTGTATCTAAAATGATATTGATTGTAATAAAAAAAGTAGGTTTTGATGCTACGCTCAACACTGGAGGAGTCAATAGATCTAATGTCATTTTAGATAGTTCGGGATAGGTAAACTCATAATTTTTATTATTATAAAATATTAAAGTTTTTGTTATTATTATGTGATATGATTAAACTGTAATTGGTATCTAAGTACCGAGATAGCTTGTTTCTATTCGACGGAACACTCCATCATTTTCTTCTCACTAACTGAATGGAGAAGTCATCATTTGAATATGATATTCATGTTTATACTCGGAGCATGACTTTAATAACTATCATACCTACCATAGTACTATGTAAATAACTCAGTTAATTTTTTATAAATGAATCCTTCAGGTTGGTGTTCCTGGTTTATGTACATGAATATGTATGTTAAAATATTCTTTATCTTTTCAATCTTAACCTTAAAATCTATGCAAGTAGTTAGATAATAAAGAGGTAAAATAATGAAAAAATATATAAAGTATTTGGTTTCTATCTCGATATGCATAGTACTAGGTGTAGGATAATCTCTAAACATGCTTAACATACTACTATTGTATTATTATCTAAATGTAATATAAGTAGTGAGAGTGCACACAAACAAATATATATTTATTGTGTCAAAAAATCTTTATGAATTTAATAAAAGAAATTTTTGTATTTTAGTAAGTGTTATCAATAATAAATTTGTCACTTTTACTATTGACGTAATTAGATATCATATATTCGTACCAAACACTTTTATTCTTTAGATTTATAAACAAATATAAATTATCGAATTCTTATTATTTGCTAAACGTCTGAAGATATTTTAGTGAGTTTCATATTATTTCTAATGTAAGTGAAATAATCTTTAGCCTTTCATGTACTATCATGTTAATAATAATGACACATATATTAAACGTGAAAAATCTCACCAACTAGTTCATTTCTAATGGTCCGAATAGACATATTAATTACTACTTATTTTTAGATTTTCATCAATTACTCATATATGAAGATCAAAAATCTCAGAAAATCTTAAAATTTTTTTATTAAATTTTTATGTAAAATCTATATAGTGGGTAGTGAGGTATGCAAAAGATACATCATTATAATTAATTTAGTTATCGGATATAATGAATATTACGTTATTATATTACTTAAATTTATTAATTATTATTTATTTTTCTAACTTATAATAATTAATAATATTATTCTTACATGTGAACCTAAAAATTATATGATAAGCAGACTGAAAATAAGTCCGTATGATATTGATAATCTTAGCATCTTCCAAAAATATAATTGGAAGATCCATGATAGTAATAAATTTAGTCATGTATTTTCTTTCTAAATCATTGTGGTATATGAACGGGTTCAAAAAAGCTGAACTAGATCCAATTTTAAAAATTTTATCGCTCATGCTTATTTGAGTTTACTTAGGATCTAATGTATCATAATTTTTGATGTATTGATTGTCATATTTTTTTAGGTGCTCAGTCCCACACGCAATTATACATGTATATATATATATATTATAATATTTATATTGTGTTAGTTTTTTGTCGATACTCCTAATATTTTTATTTTTTATTATGTTAAAGTAAATCCAAGTTATAAATATTTTTTTAATTTTTTATTTTTTGAGTTTGAGTTGAGACAATGAGCGAAAACATTGTTTTGGCCTCAAATTTTTTTGTAATTTTTTTATTTTTATCTAAATTAACTTTGTCTAAATCTAAATTAATATTGTTATTGTTATACTCATTATTAACTATTTTTTATTATAATTAATTTATTGTATATAACTATATTAAAAAAAATCAAAAATAAAAATTTTCAGACTATATTCTAGACTTGAGAGGAGACAGATAAAGCTGCAACTTGCACCATGCAATAATAGGTAACAAAAAAAAATTCCTACTTAAAATTGCTTTAAAATTTAAGCTTTAAAAAAATTATAAAAAAGAGTGAACATAGAGCAGAGGAGATTGAAATTAGAGATGAGAAGAGAGTTGAGATTTAGGAAAAAAATGAAAATGTAAAACTTTAAACTCATAATCTATATTTATATAAAATTTTTTATTTAAAAATTATATATATATATATATATATATATTATTTTGAATTTAAAATTGAACAAATATTTGACAATCGCTGGATTTCTATCTTAGTCATTGGAATGAAATCCAATGGTTAGGATTACAACAAGATTATTATATATATATTTTTATTTATATTTTTTTGTCTAAGTAATTGTTGGGGTCTTGGGGTTGCGGGTTTAGTCTCGGATGTTGTGTAGGTAGGCATAGCCTGTGGTGTGCTAGCACTTGAGCTGAACCCCGAGCCCATAAGCTCAGCCCAAGTGCTGGCTATCGAGTCACTCGACATTGTGTCAGCTGTCATGTTGTAACGTTGGCCAAGTCTGGTGCTAGCCAGCTCGATAGGCGAGTACATGCTGTATAACCGTCAACCAAAAAGGGTGTCATATGTTGTTGTAGGTGCAGGGCTACTGGGCTGGCTCAGTAGAGGTATCTAAAGGGCCAGGTCAGCCCAACCCATTTTTTTTGGCCCAACTGGGTTGGTATGCTGTGCATGACACGATATGGTTCCTTGTAGGGCAGACCTGACACATCTTATTGCCTGAAATTCATCCGGGTTCGGGTTTGTTCTGGCCGGGTTGGGTCGGGCCTTTTTTTAGGGAATTAGAGTTTTGGGCGTCGTGCTGCCGTCGGCCGTCGGGTGTGTCGAGCTGTTGACCATTGGGCGTCGTCGTGTCATCTCCCCATTTGGTGTCGCTTGGTGCGTGGTCACCCTTGCCGTACCCATGTGCTAGGCACCCATGTCGTGCCCATGTGCTAGGCTCTCGTGCTGTGCCTGGCATGACATGCGGGTCGAATACCCTCAGCATGACATGACATGATTCGTGCCGAGGGGATGTCTGGTGTGAGCCCGAGCATGATACTTTAGTGTGCCTTGTTGGGTCATGCACGTCTAAATTTTGTTGGGCTTTGGGCCAGGCCCGGGCTTCCCGACCCATTTGATACCTATAAGCCTTGGGTGCGTCGTGCTTGGCGGTTGGCATGGTGCCTGCCAGGGGCAGTCACATGACGAGTATCATTAATAAAACCTGCCACATTGTGGAATTTTAAAAAATTGTTACTGAACAATTTTTTTTTAAAACTTGCCAGTATCTAGGCCAAGTGAGTCAGACACTGGCCAACCTATTTGTGCTCACTTCTTGGTAAGTTGTAACTCGTAAGGCATACATGGTTTACACCTTATGGGCCGGTTGATCGTCCCAACGGACTAGACACAACTCAGTCAGGTTGTGCTTAATGCCGTGCCCGAGCCACCCGACCCACTTAACCCCTCTAATGGGTATCTTCCATTGTCCACTATCACTACCACCACACATCGATGACCAGTCACTATAGAAACATAAAAAAAATAAAAAAAAGTTAATTACATTACATGTATAGCACACATCAGACATAATATTAACTAAACATAAATATAAGAGTAAAAATGTATAAACTTAAACTATAACTTTAAGTACAATAAAAAATGAAATAAAAATTTTATTTCAAACCAAGATTTAATAGATATGTAATGAAAATAATAAATAATAAATAACTAATAATAATAATAATAATAATAATAATTTTAATCGTAAATCATAATCGTAGTATTAAATGTGAATTATATCGTATGAAAATAGTAATCATAAAATAAATATAAAATCAATAAATAATAATTAATCTCAATGTCAATTGATATTCGTATGCAAAGCATTATCATGTAAGCATCTGATATCACTAATGGTGACCTCAATTTTCTAAGTCTCATGAATCATCATCTATCAGCAACTTGTGTGCTTTTACTATATCCTGAATGTCATCTTGAATTTTTTTAGTTTTTCATACATGTAAGTGGGTCAATGATATTTGATCATATTCTCAATTAGAGGTGTCAAACGGGCCGGCTCGGCACGGCCTGTTTTAAACCGGCACGGTCATGCTACCGTGCCGGGCTGGGCACGACACGGTTCCTGTACCGTGCCCAGCCCGGTACGGGTTAAATATAGGCGGGCCCGGTCTGGCCATACAGGCCAGGGCAGAGGCTGACCCGAGCGGACGAGCCCGACTGCCCGAGTCCTGAGACTGAGAGTGAGAGAGACTGAGAGAGAGAGAGGCAGGGGCAGCCCGGGTCACGCCCACGCGTGCCCGCCGCCCGCGTGAAACCTAACTAGCACGAGAAGATACCGTGCCGGGCCAGGCACGACATGACACGGCTCGTGCCTAACCCGGGCATGATTTAAAAATGTGCCGGGCCGGCCCAGGCACGGCCGAACCGTGCCGTGCCTCGTGCTGGGTCGAGCCGGCCCGACCCGTTTGACACCTCTATTCTCAATCTTTTATTAAAAATAATATTAGCTGAAATAGAAAAAGCATACTTTATAAATTATGTGCTATTTTAGATAGTATGAGACATGAAAGTTCATATGATTTTCACATTAATAAATTATAAAGATTCTTATTATTATTATGTGATATAATTGAGCAGTATTTAATATCTAAGTATTAAGATAACTCATTCTTATTCAGTGAATTATCATGTTATTTTTTCTTTGCTAACTGAATGAAAAAGTCACAATCTCTAAATATGGTATTCATGTTCATACTTGGAGTTTGACCATAACTACTATCATACATAGTATCTTATTATATAAATAAGGTGGTCAATTTTTTGTGAATGAAATTTTTATGTTGGTGCCTTTGGTTCATGCATATTGATATGTATGCCAAAATATTTTTTATATTTTTAACTTTTATTTTATGATTCATGCAGACAACTATATAATAAAGAGATAAAATGATGAACCAATATTTTAAATACTTGATTTTTATCTTAATGATCATGTACTAAATGTAGGGCGATCTATAAGCCTATTAAACACATTATTAATATTATATATGTACTTGAGTACAATACAAGTGGTGAGAGTGTATACAGATGAATACATGTTCGTCGTGTCATATAAAATATTCAAGAATTTTATAAAAGAAATTCATATATCTTAGTCAAAATCATCAATAATAAAGTCGTCACTCTTACTATTGATATAGTTGTATATCATGTATTTGTATTTAATACATAACTTAAATATTAGATAAGTATAATTCTAATGGTATTTCTTATCTGTTTGGAATTTTTTCTTTAGATCCGTAGATAAGTAAAGACAATCAAATTTTTATTGTCTGCCAGGTATTCTAAGATATTTTAGTGTATTTTTTATTTTTTTTTAATGTGAGAGAAGTAACTTTCATTTCTATTTGTATTATCAAGTTAATAATATGATACATGCACCTAACATAAAAAATATTACATAATAGTTTGTCTCTAATGATCTTAACAAATATACAAATTATAACTTCTTTATTAGATATATTTTTAAATATGATACTAAATATTTTATTGTGAATGTTATAATTACTAAAGATCCTCATTATGTATTCATATAAGGTAGAGTTATCATGATGATAGAAAATTTCAGAAAATTTTTAAATTTTTTTATTAAGCTTTCATGAAGAATCTATCTCGTGAGCGATGAGATATGCAAATGATGTATCATTATAACTAATCCAAATATTGGATGTCATGAACATCATTTCATTATATTTTTTAAATTTATAAATATTAATTATTTTTCTAACTTATAATAATTTATTATATTATTTCTACATGTAGACCTATGAATCTTATGATAAGTAAGCTAAAAGTAGACATGTATGATACAAACCATCATAAAATTCTTTAAAAATCTAATTGAAAGGTCCATGATCATAATTAGTTTGATCATGCATATTCTCACTAAATTTATTATGGTATATGAATGGGTCAAAGAAGTTGAAATAGATCCATCTTAAAAGATCCTACCACTTAAGCTTAGTTAAGTTTGTTTCAGATTTAATATACCTTTTTAGGTGGCCAATGTCATCTATAATCTTACACACACACACACACACACACACACACACACACACACACACACACACACACACACACACACACACACATTTGATAATATATACATTATGCTGATTCTTTATCGATAATTATAAAATTTTTATTTTTTAGGTAGTCAATTTCAATCTCGGACATTTTTATAAGGTTATCATTATTATTAATATCTAAATTGATATTAATTTAATTATTATTATATTTATTATTATTCATTAGTTAATTTTTTAGTTTATGTAAACAAAAATTTATTTATATTTTTAAACAAATAAAAAAAATACATGGATTATGGTAATGTAATGTATTAGTGTAATCGTAACCGCATCTACTTCTTGTAAGTACTGAGTTGTGATTTGTTTTGTTGTAACTTGTAAAAAATTAAAAATATTTTGCCTTTCTGGTTTTCAACTTTTAAATAGTAGAGCCAAAGTCGCATAGAAAGAGAAAATTAAAGAACAAAAATTCTAAATTAAGAATAAGAGAGAGGGACAACAGAGGAGAGAATATAAGAGAAGAGTGATATAAAATTAAGATTGAAAAACTCTAAAAATGTAATCTATATTTATAGATTTTTTTATTATTAAAAAATTATATATATTTTTTTTATATTTTTGATTTTCTTTATATTAAAATGTAAAAAAATCTGACAGCCAACGAATTTTTATCAATAGCCATTAGAATATATTCCAATGGCCAAGATCTTTAAACTATTATTTATTTATTATATTTTTAAGTAATTGTGGATGCACGTCCTACAGTGATAGTGACTATTATTGCCATTGGGTATGTTTGCGTGTTCGCCCGATGCCCCTCCCACGTGCTGTACTCACTAGGACTTATGTTTGCGTGGGCGGGTCATAAAAATTTGGTTGCTCTATTTTTTGTGACCCGTGACTCGTTCCCGGTCTCGGATCACGATCATCGTGCCAGTGTACTATGCTAATGAGCCACAACACGAGGCACAACAATCTCTGGCTCGAAATCACACGAGCTGTGCCTCGGGTCTGCACAACCTTGGTCCAAACAATGTTTATCGATTGTGCCTTCTAGGTCAGACATAACTTAGTATTGTCATGTTTAGTGTCATGCCCGGGTCACCTGACTCACTTGACACCTCTAACTGGTAGCGACACAAGCAATGAGCCTAGCACAATGAAAATTTCATAAATAATTTTTTTATTAATATAATATATTTCATCTATTTCATAAATACTAAATTAAAAACAATCCAAATATGCATTTTGATTACCACTATAAAAAGTAACAACATGAGAAACTAAAGTAATGAAATGCCCTAATAGATATCAAATCCAAAAAACTTGTAAGTAATTACACGATTATTTGGTCTAAATATGAAATATTTCTTTTAATATTACAAGAAATATAGTAGTCTTTCAAAAGTATAAAATATCATAGATCTGCTATTTGTAATACTTGAAACCTAACGCAATTAAGAATATCTCATTAATCAAGAATGCCTCTCATTGCTTAAATAACTTGAGTTTTATTATCTTTCTTACATGTTGAATATATTTTAAATTAAATTCATATGAATTTGTAAGAAAATTTTATAAAACTACAAATTATGTTGAGAAAAGTTCAATATATATTATTTAATCACTATCACATAGTTTAATAGTCATATTATTTAAGTTTTTTTTATTATTTATGATGTATTGATTTTCTTTGTTATGCCAGGATATTTCCTAGTCCCCATTTCATTTATGATGTATTTAGATTAAAAATTGTAAGTACTATATATACTATGATTGTACTTCATTTTGATATAACATAAATGATTTTTGATCATTCTTCTGTCCTTTCTCCTCTCTCATTTATTTTTCAATTGTTGCTCACCAAGGTATTGGAGATAGAAGAAACAAACAAGGTGGGTAGGAGAGTCTTGTTGTGTGTGTACCTGTGTCCGAATATACCGAGTTGATGTTGATCGATGTGATGCTGCAGGGTTTTGTGACTCCAGCTTTTTAGCTTTGATTTTATGTTGTATCCTAGTGTTTGACTCTAGCTTTCAAGCTTCAGCATGATACAACATTGTTTTCTCTTATATCATTGGTATCAGTGTCATTGTAGCATATCTTCATCTCCTCCAACCTGTTTAACAGTGTTTGTCTTTTTTCATCTAGCAACTCAACATCTTGCTTTAAGTGTTTGCAATGGAGATATCGTGCATCATTATGATGATGTTCGATCCAGGGAGTATGCCATGTTCTGTACATTGTTGTGTCTGCTAGCATTTAATTCTCCATTTCAGCTTCCCATCATCCTCATGCTAGAAAATAGTGACACCGATGGTGATCACTTATTGAAACAATGAATGTTTTGGGTTTTATAGTGCATGTGGTGGTGATTACTGGCTAACACAGATTATGCTGCTTTTGTGTTTATGTTTTGTTAGTGAATTATGTGACTGTTCTATTTATTAGCATCATAGTAAGACAAATTCTTGTTGAGTCTGATTCATAATCATTCACACAATGAAAATTGGATCTGAAATTATATTCTTTATGGTCCACTTTTGTGAATGTATGTGCAAAATCCTAAGGTAAGAAAAAACAATATATGCAAAATAATTCAATGAACAAAATACAAATGTGTATATGAGAGACTCTTATATAAATGATCTAGTTTGATTGGGACAACTCACAAGTTGGTTCTTCCATCCATAATGTGATAAATTGAACAAAATAAAAAATAAAACTAAAAGTTGTAAATTGCAATATAAATTTTTATTCCTTTAAGTTGATGTATAAAAGTCTATAATATTATGTTTAGAAGAAAGAATGGTATCTTAAGATTATTTCATGATCATTGTGAAGATATGACTATTCTATCATCTGAATATAAGCAATAATAATAATCTTATCCTGAATATTTTTTTTTCTAAGAAAAAAATAAGTTATTTTAATATGTTTTGTTTTTTCATTAAAAATCAAATTAGTTATTACATGTCTTGCTACTTGATTGTTTGGTTGTCTTAGTAAAAGTAGTGTGAGAAAAAAATAAATATTTCATCTTCTCGAATAGATGTTGAATCCAAAGAATCCCGCTAGTATTCTTCATAGCCTTGAAATCTATCTCTCTATAGAATATTGAAATAATGATTTATTTATTAATTTTTTAGGAGTTAAGATTATCTCCATGTAAGGTAGAAAAATTTATTGTAAACTTTATCGTGGTCTAATGTTAGTATCCAATTTGAATCTAAATACTCGCATTGCAAATAATTGTGATCATTGAAAGAATTTTCAAATTTTAATTTTTTTTATATATCTTAATATGTGAAATATTGTCTAAATAAATTTATTGAGAAAAAATTAATCAATAACTATATTAACTATATAAATTATATTTGATTCTCTTGTAAATTATAATGTCAAATGGTTGAATTGTATTAGATAAAAAATTATTATCTAAATCAATACGAAAATCTACTAGAGCATAACTTGATAATTCAATTTTTGTAAGAGTGTTAATCGCATATCTTTTTATAATGAGTTTGATATATATGCTAAAGTAGGTTACATTTATTTCAAGAAAGTATCTAAGTCTTTTAAGCTTATTCATCTGTAATTGTGATTGAATATACTAATTAAATTGGATAATTTTAATCTTATTATCTCATTCAATTAGAATACCATTAAAGAAAAATTTATAACAAACTTACATAGACTAAACAAAGGTTTTAAACAATAAAGTCATATGTAATTTATAGGTATACTATATGACTTAAAATAATTATTGAAAGTTTATTTTGCAAAACTTTCATAAGTAAACACTAAGTAGTTGTTTCATATAAATATTTTTTTCAAGATAATTATGAAGAAAAATATTTTTTATGTATAGTTAGGATAATTTTTTTTTGTGAGATGTTATTAAAATAAGAATTTATATGGATGTAATATTAGCAATTAGAGAGAAAATATCTTGCCAATTCATACAATCTGTCTTATTGAATATTTTCATTATAAAATTTTCCTTCAGACGATCAATATTCTCATCTGAATATATCATCAAAGTGAAAATCTACCCGCTATTAATAATACATATTTTTGAAGTATATATTACTAATTCTCAAATTATTTGAGTGAAAAAAATATTTATCTTTTTTTATATGGTTTGACACTAATATCATCATGATTGAGATAATATCTTAAACAGAGACATAAATATTTTAGTACAGTAGAACCTCTCTAAATTGATACTCTATAAATTAATAACCTCTATTATTTAATGAAAAATCAATCAACCGACTCCGTAGAATGTGTATAATTTAATAATTATACTATCTATTATTTAATGTAAAATAGAAAATACCATATGTAAAAATATTAATTTATAGAATCAATATTCCTTATAAATCTAAAAATACTATACATCATTTATAAAATATATTGCTTCGTAAAATTAATATTTTTTACAAAAATATCTATCTAAAGTAGTTTGTTTTTTTTCAATAGTCCGTATCTCAAATTGTATGTTTCTAAGTACCTTATGAGCTATAACATGATTTGGATTTGAAAGATCAAGAAATGATATACAAGAATGAAGAATATTTAATTTTTTTTTGTTGACATGAGAAGATTTTCATTCATAACTTCACTATCTTACTCTTCTTCTTGATCTTGAGACGACGAAAGTTTTATTAAATCTTCATCTAAATTTTCCTCATGGGCAACTTGTTCTTCCTAGGGATTTATAAGCTCGTGAACATACATTGGGTGATTAATTGACAATTGATTAATAACATCTTTAAGTTCATTTTCTATATCTTATTCTTTCGAACCCATTTCATTTTTTTAAGTTTTTCTTTTAGAGAGACCTGTGCGCTTAAAGCAATTGGCTATTGTCTTGCTAGAAATATCATTCTATGCTGTCTTAGCCCATTTCATGGCTATCAATTGATCAACCTTATAGATGTATGCCTTTTGTTGTTCATCTCTATCAATTACATCTTGGAGTTGAAAATGCCTATATTGCCTCTTGAATGCTGCTATTATTCCAATATCCATTGGTTGAATTTTAGAAGTTGTATTAGCTGGAAAAAGAAAAACTTGAACATTTGTAAGAGGCAAATCCCTCACATGTGAAAGAGCATTATTTAACAAAAGTAGAACTTTTCTATTAGCATCTTGTATTTGTTGATCTATCTTTTGTAGTCATTCCCGAAAAATGAGTCTAGTCATCCAAGCTTTTGCATTGCTGGATAATAGAAACCCAATTGCTCTATATTTTTTCTATTAAAAGCACGTGGCCTTTGTGCATGACCAATGATGAGAGGTTTCATTTTGTGAGATCCATCTGTATTTGTAGCAAAGACAAAAGTTAGACGTGCTTTATCCTTCTTAGAACCTTTAATTTGACGTCGTGCAATTGTTCGATCATGGGCCATGCGATAAAAGAGTTCTGTTTCATCCATGTTGTATATGTCTTGAAGTGAATAGTTTTGAAGTTTTTCTTTTATTGTTGGTATATTTCTGTCAATTGTATCTAAATCAGCAGAGCCACTTTCTCCATATGATTTTTGAGCTTTGAATCCATGACGAATATTGAAATTTGCAAGCCATCCATTTGAAAATTTTGGTGTTCTCTCTCAAAGTTCAAGTTGTCTAACAAATTGACGAGCATTTTCCTTGATTAAATCACCTGATAATATCACTCGATGTGCTTGATATTGTAAAACCCAATTTGCTAAAATATTATCAAGTTCAAGATGCTTCACAGCTCTTTGATGCTTAGATGTAAGTTCAGTTGAGTCCATGCTTTCATATTGTTGACGCTTAGCAATGATGTTGCTAATAGTTCCTTATGTTGGGACTTTTGAAAATTTGAATTCTTGCATTGCCCAATTTGTAAGAGCTGATTGTTTGATGGATGGATTTGCTGCTTCATGATAATAAATTTTAAGCTTTTGATCATTACTCAGAGAAGATGAAGACTTCATTTTGAACGAAAAAAGAAATAAAAAAAGTACATACTATAACTCAATTGTTGTATGCATTAGCCTTTATAATTCAAGTAAGAAAGTTTTGATATTCCACATCTGAAAAATTTTCTTGGAAACATGGTCACCACCTTTGGTATTTCAAAATTTAAGTTGATTAATTTAAACATAACTTTTAACTTTGAAAATTGACGTCGAATTTATTGAGGCTTGTATGGATTAATCATGTAATATATTTGATATATTTTCTGATTTTTTAAGGTGAAGGTTCTATAAATTAATAACCTCTGTTAATTAATAATTTTTTGTGCTACGGATCGTATTAATTTAGAGAGGTTCCACTGTATCATCAAGAATAGGTAGTAAAAAAAGTAATAGAGAGAAGAATCATGAATACGACAAAACCAATGAGATCGCGTATTAGGTATAACTTTTCTATTTTTTTCCAATGAATAATTAGAATGTTAAGATTAAAAAAAATTAACTGCATGATTTTTTGCTATTTTATAGGCTCTACTTTGGGCAGAATGTGTATGTCATATTCTTTTAGTATAAATTTTAAGATATGCGTGATTGAGTTTCTCAATTTTTGGCTCATGATGATCTTGAATTGGATCAGACTCATGAACTTTGTGCTGTCTAAACTAAAATGAGCTTTCCTTTCTTAGTTAAATCTTCTTATATCAAGAATCTACCTAATCAATGTTTATTATAATATAAACTAATAAGTTTAAATATAATTGACATGTGACTCACTCTTCTAATTTGAGCTCTAAGAAAGAATGCAAATGAGTAATAAAAAATAATTAGTCCTAATAAATCTTTGAGAATTTGAGAGAGTGCACATTGTGTGATCCAACACACACATGAAGGAGGGGGTGTGCACTATGCTGTCCTGCATCCTTTCTATTGTTTTTTCTTTCAATATGGGGCACATACACATGTGTACTATTTGAGAATTTCTTTAGTAACTTAGAGTTTGAACTTATTAGGATTTTGGCTATAATGTAAAATCCTAAGCAAAGAAAAAAAATTGTGCAAAATACTTAATGAACTAATTCAATATGAAATATTTATAAGAGATGCCCTTGTATAATTGAGCTAATCAAATTAGGATAATTTGGTATTCTCATCATAATGTAATTAAATAAACAGATTACAAAATAAAAATAATAGTTATAAACAACAATATGGTTTACAAGACAGATGTACCTTAATCAAAATTTGAAAGATGTACTATAAGATTTTCAAGAATGGTTAATAGTAGACACAAGTATTTGTCTATTTATGGTAGTTAATAGACGAGTATTTTTAGAATATTTGGATCTTATATTACATGCAAGAAGCTGTGTGATTTGACAATCAATTCATACTCTTTAATTATGAATAATATTTATGGTTGTATTACTCAAAATTTTAAGGGTAGATTTGTTGCTACATGATAAGTATTCTTATAATGTTGAATTTTTTTAGTAAGTTGAAATGATTTTGAAAAATTTGCCCATAAAGGCTAACAAGACTATAACTATTAGGCAAAATGACAAGTTACCTGGTATGATTTTAGTATCATTTATTGGGCATGCAAATATTGCGTGAGAGAATTTGTTGTTGAGTCAAAGATATGTCAAATGGTGATACAAACTTGTACAATAGCTATAGGACATAGTGAGGTGTAGTTCTTAGTCACGTAGTGAAAATACCTATTAGAGCTCCAATTGACA
The DNA here is from genome assembly GCA_029783825.1 of Sapria himalayana. Taxonomy (NCBI): domain Eukaryota; kingdom Viridiplantae; phylum Streptophyta; class Magnoliopsida; order Malpighiales; family Rafflesiaceae; genus Sapria; species Sapria himalayana. The sequence goes on along the minus strand of JAREIK010002637.1, from coordinate 824,924 downwards.
TAGAGAGCTGGGCTTTGAAATTTAGGGGTAGGAGTAGTAGGGTGTGTCTTCATCACAAAAAGACATGGCATGACAAGGACTTGCATTGGGACATACATAGTTACTAAGGTCACCTTTTTGAGATTAAGAGGGTGTACACAAAGTTATGGGATGTATGCCTATAATTTCATGGAGTACACCCACAAAATTGATTACTATCTTTAAATGAAAGAATATGCAATATCACTCTCCTCGAACACTGCTTGTATGCCTATAATTTTAAGTACCAATGTTCTATCAAATAGTAAGACTCACTTCGGACTCCTTGGTTGTATACTCATAAGCTAACACTTGTGCAAGTAATCATAATTTGTTTATTTATTTCATATTTAAAGTATTCAATGTTATTGTGGTGAGGGGTACCATTGTACAAGTTGATGAATTTGATAACATCAATGTCAATCACCTTGTATTGTCTCATATTCTTTATATCTTTAATTTTTGTCATAGCTTACTTCTAAAAGTTATTTTATAAAATAATTTAATTATGAAATTATTTCTTATTTTAATTTTTTCTGTACATGATCAAAACCTTTATATTGATTTTTTATGAATTGAACATGAAGAGTTATACTTATTTTTTTTTACCCTTAAAAAGCTCATTAGCTATTTAGTTGATATTGATTGTTTGATTTCATTTTAACTTTTAATCTTTCATGGGTCAAGTTGACACTAATGAAGCCAAATTTGATATTGGTTCCTCCAAAAAATAAAATTGTACCAAGCTTTAATATATGTCACTCTGAATTAGAGTTTAATCTCTATACATATATTTTTTCTATAAAAAAGAAATAGTTAGAGTTTCTGCCTACAAGGATTGCTATACACGATCGTTTTTGCCATCATCCACACCACCATGCTTTCTATCATGTGCACCACCGCATGCCTATACTCAATTCAGATGCAATGCACACATGCCTATTGTGTGCTTATGCGTATCATTGTGCATGCATTTTATGTTCATGTGTGCACCTATTATGTGCTTACATGCATCAATATGCATGTTTTGTATGCATACGCATGCTCACTTTTCTGCAACATAATACACATATATGATATTTTGCATATATATGGATAATCCTCGATATATCAACGCAATACATAAAAGATGATTTTAGGGAATAAAATAGTCAAATATGGATATTTGAATAAATCCTCGGCATATCTAGGATGTTTCTTATATTCGTGGTTATCAACACAATACACGATAAAAAATATCTATTGGTTAATAAATTCAATACAATCACTTAAAATCTGTGATAAATCACACATATATGGATAATCACAAATATATTCGCCTGTTCAGAAAAGATGCTTTTAGGGAATAAAATATATAAATATATATGTGATATATCCAAATATAACAAGATATATTTGTGATATATTTATATATATTTAGATATCTTTGACCTTATAATAATCTATAATTGAATTAAATTAATTCAATATTAGTTATATATTATAATATAATTAAATTTATTTTTATTTTTACATCCAATGGATGTGAATGAATTAAAATAATATATAATTTTATATTTGCATTAATAATGTATTACATCTTCAATAAATAATTAAAATTAAATCTAATATTATTTATATATTGATATGTAATTAAAACTAATAGTGACAATTATATTTTAATATATTAAAATATAAAAAAAATGTAATAAATATCTACTAAAGCTATAATATAACAATGACATTATCTAAATGTTACAATAAAATTTAATAGTGGTTCTATTTTTCTATTTTTTTTATTTGGTTGTTTTAAAATATAATTCTTTTCAATTATTATCTATCATATAATGAAACATAATTTAATATAATATTAATTTTTTTTTAATAATTATGAATAATATTGAGATATATATATAAATATATTTTTTATTATATACACAATAAGTAAATAATATCAATTTTTAATATTATTAATATAATAAAATATAATAAAATATAATATTATCTCTATATTTAATAGATTTAAATAGCAAAAATATCTATATCTAAATAAAAATTTATAATATATTTATAAGTAAATAATATTACAAAATTAATATTTCTTATTCACTCAACATGATATAATTTATTTTTATTATAATATTTTTACTAATATTTTATGTCAAAATATTAATAAATATATTCTGATATATTTAAATATATTCATAAATCAAGTAATTGCTATATCTGTGATTTTTGATATTATTTTATTGTATAGGATTTTAAATTCCACTCTGATACAATGTTGGATTGAAAAACATAGATTAAAATAATATAACAAAACTCATGAAAATTATATATCGTATATCCTCATATAATAAATATAAATATTTGAGGCATTCCAAGTCAAATACTCCCATTAAAAATAAAAAATAAATATATCCATATATATTCTTATATAATGATATATGTAGACACACCCCCATACACATACACCCATGCCCATACACCCATACCCTTCATTTTTATCTGAGTTTGAGACCTATAATTCAAGCATAACTCACACAACTAGAGTTTTTTAAAAAATAATTCAAGAAAAATACATATCAATCTTATAGACACATAATGAATTACCTAGTTCTTTATATGTAGGTATAATTGATTATTGATTAACCTACATGTTTGATGCTATCATAATAAATAAAGTACAGGCAAAATACAAAAAGGATAAAAATTCAAAAAAGATAAAGACGGTAGCAAAAACTTTTTATTTTTTAATTGACAAATATAAGCAAAAATAGTAACTATTATTGTAGTCTGGATGAGAAAGAATAGTTCTTGGCAATATTTTTTTGTAGTTCTATGCTGATCATAACTGTTGGATGTCAATTCATTAGTCTTAACAATTTCTACTTTGTCACCTCTAAAAGTGCTTATGATGGAGTAACTTTCACAGTGAGAATATAATATGAGATTTGTTTTCTCTCTAATCCTTCATAAATGAGAGTTTCTTGAAAAATATAAGAACAACAGAGTCATTATAAATGAGACACAAGTATCAATGAGACTTTCTTGTGTACTAATTTTATCCTCAACTGCCAATTGTGATAAACCACAATTGGACGCTAAAACAAAATGTGGGCTTGTAGGGTGCAGAAAATTGGCAAATAAAGTAAAACACATTTGGACTCTGATTGAAACAGCAGCACAGCTACTTTTGTAATATTGATACTGCTTTTTCCAACAGCCTCTGCTAAAATCATCACCAAACATAATGAAATTGCTGATCTTTTTGCAGATGAGATGCAACTGTCTGCTTTACTACATTGTAGTTCCCAACATCCTGCTAGTTCTGATTTCAAAATAAAAACTAACTGTAGACTGCAAATGGTTGTACAATTATAAACTAAGAAAATGTTGACATACTACATAATTAATGATTCGCCCACAATCTGGAAAAAACTAAGAAAATTAATGTGGTTTACATCATCCCTCATGACTGAAGGTCGTAAAGTGGTTGCAGGCGACTATGGTGGACATTATTCTGGCAGTGTCAGTGGCAACAAGAACACTCTTAATCTTCCTCTAATACAATGTAAATTAAAAGTAATGCTCATTAATTTAAAAAATAATATAGGAGATCAACATTTTCAAGATAGTTCACTAGGATTAATGCTAGAAAAATGACCATAAAAACACATACATGATGTATGATACATCAGTAGAATCATTGCATGATTATTATACTAGGTGCCCATAATTTTTGTTCCAAATGACTAATTATTTGTTATTTAAATAACAAAAAATTTTGTCATTAATTTAGCCTCTATTCCAGGACATTTTAAGATGTGAAGATTCTCTTTCTACAATAAAATCCATGCAGCCGCAAACTCCTCATGTGCAGGCTGATATTGCTCGTCTAGAGAAAGAATTGGAGATGCATTCTCAGGAGAAATTGTGTTATGAAGCTCAGATATTGAGGGTATTTTTTCTTTACAACATTTTCTTTTCATCCACTTAGAATTATGCTACTATGGAATCTTATTGTACTTGTTTTTGGAGTCATTCATATTAGGCACTTATTGCATCAGAGGTTTATGTTTCTCATATCTATGGGCAAGTTGTTGACAATGTGGTATTCCCTCATTATTTATGTTGAGATTGTTGTGTCATTTTTATTTTATTTTTTTACTTTTTTTTTTTACTTTTTTTTTTTACTTTTTTTTTACTTTTTGAGTAGTAAATAGTATCCAAAGCATAAAAGTGCCAGAAATATATTTATCTCTTTTATATGTGCATGATGTTTGTTGATTATGAAAATGAGATTTATGTATTTACTTTTTGTTTGGGTATTTTTATTTTGATTTGATCGTAGACCACTAAAAAACAATGAATCACTGTTGATGTTAGATTTCATTTCTGATGACATCATAGTTGAATGTTATTGATTGTTGTGTGAATGGAAACCATTTCCTGATCTCTATATAACCAACAATGAAATTTTTATCAATTATTTTGTCTTAAGGAATTAGTATATTTGCGAAGGCATCGGTCATATGTAGATTGCCTGAGCAAGAGGGTTTTAAATATGAAAAATCTAATTTCATATGTAGATTGCCTGAGCATGATGATGTGACTCACTATAACACTTGGACTCAACTGTGAGAGAGAATTATTAGTGTAATACCAACAATACTGTGACCAATGAGAATGATTCAGGTGGCGACGACTATATCTAGATTACGTTGAGTTGGTATGATTAGTCATGATACTGTGATATCTTTGTTACACAATAGTGATGAGAGAAAATAGAGACTTGATATAGGTGTTGGAGTTTACACCTTGAGTTAATATGAACTTTTTAAATTTCAGAGAATTTATAAAAAAGTACTAGACTTACTCAAGTTGATTCTTCTATGATTGTATCAATGAGAGATGAGATAGTGATGCTCTCATAAGCGGAGTATTCCATATTTTGTTTTTTGGGTATTATTTGATCAGATATGATTACATTCATTGTACTTACTGCTCACCATTTTACTCTATATTATTTGGTAATGGATTTATGAGCTAATATTTATGCTATATATACCATAATATTTTTATTTTCTTTATGGAGAATTGAATATTTGATATTGTTGTGACCAATGGTGCTATTGTATGTGTTAAAGGACGTAACAATGTTAATATTAATCATTTTGTTGTGACACATTTTTTTTATATGTATCAAGGTTTTATCATAATTATTTTTTGTTAGTTATTTTATGAAATTATAATTTGATGTCATTATTTTCTTTTCTTTTGGTATATTTATGCATGATCGTCTTATCAGTTAGATGATTTACTTGGGGATTGAGTGACATGGAATATATGTTCTCGATTCATAGAAATCCTTCAAGATGTTTGTCTACTTTTGATCTACTATTGATTCTCTCTCGATTGTAAACATCATTCATTGGAGAAGCCAAAGATCTTAGAGTCGAGCATCAGAGGAGTAATGTCTTTTGATTGTGATATGTGTTAGTTAGGACTTCATTCTAAAAATTTCTTACTGGCATGCCAGGGAGTTAATCAAGCATGCTTAGTCTTAACAAGCTCAAAATACTTATACATTTAAAATATTTTATTATTGAAGAAAAAATATACAATCAAACATGTTCAATCCAAATTAGAGTTTTACTTAGAATCTATCGATTTTGCAAATAAATATTAGTAGAAATAAAAAAAAATCATAGTTGAATTATCTGGAAAGATAACTCACGAAGTAAAAACTAATATGATAATTATGGATAAACACGATACTAAGAAGTAATAAGAAATCAAAATGAATAGTATTATATCTAATAGTTTTCAAGTATTTTTTATTAGTGACAGTAATATTTATAGAATCATATAAATCATAAAGAATAAAATATGATTTTCTTTGATATGAATATTTGCTAATATGTTGATAATTCAAAAGTTTGAACTGAGAGTATGAATGAATCAACTAGTAATACCAGAAAGATTAGAAAATTTTATTATTATTTTAGAAAAAAGTTTTATTTATTATTCTCTATTAAGTAATATAGTGGATAAATTTTGTGAGGATTTTTGGTAACTCTGGTAGTCAGTAATCTCTCTCATTGCTGTGTAATTTTTTGTTATTCTCTTTAAAAATAATATTCAATAATTATTTTTTGACGTGCCACATTCTTTTGTAATGAGTATATTGAATTGAAATTTTTTTATATTTACTTTTATTTTTAAAATAATTAGGATTGACTTATATTTCTTTTGAAATTATTGCATGTGTTGTAGAGTTACAATTGAACTAAAACTATATTAACTATAGGAGTTTGGAGACAGACTTTAATGAAGTCACAACTTATAATGTGTTGTTGCGATTAGAGAATATACTTTAGAGTTGCGACTTGTATTGTGAAGTCATAACTCATTTTAAACTGGAATATGTATTTTATATTCGTCAAAATAAAATTGTAATGTTATGATTCAACTTAAGCTGTAATAGGTATTATAATATCATGATTCTATTTTTTGGTGTCACAATATCATTTTAGTCGTAATCTATTATATGCTGTTATGATTAAAAACTTAAGGATTCAAGTTAAGATTTATTTTCTGGGGTCATGACATGAATAAAGACGTGATATATAATGTGATGTTATGACTTAGGATTTAAGTATAGGAGCTTTTTTACTTTTCTATATAACAACTTGTAAATTAGAATAGTGATACAATAACAAGAAAGAAAGCAAATCAATGTGAATGCTCTACCATAAAGTATGATTAGTAGTAAAAAATTTTTCTTAATATTTCATGTACTTTTCTTAATTCTCTCTTGTGATAGAGTGTACTTATTCTATGAAAGTTTGGTTCTTCGTATTATGAATACTCTAAAATCAATATCTTAGAATTTGTGCATTGATTCCTAGTTTGGTATGGGAGAGAGGTTATACCAGAAAACATCAGATTCCTTCTTTGTATTAGAGGTATTGTTGTATAGTGGTGTGATCTGCCTTATGAGGTCCTAACATTATAATATTATAATTAAGTGTTTCTATATGAATCCTTATTGCTTGAGATCTAACACTTGGTATTATTTGTGCTTACCTAACTTTGATATCAGTAGGATATGTTTGATTATAGAGCTTGATTTGACGCTCAAGATATATGATTTACTAGACATGTGAAAATGTAAATTTAAGAATGATGAGTACAATGATATTTATGATGAGAGAGATTATTAGTATGTAATCAAAGAACCAAAATTAATGGTAAGCAATCAGTAATCAAAGATGATTTTTGTGGAGAAGGTCAATTGAGACTAGAGGTATCAAATGGGTCATGGCGTGCAAACATGACCTGGTTTTTGGTAGCCCAATTGGGCCACCATGCCATGCCTGGCACGACATAGCACGACTAAATTTTAGTCGGTCAGGCACGGCTCGCTGGCCTAAGTTTGGCTGTATTCGGGAAGGGTCATGCTGGGCTATGCTGTTGCGGGCTTGATTTTCCAGCTTAGCATCTTAGCCCAGCCCTAGCATAGCTAGGTCCTAGGAGGCTAGAATTTTGAGTTCAAGACGACCAACTCGCCCATTCACATCCATGACTCGACTCACTATCTTGGTATTGAAATTGTTGATTAATTATTTATTTTTTTTATAAATTTCATATTTTATGTTAATATTTATGAGTTGTGAGTTACATTATATTATTTATTAAGTTTACATAATTCACAAAAAATATCAAAAAAATATATTAATTATTCATTTATCATTCAATCCTAAAATAAATAAAATAACACAAAGTCATAAGCATAACGCAAACATAACAATATCAAATAAATTATAAACATCATCAATCTGAATCATAATAATAATAATGCAGCAAGCACAACTCTCTCAATAATTCAATCTCAATGCCAATTCGTATGAGTATGCAATTGATTATTTTTGCATAAGCATCTGATTGTATTGCTATTGGTGGGCTCAACCTTCTCAGAGTCTTACAAGTCATTATCTATCAGTAACTCTTTTATATTTGTGAATGAATCATTTAGGTTTGTGTTTCTGGTTCATGCATAAGGATATATATATCAAAATATTATCTATCTCTTCCACCTTAATTATATGGTCAATACAGATATCCAGACAATAAATAGATGAAATGGTGGATTAGTACTATAAGTATTAGGTTTCCATCTCAAGAGTCATATCACTAAATGTCAAGTCATTTTTAAATATCATAAACATGCTACTAATATTGCATATATACTTGAGTGCAATGCAAGTTGTGAGAGTATAAACTAACGAATGCATATTCATCATATCATAAAAAATCTGGAGAAATTTCATTTATGAAATTTCTGTATCATAGTCATTATCATTAATAATAAGTTTCTCACTTTAATTATTGAGGTAGTTAGATATCATGTGTTCATATCTAATACATGATTCAAATATTAGGTATGTGTAATTTCAATACTGTCTTACATTTGTTTGGAATTTTTTTAGACCCGCACATAAATAGAAAATATCAAACTCTTATTATCTGTTAGATGTTCGAAGATATTTTAGTGAGTTACATATTTTTTCTAATGTGGGAGAAATAATCTTTATCTCTGTTTGTACTATGAGGTTAATGATATGACATATACATCTAATATAAAAAATCTCTCCTAATAGTCTATTTCTAATGATCATAACAAACATGTTAATGACTACTCTATTATTAGATACTTTATCGAATATGATATTATATATTTTATTTTTAATATTATATTTTTTGAAATTTTTATCATGTACTCATATATATATATGACCAAATTATCATGAGGATGAAAAATCTCTAAAAATTCTAATATTTTTTTATTTAGTGTTTATTTAGAATCTACATAGTGTCTATGAGACATGTATAAGTGCATCATCATGATTAGTCTCGATATTAGATGTCAGGGATACTATGTCATAATATTTTTCTAAATTTATTAATTATTATTTGTTTTAATAAATTTATAGTTTTTTAGTATGTCATTTCTAGATGTGGACCTATGAATTCTATTATATGCAGACTACAAATAAGTCTGTATGATACTGTATAATCTTGAATCCTCTGAAAATCTAATTGGAAGGCATATCATGGTGATCAGATTGCCCATGTTTTCTCTTCCTAATTCGTTATGATATATGAAGGGGGTCATTATATAAGCTGAACTAGATATATCCTTAAAGATCTCATCGCTCAGTTGAATTTGTATGGGATTTAATGTACCATATTTTTTAATGTATTATTTGTCATGCCTCTTTAGGTACACAATCTCACATGCACTCATACAGATTAATATTTTATTATAATAGTTGTATTGTTTCAATTTTTTATTGATATCACTAATATTTTTTTGTTTAATGTTAAAATGAGTCTAAATTATAATTTTTTTTAAAAAATTTTTTTATAATTTTTTATTTTTTATATGTTTGAGTCGAGACTATGAGAGAAAATAATATTTTGGCAGTCTTGATTTCTGAACTTTTCTTAGGGATTTTATTATCAATATTAAAATTATCTATGTTACGTTAATGTTAATCGTTCTTATTATTAAAGTTACTATTTTTCATTTTAGATTTTTATTAGTTTATTAATTATATTATAAATTATATTTTTTAAATTAATTAATATTTATTATTATATTTTTAATAAAGATTAAAATTTTAAAAATAAATAAAATTTTAAAAATAATATCCGTTTGGTATTTTATCATTTATAGAATGTCAATCCCCGATTTTTGAAGCTGATGTTCGATATCCTATGTCTGTACTATGCACTCGAGTCCTGAAAGCCGAATGCCCGAATGAGAAAGGGTTGATAATAAAGATTAGACTTAGAGTTAGTGATTTCATATTAGAGAAAAGCAGAGAGAATGTGATGTGTGAGATTGAGAAGTGAAGGAGAAAATATATATAAATATTATAAAGATAAAAAAAATCATTTTTTTCCAATTTTTTTAATTTTTTATTAATTTTTTGGGGCAGAAACCCGATAGTCATTGAATTTTTTGTTCTGGCTGTTGGGTTGGTTCTGTTCAATAGTTCCAAAAGGATCTGGAATCTAGCAAGTGTTGAGGCACGAGTATGAGCTTGACGGGTCATGCGCTACTGGAGCTTGAGTAGTTCAGCACTTGAACTCTTGAGCTCGGCTCAATTGAACCACGCCCGAAACCTGGCCCGATTTCGAGGGCATGGTGCTGGGTTGTGTTGCTGGACCATGCCTTCGGGCCTGGCATCGGGTCATACCTGGCCCACCATGGGGCCCAACATCCCCCTAGTCTGACACGACATAGACCTAGACATGGTTCTGGACGGTTCAGGCACGACTCAGTTGGGTCATGCCTCATGTTGAGTCTAGGTTGCCCGTCCCACTTAATACATCTAATTGAGACAAGTTGGATCGTAGAGCACAAGACTTGATCTAACTGTCTATGTCACACTAAGTCTTGGTAAATTTTTTTAGTGAGGAAACTATAAAGAATACTTGGGAAAAAGATGAAAATGCTTTATCATAGCATGTCTTTGATGAATAAATTATTTCTCATGAAGATATTATACGAGTTGTACATAGAGGATATTATTTTTTTTTAATATTTTTATGAATTTCACACAATTATCCATTAGTTGTCGTTTATTGATTGTGAGTTTAGTAAAGATTACAAAGTAATTATTCTTCTCTGTTTATTATCTGATTCATCAGTTGATTTGATTATCATTGTTGACAGAGTTATAATGAATCTATACAATAAGGTAATGATCTCAATACTATTGTTTAAGGATATAAGGAGACAAAATTAAAATATGAAGAAATACTCGAAGGATGCTATGTGAGGGGGAAGATTTGAGGAATGGGTGTACGGTCTGAGAAAAAAATGAAGATCAAAGAGGGTTGATAAGTTGAACATGGTGTGCTATTGAACAATCCAATAAACCGTGATTAAGAAATTTGGAATCATGACTCAAATAAGTATAGGTTCAATAGATAAGGAGCCACCCATTGGTGATGAGATTCATTTTGTTGAAATCCATGTTACTTATGTTGACGAGGATACTTTGTATATTGACACAAATACATCATATTACATGACTCATCATTAAAAGTGGTTTAACCAGTATGAGTTATTTGATGGATGATATGTGATTATGCGAACTACTCAATGGTAAAGATTAGCTGTGAAAAAGTAAAGATGAAAATGCATGATGTGACAGTCAAATTCCTTTTGAGAGTGGTGTATATTTTTGATGTGAGTAGAAATCTGGTCTCGGTGAGTACATTAACATATGATGATGTGAAATTTTCTTGTGATAACAAGAATTACAAGATGACAATAGGAGCAATGATAATTATTCAAAGAACAAAATTTAAAATTTTATATTAACTATGCATAATTATCATTATGACTTTGGGTAGTGAGTTCTTGAGTTTTGAGAAAAAGCAAGACATGGGAAACATGCATGACATGCAACATAGTTTGTCCATATAGAAGTCCACTAAAAGGTTGAAGTGATATTGAAATATTGTGTCGCAACAGGGTTTGGATGGTGTCAAGAAACTTTGAATTGAGACATGAAAACATGATATCATTATAGTTTCAAAAGCTAAGACATGAGAAAATATGAATAGTAGCGTGTAAACACAATATTGCGATATGGAATTAAACAAAGGAATAATAGGAGGAAATACAAAACTAGAGAAGTTCTAGTCGAGTCACAACAAAGAAACACAGTAGGATGATTTGATTTCTAACTGGTCATGTCTAGAGGTGTCAAATGGGCCGGCCCAGCACGGCACGGCCCGTTTTTCACGTGCCCGGCCGTGCTACCGTGCCGTGCCCGGCACGGCACGGTGTGTTAAAGTCGGGCACGGCACGGCCCGTGGGCACGGTTTGGCTTGGCCAGGCGGCACGGGCGCACGGCAGGGGCAGGGCAGGCGGGTCGGGTCTGTTTGGACCCGACCCGCGGTCTTTTTACCGGGGGCGGGGCCCGGTTGGGTCACGACTCAGTGAGTCGTGACCGTGAGTCGTGACTCACGCCACGGCACGCGTGGCACGCCGCCAGTGCCACGCGTGCCTGCGTGAACCGGCACGGGATTTAATTCACCCGGGCATGGCACGGGCCCGGGCATGGCACGGGCCCGGGCATGGTTTTTGAACGTGCCGGGCCGGCCCAGGCATGGTCGAACCGTGCCGTGCCTCGTGCCGGGCCGGGCCGGCCCGGCACGTTTGACACCTCTAGTCATGTCCCATGGGGAGTTCGTGGTTGCAACTGAGAAACACTAGGTCATAATAAGAGAACAAATAATCCATTGAAAATTTGGAGTTGCTATATGAAAACATGGATTTGTGACATGAGAACATAATGAGATGACACGAGATAATGCTATGATATGTGCAACTTGGGCATATTAGTGAGAACTTAAAGATTATATTATCGAAGATAATGGTAAAATGAGTACTATATTGTTTGGGAAAGCTTGACTTTTATGAAGACTACTTATATGAAAAGCAAAAGTGAGAGAAATTCTTTTCCCTTGACTTTTATGAAGACTACTTATATGAAAAGTAAAAGTGAGAGAAATTCTTTTCCAAATCCACAAGATCAACAACAATAATAAATTTGATACATAATGATCTATTTGGAGGAATACTAGAGATATTACTTAGGAGATTAAAATATTATGTTTCTTTTGCTGGTAATTTTTATAGATATATGTGAGTTTTCTTTATCTAGAAGAAAATTGAATTGCTAGGAAAATTCATGGAATTTAAAATACTGGTGAAGAATCAATTCAACAAGATGATAAAAATTTTACTACCGATAATAATACAAAGTATATTCTAGTTGTTAAGTTCTTTGTTGAATAGGACATTGCCAGGTAGAACTTGATCAACATGATACTACTGCAGAATAGAATGGTGGAAAGGCTGAATCAAACACTGATGGAATAGATAAGATGCATGAAAAGTTGAATAAGTTTGAAGTCAGAATTTTGGGCAGAAGCAGTAACTAACTATCTGAAGAATTGTTGTCCCACATCAGCAGTGAAGGAATGAAATATCCATTGAGGTGTTAGATGTGAGGAAGTTAAGCATAATCCACCTCGGATGTTTGAGTATGATGCGTATATGCATGTGACAAAGAAAATGAGGAATAAACTAGATTTCAAATTAGTGAAATATAAATTTCTTGACTACAAAGAAAACATCAGGTACTACAAGTTTTGGAATCCAAAAATGAGTAATAATTTATATTTAAGATGTAGTATGCAAAAAGTGTAAAAGTTGTGAGGTTCTTAAAAATCCCAATAAGATTGGCAATTATGAAGTAATATCATTGAGTTGTGCAAATAGTGAGACGTGACGTATCTTTGTCGTGACATCCCAAATGGATTCACGACTGCGTTTCATTAGTGACACATAATTTGCTGATGCATAAATAAAATAAATATGTTTTGAAGAATTGTTTATGGTTGATGCAGTCAAGATAATTGTTGCATTGAGAAGGTCTATACGGGTTAGAAACTTACCTGAAAGGTATGAGAAAAATGCATACATTACTCTTTATTTTGTAGGGGAGGTGCCAAACAATGTGATGGAAGCAAGAGCTTCTAGGGTTCCAATGCAGCGAGTGCAAACTAGGAAGATGCGCAATACAATATATTTATTTTGTGATGGAAGCAATACATTACTCTTTATTTTGTGAAGTTGACTCTGATTTAGTGGTGTCAGCCAAGCTGAGCATCCCGGGCACCGCTGGCAGCATGACATGATTCATAATCGTGCTTGGAAGTGCCGCGTGCCAGCACTCGGCACTGCTCTGGCCATGATGGGCTAATTTTTTTTGTCACAGGAAGCTCTGCATGACACGATCTGGCACGACGGCCTGTGTGGGCCAGTTTTTGTCTGGTTGTAGCCTAGCTGGACTTCATGCTAGTTTGGTCAGATCTTAGTATAGCCTGGACAGACCCTAGGCTAGCCTGGCCTGTCATGGGTTGGCCTGGCCATGCCAACCTTGCTTGGAATGACCAGGCATGACTCGCCTAAAAGTCATTCCAACGGGCTATGCCGGGCTGTTCCTTTTTGATTTGTGCCAGAAAGGCATGACTCGTGATAAATACCATGCCGTGCCGAGCCAAACAAAAATAAGTTGTACTAATATGAAATGATTCGTTTAACACCTCAATTTTGATTTCAAAGGTAATTAAAAAATAATGGATGTTGAAAGATTCTAATAGTGTTGACCTAAGACTAGAAAGTATAAGTTTTAGTGGTATAGAGTCGAGACTAGAATGGAGAAGAATTATTTGTGTAATGATAATATTTTAATTAATTCATATTTCTTTTGAAGCTACTGTATGTGTTGTGTAGTTGCTACCTTGTTCTTTGGAGTCTTGACTAAACTAAAATTGAAATAGCTGTTGAGTTTAGAGTCACCATCTGAACAGTCACAACCTATTTTGTGTGGTTGTGACTGAAGACTATGATTTAGAATCATGATTTGTATTATGAATTTACAACTCATCATAAACTGTAACATATATTTTAGAGCCATGATATAAAATTATGATATCACAATTCAATTTAAGCTGTAACATATATTTTAGAGTCATGACATAGAATTGTGATATCACGATTCAACATAAGCTATAATATGTATTAAGATATTATGACTTTGTTTTGTGGTGTCGCAGCATCATTGCAGTCGCAACATAAGATGTAATATGATTTTGTGATTGTTGACTTAAAGATTGAAATCAGAACTTATCTTTGAGTTTATAACATGAATAAATCTGTGATATGTAATGTATAGTCGCTACTTGGGACTTAAATGCAAGAGTTTTTTTTTTTTTTGATTTGCTACATAGAGGCTTATAAATTAGAATAGAGAAGATCAATAAGAAAGAAAACAGAATGATGTGAATGCATTGCTGCAAAGCATGAATTGGTGAAGAGATTCCGTGTGTTCTTTTCTTCTCTCTCTTTCTCTCTCCCTCTTGTGAGGATGTGATTCTTTTATGAAAAGTAATTCTTATTACTCGAAATCCTAAACCATCATCGTGGAATCTCTTCACCAATTCTTAGTTTGGTATTAGAGGGAGGTTGCATTAATTATCTCGAATTCCTTATTTTTATTGGAGGCATTGTTATGTAGCGGCGTGATTCGTCTTTTGAAATCTTAAATTTTAGTATCAGAGTTAAGAGTGTTTTATGCTGATCTCTGTTGTTTGGGATCTAACACTTTATATTAGAACATACCTAAGAATAATTTTGTGCTATAAAATTATTGTTTCTCCAAAAATAATTACTCCTAATATTCTCTTCTCATTTTTTGGGTTAACACTAAATTTGGAAGAAGCTTGTAAGGGAAACCCAATTAGGATTTCTACTTGTTACCATGATGTGAACCATTGTGCTCATTGTAGCTCTGACAACTATGGGCCCCATTATACCCAACTATGCAAATTACTGCATGCTCAACCATGCACATTAATTGTTCACCACAGCGTGCTATGTTGTGAACTACCATGCACTTTGCTCTGTGCCATCATGCGCCCTCTTGTGCACCACTTATTTTTGTCAACATTTTCCCTATTGATAAAAACAAAAACAAAAATAAAAAGATGCAGACAGCTATCTAACCTAGCTTTGCTACCATGTTGAATTTAGAGACAAATTAAAAGATAAAAACAACAAAACTAAATATATAAAATATTATACACATCGACTTTATGTAACGAGTGAAAATGATTGAGGCACGACCTAGCAATGCCCGAGCAGCTAGTAGGACAGTGGGCTATGTATGGATGACCATTTTTAGAGCTATGTTAAAAAATTATTCTGTGTTGGGCACGACATGATAGCTCGACTGGACCTAAAAAAGGGGTCGTGCCAATCTGCAAGGCCTGTTGGATTTTTTAATTTTTTGCTTACTCTAGAGGTGACAAGTGGGCCAAGCGACTTGGGCATAACCTGAGGCACGACCTGATTAAGTTGTGCCTGGCCTGACATGACACGACATGGTCCAGAATCATTCTTGGACCTGGGCTTGTTAGCTTGAGGCATGACTCGTACCATGCTGGGCCAAGGGGTGCCGGGCCTCGTGTTGGGCTTGACACGACTTAGCTTCTTGGCTCGTCGGTATGATCCAGTGGTTTGGTAGGCTATCATGTTTGGACCGGGTTTCAGGCAAGGTTCGATTGGCCACACCCGACCCACCCGGTTCTTTTTAAAAATAGAATATTTTATTAAAAAAAGCTTGCCCCTACCTTTTACACATGGCTGGTTTTTTTACAAAAAACTACCATCTGTTTGGGTGAGAATGTCCGCGAGGCAATGTCCAAGTCCACCGCCCACATGGATGTGCCACGTGTGCCTCCCCTCCCCCATGACCATGAGTCGAGCCCGAGCCGAGTGCACAAGCTTTGATTCCTAGTTGATGGAACCTTTTGGAACCGAGTTAACCCTAATGGCTAACCTAAGTCATAATGGTCCAAATTAAAAAAATTGAGTGCATCTGGGCTGTTGGATCCATTTCCAACAGCTAGGACAAAAGATCCAATAATTGTCACGTTCATGTCTTATTTAATCATTAAAAAAATTCAAAAAATTAAAATAATATTATTTTTTAAAAAAAATATTTTTCTAATCTATATAATGGTTCTCTTCTCTCTTCTCTATCAATCCCTCATTCTCAATTTCTTACCCTCATCCTTTCATTCTCTTCTCTATCTCAATTCTCTCTCTCTCTCCTGTCATATCTCTCTCTCTTCTTGGTTTTGGAATTATGCTATTTGCTTTTGCTTTAATTTTGTTCTCGGGTGCAGACAACAGACTACGGTGCGGGCAGTGTGCCTTTTTCTATCCTATTCATATTTAGTATTTCATAAACGAGTATTATTTTTAATTTTTTTTGTATTTTTATTAATAATTTAATATCATATTATTTTTAATTTAGAAAATAGAATTTAGAATATGATTAATAAACTAAAAATAATTTAAAACGATAAATTGTGAATTTATTGATAACTAAATTAATATTAACATAAACATATATAATTTTAATATTGATAACCCTATGAAAAGGTTTTAGATCTAGATTATATTTTTTTCATTACCTCGACCCAAACTCAATTTTCTAATAAATAAAAAATTAGAAGAATACATATAGATTGAATTCACTTTAATATTATATAAAATAAAAATGCTAAAGGTGTCGATGAAGAATTGATATAATATAAGTATTGTAAGAAAATATATACTGGTAGGAGTACATGTGAGATTAAGTACTTAAAGAGACATGTCGAATATTGTACCAAAAAATATTTTATATTAGATCCTAGGCAAATCCACTTGAGTAGTGGGGCCTTTGAGATTGGATTTAGTTTAGCTTCTATGTTGATCTATTTCATATATCACAATAAGTTAGGGAGAAAAGACATAACCAGACTGATCACCATGATAAGTCTTTCATTTAGATTTTCAGAGAATCAAAAAGTAGTCAGTATCATGCAGATCTATTTTCGACATGTATATCATATGATTTCTAGGTCCATATGTAGTAACGACATACTAAAATATTATAAGTTAGAAAAATAAATAATAACTAATAAATTTAGGGAATATAATGGTATAATATCTGTGATGTTCGATATTTAGACTACTCATGATGATGCATCTTTTACATTTCTCATTGTTTACCATGTAGATTCTAAATGGACACAAAATAAAAAGATATTATGATTTTCAGAGATTTTTTATCTTCATGATGATTCGGTCATATATTATTAAATGATGAGAATTTTTAAAAAATATAATATTTAAATTTAAATATATAGTATCATATTTGATAACACATCTAATAATGAAATAGTTATTAAATTATTTGTTAGGACTATTAGAGATGAGTTATTAGGAGAAAATTATTACTCTAGATGTATATGTTACGTTATTAACCTCATAGTACAAGCAAAGATGCAAGTTGGTTTCTCTGCTTTAGAAAAAATACGTAACTCACTAAAATATTTTTGAACGACTAGCAGATAACATGAGTTTGATAGTCTTTGTTTGTTTGCGGGTCTAAAGAAGAAAAAATTACAAATGATTCTGAGGTACCAATGAAATTATACTTACATGATGTTGAAGTCATGTGTTGGATACGAACACATGATTTTTGACTACATCAATTGTAAGAGTGACGAATTTATTATTGAAGATACTGACAAGGATATAAGAATTTTATTTTTAAAATTATTGAAGATTTTTTATGATACGACGAATATATATTCGTCGGTTTATACTTATACGACTTGATTTACACTCATATGCATATGCAATATTTAGTAACATGTTTAGGAAGTTAAGAGATGAACCATTATTTACTGACATAACTCTTGAGATGAAAACTAAGTACTTAAAGTTCTAATCTACCATTTTATCTCTTTATTGTCTCGCTGTCTACATGAGCCATAGGGTTAAGGTAGAAGGGGTAGAGAATATTTTGACATACATATTCTCGTGAATGAACTAAGAATACAAGCCTAAAAGATTTATTTACGAGAAGTTGACTTAGTTATTTATATACTATGATACTAGGTATAATAGTAGTTATAGTTATGCTTCGAGTATAGACAATGACATTATATTGGGAGATGATGACTTCTCTGTTTAGTTAGTAAGAGGAAAATGACATGGTGAATTATCAAATAATAGCGAGTTATCTCGGTACTTAGATACTGATTACTGTTCAATCCTATTACATAATGATAACAAAAATTTTGATATTTTATAATGGTAGAAATTATATGAGTCTATCTATCCCATGTTGTCTAATATGACATGAGATCTATGAATTTTTTCCGTGTCGAGCATAGCATTATAGTCTATTTTTTCTATTACAATTAATATTATTTCGGATAGGAAATTGAGACTGCAATCATAAATCATTGAGACACTTGCATACATAAAGGATTGAGAAAATTCGAGGTTGGACATTTAGGTTTGTGCTAGAATAAGAGCAGATGAGTTGCTGACATATAATGACTCGTAAGATTTTGAGGAGATTGAGCCCACTGCTAGTAATACCATTAGATGCTTACGCGATGATGATTTGTTATACTTACATATTTATATTGTTGATATTGAATTGAATTTATATGATTATGATTGATGATTTTTATTTTATGATTTTGTGACATTGTGTTTTTTTTGGATTGAATGATGATTGATTGATATGTTTTTTTTTTGATATTTATGATTATTAAACTTTGTAATTTGTATTAGTGAATTTATTTTTTGGTGATTTATGTAAAATAAATAAATAATATAATTTTCCAATTCATAAAGAGTAACTTAAATTTTGAAATTTGTAAAAAAAAAATTTAGATCATTAATCTGCAATTCCGCAACCGGTGGGGGGTGGAGATGAGGTGAGTCGAGTATGTGTCAGTCTCAAAGTTCTAGCTAGGCTGGCATATCTGGGCATGAATTAGCCAGACTTGTCATGAATCGAAATAGACCGACATGACCTGGCCCTAATTTGGCCAGACTCGGGTCATGCCGGGCCTTGCTGGGCCATACTTGCCATTATTTAGTCGTGATGTGCCAATCATGATACGACTTACGTACCGGATTATGCCCGACACAGAACAGTAGCTCGACTGGGCCTCCCAAATTGGGCTGTGCCGGTACCCCATGGTGCCTTGACAAGGCCACCAAAAACCCAGCAAGCGTCAAATGGGCATGAAACTGCCCATTTTACACTTCTAGGTTACTCTAATACACAAGATGAAATAAAATATTTTCATCATTGTATGATAGATTATTAGTAAGCTTTAATTTTATATTATTTGAGCATGACTTTTTTTATAATGAGCCAAGAGCAATGGTCTAATAGATATATCTCGTCTTATTTTTTTTACATTTCCATTGTCTTATTTTGGCTTCTAATTAGAAGAGATAACTAGTTACTTTTCAATTACCTTTGAAATTATTAATCTATATGATGATGACACTCTTTGGAGTATGTGAGGTTTTTGCGTAGAGAAAATCTGACTTGAGCCTAGATGTACTGATAGTTCATCAGTCTAGTTTCGACTCAAAATGAATTAGAGATTGAGTGACTTGACTATCTAAGACTTATTTTATATATTTAGGAGAATGTGACATGCTCTTTTGATATTTTTTTTTATTATTTATAAAAAGAAATAAATATACTCAATATTATATTTCATAGATATTATCTTACTTAATATTTCTTTATTATTTTGTCTCTTTTATTGTGTTTCTTAATTATCCTAAAATATCTAAGTTATATTATGAGATATTATTTTATCTAAGATGCTATCAAGTTAATTTTAAATTGATAGGTATCTTTAATTCTAATAGGATGTTGGAAACTAAAACCTTTATTTTTGAGAATGTTTTTGGTTGTAGTAGTTGAGTAATTACTATGAAGACTAGTATCGATGAGAATGTTGATCATCCAAAGTGAGATTCGTTGTGAGAGAGTTTACTCAGATATAATTTCCTATGTGAAAATATTTTTTTTATTGCGATCTTGAGACTTGAGTAGGAGGTATATATGAAAGAGTTACTTGAGTTTTGATTAGTATAATTAGATTTAATTTGTAGATTATCAAAAATATTGTGATTTGAAGCAATTATGGAGTGTTTAATTTCTAAGATTTTTAATGTAGTCATCTCTTTTAGTTTATATAGATGTATTATAATTTTTTAAAATTTTTTGAGAAGAGCCCATACAATAGGTTTATTATGCATGTTGTATATATAATTGATGTTTTTATTATAAGAGATGGTGAGTTGAGCATTATTCAACTTAAGAAGTATGAGTATCTCTCATTGTAGTTCTAGAGAAAGAATTATGTGAGGCTCAGATATTTATTTGGGATAGAGGAGTTACATATTTTAAGAAGGATTGTGTTATCTTAGAGAATATATATAATTAATATTTTCATAAAGATTAGTTTTTTTGAGTTGTTTTCAAATATATATTCTGATTAATCAGCATAATAATTCATTGTTTGATATGATTTCTCCAGTTGACTCTTATTTATAATTGAATCTTATAGAATATTAATTATCCTACTATTAGAAAGTAGATATAACTTATGTATTTAGTATAATTAATTAATTTTTAAATTTTTCATAATATATTCATTTAGACGAACCTTTTCATATACCGAGAAATGTCAAGAAATCTTCTAAGTTTTGTATTCTATAAATTGAAATAGAATTTCTATTTGAAAGGTTACACATGTAGTTAGTCATATATTCATATTCGAGTTGGCACCAACTTGTGTCTGGAGGTGGCCCAATAAAATATTTTGTAGGTCTCTTAAAAAAATTATCTCATAAAAAAATAAATAGCTATTTTAATATTTAGTACAAAGGATGTGTTCAAAGTAATTGTAACATTTACTTTCGATATAATTTGGATTAGACATATTTTTGTTGAGATGTGATACATACTTTCATTTGTAATTACTCTTAATCATGATAATTTGGTAAAACACATACTTTTTTATCTAATATTTTATGTGTAGATGAAACACATAATAATGATTTTTTTATAGAGAGAACATTTATGATAAGGTTATTATTGTAGCTTATACTAATAATAAATAAATCAGCAAATATTTTTATGGTCTTAAAGAGATCTCAATTTGCTTTTTATTCCTCTAAAATTAATTTTCTAAATATTTATGCACTAGCTCCCACAAGATAATTTGTAATTTATTTATTTTTTTTTTTTTGATTTGTTGTATTATGGATTAGAGCTCCTAATATGTGGGCTGCTTCAATTTGATTATTGCAATATATAAAAGTTTCATGTGTATTTCATTATTATTGAGCTTTTTATAAGTCTTGTGATTTTCATGTCTTAACTTTCTATAAATATGATATGAAATCTGAGCTGATAAGAAATAAAAAGAGAAGAAGAATGAGAAGAAAAATTAGAAAAAAAAAAGAAAAATAAGAAGAAGAAGAAAAAGAAAAATAAGAAGATATGCCTCACTATTATCATATATTATGGCTGTCATTGTAGCTTAGATTACCTCCATTAATATCATTGGTTGTTGGTGATGTTAATGATTATTTTTTTCATCAATCTTTGGTGTCTCAATTCTTTTATTATTTTATCTTTTTTAGTCTGAATAATCTAGATTTGTTTTAAAGGTATTTTTAGAGATTTTAATATATGTTTCTTTTTGTTTGAAGATCATCAGTAGTTGATGTCCCTGATAGGAAGCTAATGGTGATGGTAGACGCATCTATCAGCAGTGATGGTGGTGACATTAACATCATTGGTTAAAGTTACTGCAGTGGCAGTTAGCTATTGTTACCATGTTCTGATATGATGTAAAAATATAATAAATTTTTATGAGAATTATTTTTTTTCAATTATTTCATATAAAAATAGTAAAATTGAAAAATATATGAAGGAAAAAAGTGAATAGCCAACTAAAACACAATCAATTGCTAAAAAAATATAAATGCAGCTCAACACATTCTGTGATACTTGGTTTAGTAACAAAATTGCTAGTGATCAATGGATGTATCAGAATCAAGATAAATATATGCTACATAATGTTGTTGGCTATTATTGAGTTACTGGTAGTTGTTGTAACAGCAATCATCATTGGCCTGAAATGTTTTGACCATGGAAACAGGCCTACACTGGCTGTATGCTTGTGCTGCATAATGTTGTTGGCAATGCCAATACTACTCTTTCGTCTACCATGTTTGTTAGTAGATTCCACTTTAATATCATCTGAAATTAAAATGAAAGAAATATTTTATTTAACTGGTGTATGTTGCAATTGACTAAATACAGATAGGAAAATAGACTGCCATTTAATTTTCAATTCCATCTTGTGGGCACCTCTCACATGACATCTTAATAAACAATGTAACTGCATTTTAATGGACATACATTTGGCTGTGAATTAGGAATACTGAAGTATAATGAAACACAGTTATTCATTGAATACTATTTAGTGTTGATTTATTTTGTTTTTTGATAGCTATCTGAGATTAGGTGGGAATGAGGCTTTGCCTCGTTCTACTGAATGTGGTTTACCACAAGGTTAAACCTTGCTCCGAAGTGTTTTTTAATTTTTGGCTTCTAAATTCTTGTTTTTTTTTTTTTGGTTTTCTTGCAGGATGGAGTAATAATTCAACATGCACTTTCCTTTTACAGGCTAATGTTGAGTTGGTTGGTCAGCCTGGTTGGAGGGTTTTCAGTTTCTCTACCATTGATATGTCCAATGCAATTTGCATCAATGCCTGAACATTTTGTTGAGGATGCCATGGAATTGCTTATAGTTTCTTCTAGAATACCAAAAGCTTTGGATGGGGTGTTGCTAGTAAGCGCATTGCTAAAATGTTTTATCTGAGAATCATCACGGTTAGAACAATAATTAAAACAACAAAATATCCATAAAATCTCAAATCAAATAATTCATACATTTGTTTGTTTAATATAATGGCCTATGAATTGGGATAACAATCATGTTGAGTGCTCCCATTAATACTAAAATAAAAATATAAAAATTAATCTAACAAATAATATTAGTTTTTTCTCAAATTGATGCTTAAATATTTATGACACTAAGTTTAGTGATAAAAAAGATAAGCTAAAGCCTTGTCAATATATTCGTGAAAATGTTTGCTGATTGATTTTATATTTGAATATAAGATATAATATTAGTATTATCTTGATTTTTTTTTTGAGAAAGAAATAATGTATTTCTATATATTTTATTTATTTGTGAAATAATAGATTACAAACTATATGCCTCATAATTTGTCTATCACCGTAAAAAGTAGTAAGAGAAAAAAGTAGATACTCTATCTATTCAAGTAAGTGTTAGATCCAAAGTATATCATATGTAGCCATAGTTTTCTCCTTGAACACTTCTTTCGCTCTATATTTCTATAGAATTGGCTAGCTCTTCTTACTTCTTTCAAAAGAAAAGACTATTCCCATGAAAATTATAAAAGTTAGTACTGGATCTTTTTCTTGTACAAACTAATGCTCAATTCGTATTTAAATAGTTTGCTAACAACAAGAATATGATCACAAAAAGAGATCATGCATCATTAAAACATTTTTGAATACCTTAATATGTAAAGAGCTAGGTCTAAGTGAACATGTTGAAAGAATATAAAAAATAATTAATTATACTAGTTGCTTATGTTATATTTGATCTGATAAAAGTCAGATAGTTAATTTTTTTTATGATTTTCTAAGAAATAGTAAGTTAGCTGCAAAAATCATATTAGACAAAAATTTATTTCATAAATTAATTTGAGTATCTATTGGATACAACCCAATAAACTAATATTGTGAGTGTATCAATTGTATATCTTCTTCGTGATATAATAATTTCTTTTCTTGAGTAAACTATCTTTATCCCAAGAATTTATTTTTAAGTTTGGTGATTTTTAATTTATTATTTCTCATAATTAAAATATCATCTATTACATAATCAACAAAATGATAATGCCTTTATAACTTCTTTGGAAAAATGAAATATTTATAATGCTCTTGTGATACTCAAATAAAGTGATTGATTGTGAAAATCTTGTAAGTTAGATTTTTGTTGACTACTTAAGGTTGTTTAATACCTTTCATAATCTGCACATTGTCTATAACTATTTTGTTCGAGACCCATGTGGATACCTTATATGCATCTTCTCTACAAAGTCATCATAAAGAAATATATAATTATGTCTAGTTGATGTATTCTCTATTTGTGAGAGACTATCAGTGAAATAAAAATTCATTGAATATCATATTAGTCACTATAGAATAATTCCCATCAAATATCTGAGAGAATTTTTTTACAAGTCTTGTCTTATAATGACATACTATCTTAGATGAAAATTTGAGTATTTGGATGTCTTCATTGTGAATGTCCACCAATAATCAATAACAAATTTTTTGTAGATTGTAATGCTGGTTTCTAAGTCTTATTAGAGTGAATGTCATTTCTTTAGACATGACCTAACACTATTTTGAGTGAAATATTATTTTAGAATGACACAAATATCCTAGTATAATCAAGAGATATAATAACAAAAATAAAAGAAGAAAGAAAATATATGTAATACAAAACCTGTGAGATCAAATATTGAGTATAACTCATTTATTTTTTTCGGAAGATGATCAAATAGTTCAAATAATAACAAATGGCTGTGGGATTGTTTGAATTCTTGGTAGACTCATCTCGGATGTGAGTATGTTATATATATCCTCTACTCCTAGTATACATTTTATATTATTAGCTGATCGAGTCTTAGTATAAACTCTCAGCTATTAGGTGATCAAGTATCCTAATCCTTGGACTATTATGATGCTGAACTAAAGTAGACTTTTAATTTTTTTTTTTTTTTTTTTTTGATAAGTAAAATAAAGTAGACTTTTAAACTACTATGTCATGTGGATCTAAGGGAGATTTTCTCTCCTAGAAAATCTTTCTCTATGTAGAATAACTTAATATATGTTTGTTGTTATATGTTATGATTCAATAAGAGTGTCAATATAATATGAACTAATAAGTTAAGTTATAACTTACACATTACTATCTCTCCTAATTGAATTACCAAGTGAGACTACATAGGAGTAAAGAAAAATGAGGATTGCATATGTTTCTTTTAGGCTCTCATTTTTCTTAAACTCATTAAAAAATAAATATTGTGCAAAAATGTAATGTAATTATTCATTTAAATTATATCAGACTATGATGAAAAATATTTATATACTAAATATTTTTTATATTTAAAAAATAAAACTAAAATATTTTTTATCTCTTATATACTAAATACTTTAGTATTTTTTAGATACTAAAGTATTTAAGAAATATATATTTCAAAGTTTTATTCGTCATCTTGTTCCATCTCATAGAGAGATCATTGATAAGATAATTACTCTTAAAAATTATAAGAGATAAACTAAATAATTTTTCTTTAGGATGCATTATCTAATAGGACATAAACTGCGAAATGTCAAAAAAATATCTTGCTAATAATATAGTTTATGGTTAACTAAGTATGAGTGTTCAAGATATCTTAATTAGATATTTATTTTTTTTCTCTACAATCATATTTCGTGGGAGTGTGTTGATATAAAAAATATAATATATAATCCTGTGATTTATATAATAAGTATTAAATATATCTAACATCTATTACACTACATAAATCTTTATCATGAATAATTATTTATGAAAATCATAAAATACATAAAATTTTCACTGGACTCATCTATATTAGTAATCATGTCTGAATTTATTAAATTGAATGAGTATTTATTACATACAAGTATGGCGGATAAAAATAGAAGTTAAAATATACTTTTATAAATGATACGTCTTATGCTCAAATGTAGCAATACCCTTAAGTTTATGATAAAATATTTTTACTTTTATTAGTTATGGGTGATAAATTTGAAAATGTACAAATAATTTATTAGATTGAATTTGGTGGCTTGCACTCACTGCTGTTGTATGTAAAAATTTAAATTTCATAATTGATACGTCTTACTATATCATCTTGCACTCATTGGCTAGGATAAGTCCCAACAATGAAGCATGGATGCTACAATGGATAGGAGTGTCCATGTGTTGGACACGTGGACATGCTGATACACTTTAGATACGTGTTCGATACGCCATGTGGTGTATTGTTGACAAAATAGAGGTGAAACACATGTCGGACACGGCTTAGACATGTATCCAATGTGGGGGGCTTAAAGCAGAGGTGTGAGCAATTCAACCTACGACCTGTGGTGAGGGAGTTTGAATAGGATATCGCTTCAAAGCTACGAGTATCGACAATGCCAATGAAAAGGTTAGAGCAGGGGGGGGTTCCAGGTTCCGTATCCTAGCCGTGTCGAAATCCGACAGCCACCCCCTTCCCCTAAAATAAAAATAATCTTTGTTTTTATTTTATAAATATGTATAATATTTTATAAAGATAGTTATTTTATTTTTAAAAGATAATTATTTTTATTATTTTATTTTATTTTATATAAAATAATAATATTTATAAAAATAATTATAAATATTATTTTATTTTATTTTATCAATATATTTAAGAATAATATTTATAAATATTAATATATTTATTTTGATTTTATTTTTTCATGTCGTGTCCTAGTCGTATTCGTATCCTAATTTTTTAAAATTTATCATGATCCCATATCTTATCGTGTTGTATCCTTGTGTTCATATCTGTGTCCGTGCTTCTTAGGATCCTAGCTTCAAACAATGGGCTTGTGTAGTGGCTATGTAAAAATAAATAAATAAATAAATAAATATATGTGTATATGTGTGTGTGTGTGTGTGTGTGTGTGTGTGTGTGTGTGTGTGTATGTGTAGAAATTAAATATTAAAAATTAAAGTAAAAAATACAAGTCACAAATGCAATAAAAAATATATTCTAGTTTTAATTAAAAATATAAATCTATATTTATTTGGCTGCGTATAAAATACAAAAAATAAATAAAACACTAAAAATAATACATGCTAGTGCAATGCAAATAGTAGTGATATAAATTAATAAACATAATATTAGTCACTCTCATTTAGTTTGATTCGGATCATCATAACTTTAAGTGTCGATATTATTATTTTCATATATATCATTATTTACATACAATTCTTTTATTTTATTTTGAAGATTTATCTGAGTATATTTTCAATCTTTAAATCATAATAGAACTTCAATAATATTTGAATATAATATGATTCTTCTATTTGAAATCATATTCATAGCCATAAAAATAATAAACTCTTATATAATGCTATACACTAAATGAGTTAGTATATCATATGTCATTTTAGATAATATCAAAAATATAGATTCATATGATTTCTTTCAACTCAATATGTTAATTTTTAATATTATTTTGAAATAAAATAAAAGATAATCAATATCAAAGTATATCAACAATTTATTCTTATTTGATGGATACTTTTATCTTTTTTTTCTTAGGTAATTGGATGAAAAAATTATAGTTTTCAAATATAATATCAATGTTCGTACTTGAAGGCTTGTTAAAATTATCAAACTTGATTTTATAATAATTATATAGTTTATCTAATAATTTATAAATTTAATTTATAAATTTTTGTAGTTGATTCATATAAGTTGATATATTATTTATAATTTTTTTTTGATTTCTTTGACCTCAATCCTATGATCCATATAGGTAGTTAAGTAATAAATATATAAAATAAAAAATGATATTTTAAATATTTTATTTCTATCTCAATAGCCATGATACCATAATGAGTACTTTTTATATTGGTTAAAAAATTACTAATATTGTATATGTACTTAAGTACATTGCAAGTTAAGAATCTATAACACCGAACACATGTTCATCATATCATAAAAAATTTTCATAAATTTTAAAAATAAAAATTTTATGTCAAATTTAATTCGTTAATTATTATTTTTTCGATTTTACTACGAATATAGTTGGATATTACATCTTGGTAACTAATATATAAATTTGATATTTTATATATATATATATATATATATATATATATATAATTTCAATGGTATTTGATATCAAATTAATTTTTTTTTATTTCTAAAGTCTAATGACTTATATAGTGTATAGACTTCTTGCCATAAAAAAATCTCTACTAAAAGATCATATATAATGGTTCTCATAAAAATATTTGTTGTCATATTATTATTTGAGATATTATTAAATATTATGTTAAATATTTTATTTTATTTTTTATATAGCTAAAAAATCTTCATCAAATACTTTTATATGACAAGACTTATTTGAGAATGAATGATCTTACGAGATACTGGTATTCTTTTTTATTTAGTTTTTATTTAGAATCAATAAAATGAATAGTAATCTATGTTAAATATTCTATTATTTTTTAGAATAATAAATAAATTACAAAAAGGTAAAAAAATCTAAATTATCATTTTCATACTTCTATTTTTCACTCGAGTTTCGTATATAAAAAATGATAAACGATGAAGTTAATAAATTAGATATAGACATAAACATATATAATAATGAAAACTTGATCAAAAAGTTAAGATCAAAATTATATTCTTTCTCATGGTCTTCGTATATTTATTTTACAAATAGGTACATTTTATTAGTCTAAATATACTTAAACATAATTAAAAATAAATATGCTAGGAATATCGAATAAGATTTGACATAATACATATATTGTAAAAACAATATATGTATTTATTTTAATCAATTTCATATTCATTAATTTATTTTATTTATCGTAATGACTTAGATAGAAATTATATGATAAAATTCATTA
Organism: Sapria himalayana; assembly: GCA_029783825.1. Taxonomy (NCBI): domain Eukaryota; kingdom Viridiplantae; phylum Streptophyta; class Magnoliopsida; order Malpighiales; family Rafflesiaceae; genus Sapria; species Sapria himalayana. Next base: position 795,563 of record JAREIK010002637.1, on the reverse strand, counting down.
CTAAAATAAACTTTTAATTAGATTTTTAGAAACTTTTTAAGTAGTTAATATTATGCAAATGTACTTGTAGTTTAGTTATCGTAGAATTTGTAAGTTGACTAATATGAATGACAAATAAAATATTTTAAATTAGAAAAATAATTAATGAGTTTTGAACTTAAATAATATAATGAAGTGATGTTTCTGACATCTGACATATTGACTAGGCATGATAATATTTTATTCACATGCTTTATTGCTTATTATGTTGAAAATTAAATAAAAAAAAATTCAGTATTTATTATTATCCTTTATCCTCATAATCATGATATATATGTGTCTGATGATAATATTTTATTCGCATGTCTCATTGCTCATTATGTTGAAAATTAAATAAAAAAATTTAGGATTTATTATTATCCTTCATCCTTATTAATCATGATATATATGTGTCTGATGAGGATATTTAAAAAATATGATATTCAAAATAAAATATTTAATATTATTTGTGATAATGCTTTACATAATAATATAATTATTAATATATTTATTAGAATTAATAGAGATAAATTATTAGTTGATATTTTTCATGTTATGTATATTTGTTACATAATTAACTTAATTATATAAGTTAGAATGAAAGTTATGTTTCTTAAATTAAAAAATATAAGAAATTTATTAAAATATTTTAGGACATTTAGTAGACAACAAAAGTTTTAAACTATATGTTTATTAGCAGACATAAAAAAGAAAATAATTTAAACGAATATCAGACATTATTGAAATTATGTCTATTTTAATATTAGCACTATGTTTAACAAGTATAATAGTTGAAATAATGTGATATGTAAGATATAAATTTTATTTTTGAAAATTTTGATAATTTTTTATGATTTGATGAACATATATTTGTCTGTATATACTCACATCACTTGTATTGTAGATGCATATGAAACATTAGCAAATTGTTTAACAAGTATAAAAAATATCTTGATTTTAGTATCATTACTATTGATATGAAAGTTAAACATTAAAAATATTGGTCTTTTATTTTATCTTTTATTATTTGGATGTCTGTGTGAATCTTAGGATTAAGGTGGAAATGCTATTCAAAATATTAAAATACATATCCACTTATATTAATCAAGTAGAACAATTAGATAATTGGATTAACAAAAATTAGATATTATGTTTATATATAATAATTCTAGGTATGATAGTTGTAATAAGATTTCAAGTATAAATTTGAACATTATATTTGGTGATGATAACTTTTTCATTCAGTTAATTATGATCAAGGATAAATGATGGAGTGGTCTGTCAATTGAGAGTGAACTACGTCGATTCTTAGATATCAATCATTACTCTATTATATCACATGATAATAATCAGAATATATATATATATATATATATTGAATTAGTAGAATTCATATGAAATTAACTGTCTCATACTAGTTAGAATGACATGTGATCTACTGACTTTTCATGTGACTAGCATTAAATTAAAATATTTTTTTTATGATTGTGAATATTATTTTAGTTATGAGATTTAGATTGTGATTCAATATTTTAGAATTACTTTCATATTCAATAGATTGAGTAGATTTAATAATGAGTATTTAAAATAAAATGAAAGTGTTTCTATTGGATGATCACTCACACGATATCTATGATATTGAAGCCATCAATAATGTTAGCCTCAGATTCAAATGTGATAATCCGAACTATAATACAAACATAGAATGATCGTGATATTTAGTGAATTAGCATGGGGATTGTTGATGTTGTTGTCACGTTTAAAATTTGGTTAATTTATTTATATTTATCATAATGCTAAATTAAAAGTTGAAATAAATATATTTTTTTAATTTAGTGCTGAAATTTATTCATTTTAATTTACATTGTAATACATTTTAATTTTTATATTTTAATTTATAAAATTTTAAAAATTATCTTAAATTCTAAACTTAAAAACAAAAGTGGGTGTTGAACCGGCATCAACACCACCACCGCCATTCAGCCACTGCCCACTGGTCAATCGGGCAGTGGCTGGTGGCTACTGTTGAACAGACTGGACATTGCACTTTACTGCTGAAACTCAGCTACTGGCCCACTGGCCAGTGTCCACTGCACTTTAGAGCAATGGGCACTGTGCAGTCTGCTATGGCCTGGCTACTGGCCAGTCAGCAGTGGTAGTGTTGTGCCATTGCCAGCCGGCCTGACATTATCTGGTCTGACCTGGCATGGCTCGGCATGACCCAGTCCGACCCAGCATGATCCGGCATGCCTGATTGAGGAAGACGAGCCATCGCCCCATGCTGGTATAACCTCCCATGAAGCCGTGACGGCACGGCATGGCTCAGGCAGCCCTTTCGTGTTATGTCCGACACAACACAGCTGCCGACTGGTCCATCAAAATTCGGACCGTACCAAACGTGGCAATGCCCATTTTACACCTCTATATGGACACCTCTACACTACCTATGGGCTATGGCTGTGTGCAGATAGTAGATTGCAGCGCAATCATTGCACTGTATATATAATACTAATATAGCATATATAATGTATATATTTTAATTATTATGTGTATTGCATGTGTATTTGTATATATAAATAATATATTTATTTTTGTCATCTCGTGTATATATAATATACATACATTTTATATTATGTATTTGTAATACACACAAATATTGTCTATCTCTTGTAATATACATATTTGTAATGCATACATTTAATTATTATGTGTGTATTTGTAATACACACATTTTATATTGTCTATACAAATGCATAATGTTTATAGAATATTATGTATGAACAATGTGTATATGCATTGTGTATATACATATACACAATGTGTATTGTCTATTTATATATAGACAATATATATAGAATATTACATATATATAATGTGTATATACACTATATATATTGTGTATATGTATACATAGTGTATATACACAATATATATTGTATATACATATATGCACAATGTATATAGAAAGTTACATATATACAATGTGTATATACACTATACTCATTGGTATACACATTGTATATATATTCTATATACATTTTATACAAAAATGTTTATAAAATATATATTGTTTATATGTATACACAATGTTTATATATAAAATGTTACGTATATACAATATTCATATTCACTAAATATATACATAGTATGCATACATATACACAATGTATATACACTGACACATATATAAATATTATGTATACATATATATACCAAATTCATATACATAATATATATGTATATACCTAGTGTATATATGTATATACCCAATGTATATAAAATTTTAAATTATGTATTAAAAAAATATTAAAATATTTTAATTTTTTTTTATTTAAAATTAGAATATAAATTTAAATTTATTAAAAAAATATTTCATATACAAGACAAGCCTAAGCATAATAATATAAATGATAAATATACATACAATGACACTTGGAAAATAAAATTTGACAATATAATCTTTCAAAAAATAAAATAAAATAAAATATGATCAATGACAAATGATAAAGTTGTTACAAGCTAAAAAGTAAAAACTAAAGGATTTGGATTGTTGATTTTAATTCTGATTGATTCTAATTTTTGTAGTTCTAAGTCATATCATATTATTCATTATCGATATCTAGTTGTAGTGTTTGGGTTTTCTTTATAGTTTTTTTTTTGTATTTTTCAATTTTTTTAATACAATAAAACTTAAATAATATCTAGTTATATTTTTATCTTTCTATCTGAAATGATATTTAAAATTATATAAAAAATAAATTTTGATGCTATATTAGACACTATAGGAGCTAGTAGATTACATGTCATTTTAGATAGTATAGAAAAAATAATTATTATGCTTTTTACTAAATTAATTTGTTTAAATTTTTTGTCACTCTGGGATAAAATATAGTAATCAATATATAAATATCTTGATAACTTATATCTATTCAACGTAATACTTCGTTGCTTGCCTATAGCTAATTGAATCAACTATTCATTATCTTTGAATATAATACCAATATTCGTACTTATTGGATTGCTAAAATCTTCATATTTAATTTTATAATATTTAAATAAGTTTTATAAATATTTATAATTTTTACCATATGGCTCTTGTTGTTGGTTAAAACAACTAGAAATATATTTTATTATATTTTTTATTTTTTTGATCTTAATTCTATGCTCTATACATACAGCTAAAAATAAAGAGATAATATGATTTAATATTTTAAATATTTTAATATAATTTAATATTTTATTTTGGCTAAATAAATTATTTATGTTGCATATTTACCTAAGTGAAATATAAGATGTGAAACTATTTTGGTTATATACAATACTAAAGCATATTGAATTCCACTAATGTTTGACATATAGATGGAAATTATTTTTATGTAAAATAATTTTTATTTTAAATAATTTATTTTAAAATTGTTATTTTCTAATTTAAATACTTTTTAAATTATCGTAAAATTATTTTCTTTTAGCCTTGTAGACTTGTATAAAATGTAAAAAACTTGTTATTTTTTTAATATCATATTATATTTTAATGTATTTCTAATCTGCTCTAATGATGATAAAATTATTTTTAAATTTGTACTATTAGGTTTATCATGTGATCTAAACCTAACCTGAAAAATCTCAGCTAATACATTGTCTTTCATGGTTAAATGAATATATTCACAAGAACATTATTGTGTTTTGAATTTTTGAATATTATTCTATAAATTTTATTTTGTATTTTATATTTTATAAAAATCATTATAAGACTCATATATGACAAACTAATCATGAAGATTGAGAATCTCATAAAATATTAATAATTTTTTAGTCTCCACTTAGAATCAACATAGTGGACAATGACACATCTGAAAGGGATGCCATCATGACTAGTTTATATATTTGACGTCACCAATATTATTAAATTATAGTTTCTAAGTTTATTAACTATTAATTATTTTATAAAAAATATATAATTTTTTATTATATCAGTCTTACAAGGTGAACTAGAGATCATATTATCAACTAATTGGATATATTTCTATATACAATGAATTAGTTTTAAATTTTTCACAAATTGAAAAGAAAAACTTATATCAGCAACCAACCTAGTGATACATTTACTAGCAAACTCATGATGTTATATGAAATGGGTCACTGAAATTGAAGTTGATTCAAAATTCATAACGTAATTGTAACTGCTAAACCGAGTTTGTTTAAGATCCAATATGTCATATTTTTTAAAATCTTATTTGACATGTCTTATAAGGTATTTAGTTTCACCGCTAATTTTGTGGTTAAAATTTTTTTAGAATATCTATTTAAGATTAAATTGTCATCTATTCTTCCAATATATTTATTTTTAACCATATTAAAATAATTTTAAACTTAAGTTGTTCGTTTATGTAATCTTTGTTTTTTAGGTGTATGAGCTTATCTATGACTGAGATATGAATTAATTTTAAATTTTTTAGTTGATGTGTTATTTATATCAAACTCATCTATAGTGTTAATTTTATTTACATTATAATTGTTAATTTATATTTTTATTTTTTTAAATAAATTAAGAGTAGAGAAATTTTTTTTAATTATATTTGTTATCTTTAAAATAAAAAATAAAATAAATTAAAATGTGTATTTTGTAAATTTATAGTTTCTCTATTGGCCACCACAATTTTGAGTATGTGGATTGTGATCTTCTGATCGAAAAGTATTTATCCTCAGCTGCAAACTATATATATTTATGAAAAAATAAATTTTAAATACAAAAAAAAGATTATAAGTTTGAATTTAGAGAAAGTTTCAGTGTGGGAGAAGTGAGTCAAGAATTTTTATTGATTTACAAAATAAAAGATGTCAAATATCTATTTATATAATTTTTTATAAGTTATAAAAATATTTTTTCAATATTTGTTAATTTTTTTACTAGATAGAGCCTTTCTGTCTGTTGGATTATATTAAGGACTGTTAGACTTAAAATCCAACGGTCGGAAGAGATCAATATTTAAAAAAAAAAATATGTTTTTGAGCTTCCACTTGCATGCACGCGGCACTCACACGCGGCACTCACACGCGGACAGGCTACTAGCCAATCACTTGGGCTCGTGGCTCATGTTCATGCTGCAACGAGCAATGCGAATTGCTCAATATCGGTTTACATGCTTTAGTGTGACCATAAGCACGTGATCATGTGACTGCTGAAAAGTATTTTTTTTTTTTTTAAATTTATATGATCTGGTTGATTGTAATCTTTTTGAACCTTGACCTGGCCCAATTTAAATTAACGTTGAATTATTCAATTTAGGGCCACATGAGGTGCGCCCTCTCCAAATTTGAGAAATTTAATTTTGTAGTGCATAAAATTCATAGGGATGAAGAAAATGGGCCGGATTCGGCCCACTCGTGCCATCATGCCGGATCCTGGCGTGCCTAATAATTTTTGGCATGCAGACTTGTTGTGCAGGTCTGGCACGACATTATTCATGACATGTATTGGCACACATTATGCCAGGCATGACTCTTGGCATGCCGTGCTTGGGCTGGTGAAACTGGTCCATGCTCTGGCTGGCCTAACTGTTTGCAACATCCTTGTGTGTGCTGAATTGAGGATCTAGTGTTTTGCTTCCGCTATGACTAATACCCCCTCGTCCCCTACCAAGTGTAGGGCGAGTTATCTTTCCTCATATAAATTAAACTGCTTAGTAATACAATTTTATTTTGGTGGGAAATTTAATTTCTTTCAAAATCTAGTTATGGAATCCTCAAAGCTCATTGGACAATGAATATAAAAATGTTGTTGAAGTTTATTTTTTATTTTTTGTCTTTTAGTTATTTTTTCTGTTTGATGGGAGCACTCAATTTATGTGGTCTGTCCTAATTATTTTATCCATTTTATAATGGTGTATATATATTTTGCATATTAAGTTGTAAGTTCTTGAATTGAATTGTCTTAGAATTTATTATATTCTTAATTTTAGTTGTTTTTATTTTTTTTCTTTTTAATTTGTATTATGATATTAGAGACTTATCCTAGAGAATAAGATCATAAGTGATTGTGTATATATGTTATGGTTATGAATCCTTGAGATTGTTTGACACTTTTTTTTTTGCAAATCCATTATGTGCAACAAAAACATTGAACAAAAAAAGAAATAAAAAATAAATAAATTTGTCTCATGCTACTTCATCCGACTTGGAGGTCTTTTTTACCGAATCTGCCCCACCCCTAGAGGTACGACTTGTAAGGTGTTTGAGAGTGCCAAAAATTGGGTGTTTATTGGATTGTCATTGGATATTGGTGACTATTTGGGGAAAAGTAAAGAAACTCCTAACCCAACAAAATGGAGATATATTTTTCTACATTTTCCTTTAATAATAGTAATTTGAATTCTATAAGCCTAAAAGAGCACCATAAAAAATTAAAATTTGGGTGCAAGATTCAGAAACCGTAAAAATTAGGATTGCGAATTTGACTTTATTAAATTGAGCTCTTTAAAACTTTAATTCGGATGAACTCAATTTAATTATTATGAAAGAATTTGAAAAATCCTAATTTTGGGTTATAAATTTGATCTTGTTTAAATTAGGGTCTTAATTAAAGAAACCCTAATGTATGAATTAGATAAACTCTAATTTCTTTTTTTTTTTTTCTAGAAGTTGTTTGATGGTGCCAAAAATTTATAAATTAAACAACTTATCCTAGCTGCTAGTTATCATTCTACTATACCATAAGATATTGAAAAATATTATATGTTTTTGAATATATTGAACATAATTTGAGAAATGTTCAACAATTTCTTGCAATTCTAATGTATAGTATACTTACTTTAATTAAAATATTGTTGATTGCAGATAAATTCTTAAAATATGTTAATGCTATATCAAATTTTATGTTGTGTTTATTTCTGAAGTGACCAAGACTACAATACCTAATGCACTATATGATGAAGAAGTGACGAAGAACATAATTATTTAAGGTACAAGATATATTCAGGCGTAAATTTTTTTTTGGATCCATGAGGCACAAAAAGTAATTATGGCGCAGATATTTTTTCTTTGACGCACTCAACTTTATATATATGAAAATTATATATTTTATAAAATATTATCTATAGTTTTTATATATAATTATATATATATATATGTGTGTGTGTGTGTGTGTGTATGTGTATATATATATGTATGTATATGTATATATAATTATATATGTATGTATGTATTTAGACACATATACATATATTTGTTTATATGCATGCATATATATGTAGAGACACGTGCATATATGATACACACACATAAATATATGAATGTATATGTGTGTGTATATATAAATATATACACACATGAATGAGCACGTTCCAAGAATGAGCTGTCAGAGCTCGTTCTAAGAACAAGCTGTTCTAGCACATTCCAAGAATGAGCTGCTTGAGCTCGTTCCAAGAATGAGCTGCTTGAGCTCGTTCCAAGAATGAGCTGCTCTAGCACGTTCCAATAACGAGGGCTAGAGCCCATTCCAAGAACAAGCTATTCTAGCTCGTTCTAAGAATGAGCTGTCCAAGCTCATTCGAAAGAACGAGCTACGACAACTCATTCTAAGGAAGGAGCTGTGACAGCTCGGTCAACGAGGCGACACAAGCTTGGGCGCGAGGTACATCTTCTTATGGAGCCTCTAGTGCCTTTTGAAAATGGTCTCTCCTCTCCATAGGCGAGACACTTTTGCTAGTGCTTCGTGGCACATGTGCTTTAGACATGCCCCATGTATGCCTTTAATAACTATGATGATGAAAATATTTTGGTTATTGTTTTTATCATTTGAAAGCTTACTTGACAGATAAATTGGTCTTTGAAAATGTCATCAGAGATATGATCTTGTATATTGATACTTGATTTGGATTGTGACTCTAATTTTTGGAATATTCTAATACTTTTTAAATGGTTTAAGGGAGTATCATAAGTAAACTTTTTGTTGCATATGATTTATCATCTCACTTATTTTGGAAGAAAGTAATGATATCTTGAACTTTCTTGTTGAACAAATTAAAAATATGTAGTAAAAATGAATTATATATTGCTCAGACACAACTAGCTAAAGAAGCACTAGCTAATGAATTATATATTTTTGTTGAACTCCTTTCATATACTAAGAGGTTGTAGTCCATGTTACAATGGAAGAACATGAGCTTGTGTTATTCATGTCTAATAATTTTGAATATCATATTATTTATTTTTAATAATTTTTAGTCTCATATTGTTCATTTGAAAGTTATTTATAATCCAAGTAAGAAGAAACCAAATGTTAAAAATGTTATCATAGAAATTGAAGCTAGCAATATTTTTTATTAATTCGGAATAATCATTTTTGGTAGATGTCATGGAAGGTGCAACACTTTCATCGAGCAGAGATTGTAACAAATTTCATTTAATCACTACCCTGCCTCCACTGGATGACCTGTCATACTTTCATCATTATAATTTCAGCCACATTAACTTTTTCATAACTCGCAATTGCCTGGACCTCTTCATGTCCCATTTAAACATGTGGGTCATGGATGCCTTTCGCCATGGGTGCTATCATAGATATTGCATAACCACTAGCTTATATGCGGTCGTGTACTAAAGAAATTAAGGTATATCCTCTACTAGATTCTAATCTTGACCATGAAGCCTCTATGTATGTTATTCATTTTCTCAAGAAGGCTTTTAAAAACCCATCAGATGGGCTTTGAAGGAGATAAGTATTACATAACTTAGGTAGTTTGTATGTTGATCAAGAGTCATTTCATTTGGCCAGCCTATGATATTTTCTTGATCATGCAAAAATTTTCAAGAGAATTTCATAGATTGGCCTTATTTTTTGTTCAATTGCTACAAGTTTTGTTAATAATATCGTTTACATGCTTATTGTTTGATTTGAGTTCAAATTGACTTTTGATTTCATTCTCTTTCAATCTTAATTTTTTGGTCTTTCACACACTAATTAAATGGGGCGTAATAAAGTTTGATGATTTTTATTTGTTATTTTCTAGTTTTATTTTTTGTTTGATGGCAGCACCCAATACATGTTGGTTGTCTCAATTATTTTGTTTCTTTTATAAGACTTTTTGTATGTATATTTTTTCATATTGTGTTGTAAGTTATTAAGTAGAATTGTCTTAAGATATATTTAGTTTTTAATTATAAATATTGTATTATTTTATTTTTGTATTGGTTTGTAATAAGTATAATGCTCAAAATTCTCTCTATCCCACTCTCTAGCCTCAATTATGATAGGGAAAACTTTTAAGAAATATATTGCCAAGCGATTAAATCATGTTAAGTAAGTTGATAACATGCTAAGTAGTTGCAAACATGTTGAGCGGCTTAGGCATGATTCTTGAAAGCCAGCCAAAGCACGGCTTGGGCCATGCTGGGCCAGAGTTTCTGACTTGTATACTGAAAAACATGTAGCATGACACGACCCAACACGTCGATTAATTAGACCAAACTAGGCTAGCTTGGAAGTAACCCAATCTAGGCCAGGTTCGAGCATGTTGGGCACATCTCATTCCTAGTGTGTGGGACTTGATGGGTTCGGCTCTGCCAAACCCAAACAACCTTGGGGCAAACAGGCTATGCTAGGTTGCCTTCTTTTAGAGGCATGTTAGCATCATAGTTGTGAAAGGCGCGCTTAAGGCTTGCCTAGGCTCAAGGCACCACTCCCTAGTTATAGCGTCTCGTCTTCCAAGGCATGCGCCTTACTGAAGAGGTGCGCCTTATATACTATAATTTTTTTAAAAAATATATTTATTCTCAAAATTTGTAATTATTTATTGAAATTTATATAATTTCATATATTTTTTTTTCATCAAAATTTATTTAAATATTAGGAATATTTATTTTTTTATCAATAGAATCATATTTAATAAAAATTTATATGTATCTAAAGTCACATTTTACTTCATAAAAGCCCACCCTTAGGTGCGCCTTGCGTCTCAAGGCTCCAAGAAACCTTTGCGCCTTGGTGCGCTTTGGCGCACCTTGTGCTTTTTAAAACTATGGTTAGCATGGTATGGCTTGACACGATGGCTTGTGTGGGCTGTAAAAAAATAGGCCGTGTCAGCAGACTACTCATTTTTCACCTCTAAGCATGTTTGGCTTACTAATCTTATTTAGTCTCGGTCAAAGAAATTGAGTATTTTTATCACATATGTGTGTCATTTGGGATGAATATAATTATGCAGTAAATTCCTCTAAAATATTACTTGTCATAAAAGATAAAAAAATTGATGTCAACTCTTTTTTGATGGATTGCTATCGACCGATTCTTAACTTTTGGTAAGTGTCTGTTTGTGACAACTTCTCAATGTCTAATCATTGAGAGGTTTATTTATCAGTTGATCTAATATTTATTGATAAAAAAATTACGGCATGATTCTTATAGTTCATTATGAGTGATTCTAGTTTCTAAACTTCAATAAAATAATTATTTAATTTTACCCTTTTTCATAATAAAATGTAGTAAAAAGAAACTACTATACTTACATGGTATTATGTTGTGCTAAGAATGGGTTTTCATAGTAAATTGTTGAATTTAAGGCGCAAAAGTATAAAATGTAATTGATAAATAAAAAAAAAACAATTGCACAATAATAATTCAATATAAATGTTGCTCTTATATAATAAAAAAATGATTGGGATAGTTCATAATTCTTGTGCTACAATCAAAAAACATAAATTGTCATCAATAAAAAATAATAATCATAAATTATAAAATTATAACACCTATTAATCAAGTGTGTAAGTCTTGAATACTAAGCTTGAAAGAAAGAAAAGTTAGAATCTTTTCAATGACTTCGTCACGATATTTATTGATTACTTTATTATTTGAATATATGTTATAATAGTATTATCACAACTTTTTTTATTGAGAAAGAAATAATCTAGATCTATGTGTTTCATCTGTTTATGAAATATCATATTTGAGACTATTTGATATATGATATGACTATCACAAAAAAAATAATGAAAAAAAAAGAGTACTTAATCCCCTTGAATAGGTGACACATCTATAGTATTTGACAAATAATTATTATTGTCATTCTAAATTCTATCTTTTAATTAATTTTTAAATAATTATCTTTTACTTTTCTAGGCGATTAGATTTTTTTTCAATAAAAATAAAAAAATTTTTTAAAGACCTTTTCTTGATGCATATTATTGCTTAACTTAAATTTGAATATCTGATTGACTATAAGTGTTCATGCTATCTAAAGGAGATTCCAAGTCTTAAAGATTTTTTTCATATAACTCAATATGTGAAGAACAACATTAAGATGAATCTATTGAAAAAAAAGGAAATGACTAGCTTAGAGGTATCAAACGGATTGTGTCATTTCAGTATGACCCATTTTTGGGTGACTCAGTTTGGCCATTATGTCGTGCCATGTCTGATACGTCCAGACATGGGAGTTTTGTTGTGTCCATCATGGCACTACATGACTGTCAGTCTGCCCAGCTCGACAATGTAATTATCGACACGACTCCATGCATACTTGTGCCTATCATGCCGGGTCATCTAGAGTTGTGCCGGATTATGCATGTTTTGTGGGCAGCAGCACCACATGCATTGTCCACCGGCCACTGTCACCACATACCAATGACCAATCATCATAGAAAAATAAAATAAATATAAAATAAATAAAACGAAGAAAAAAAACTGATTATATGTACAATAGTCAACACACATCAGACATAATATTAAACAATCACAAGCATAACAAAAAAACTAAAATTATATAAATATAAACTACAATAATTACTTTGTAAGAGTGGTAAAAAATATAAATTTTATTTCAAACCAAGGTCCAAGAGACATACATGAAATGAAAATGAAAAATAATAATTAATAATAATAGTAAAAAAAATATAATCGTAAATCATAATCAAAATATCAAAATGGAAGCATATCGTACCAAAATGATAATCAATAAATAAATACAATATTAACAAACAATACTAAATCTCAATGCCAATTGATATTTATATGCAAATCATCATCATCATATAAATGTTTGATAGTATTGCTAGTGGTAGCTTTTATATTTTAAAAGTCATACGAGTCATTATCTGTCAGTAACTCTTACGCTTTCGATTCCGCTGTATCATGAATATCCAACCTTGAATTTCTTTAGTCTTTCATGTATGTAAATGTCTTAATAATATCTGGTCATAGTCTTGATCTTTTATTTGAAATGATATTGGTTGCAAAGAAAAAATAGACTTTGATGCTATGTTAGACATCAGATGAGTTAGTAAATATTATACTATCTTAGATAACATGGGATAAGTCGATTCATATGATTTTCTTCATAGTAAAATATCAAAGTTTTTATTATCATCATGTGACATGATTAAGTAGTAATTAGTATCTAAGTTTTAAGATGGCTCGCTCTTATTTGATGGATTATTCTATTATTTCTCTTTTGCTAATTGAATAGAAAAGTCATTATTTCTGAATAAAGTATCCATATCTATTCTCAGAACATGATTACAACTATTACAATAATAATGTTGTAATATATAATAAGTCAGTCAATTTTTTATGAATAAATATTTTCATTTGGTGACCCTAGTTCATACAAGTGAATATATATATCAAAATAGTTTTTATCCTTTTTATTTTAATTCTAGGATCCATGTTGGAAGCTAGATAATAAAGAGATATAATAGTAAATTAGTAATATAAATACTTGGTTTTAATCTCAACTGTCATGAAAAATGTAGGATGACTTCTAAACTTATTAAACATGCTACTAGAGGTATCAAACAGGCTGGACTTGCCTGGGCTGGCCTATTTTTTTCGGGCCCACTTAGGCTGGCATGCCGTGCTTGGCACGACATGCTACAGTGCCGTGCTTGGCACGACACTGTTCTATGGTGGTCAGGCCTTGCATAGGCCCATGGCCCGAAATCCACTGGATTTGGCTCGGTTTGGCCTAGTTCGGGTCAAACTGAAATCCTAATTTTTTTTTAAAAAAAATAGGGGTTTGGAGGCACGTCGTCGTACTGTCGGCCGTCTTTGCCCTTTCGGGGCTCAGCGAGCTTCTTCTGTTGGGCATCGGCTCATCGTGATCATTCTCGGTGCATGGTCACGTGTGCCGTGCCCACGTGCCAGACACGATACTATAGTGTGTCGTGCCGACCCGTTTGACACATCTACTTGCTACTAATATTACATATATATCCGAGTATAATGTAAGTGATGAGAGTGTACATAGTTGAATACATGTTCGTTACTCTTATTATTGATATAGTCGGATATCATGTATATGTATCTAATACATAACTTAAATATCAAGTATAATTTCAATGGCATCTCTCGCCATTTGAAATTTTTTCTTCTTTAGACTCGTATATTAAATATCTATTAAATTCTTATTAAATTCTTATTATTTGTTAGGCATCCTAAGATATTTAGTGAGTTTTTTATTATTTTTAAATATGGAAAAAATAACTTTCATCTTCCCTTCTACTATTAGATTAATAATATGACATATATACATAACATAATAAATCTTATCTAATAGTATGTCCTTTATAGTCCTAACAAATATATTAATAGTAACTTTATTATTAGTTGTATTATCGAAATATCTTATTGTGATTGTCATATTTTCTAAAGATTTTCGTTACGCATTCATATATGATTAGATATTATGAGGATGAAGAATCTCTGGAAATCTTAAAATTTTTTTTGTTAAGTTTTTATGTCGAATCTACATAGTTGGCACTGAGGTATGTAAATAATATATTATCGTGACAAGTCCAAATATTGAACTTCTCACGTCACGAATAATACTCAACTATATTTTCTAAATTTATTAATTATTATTATTCTTTTAACTTATAATATTTATTTTTGTCATTCATATATGTGAATCTAATAATTCTACGATAAATAGATTGAAATTATTCTACATGATACTATCATAAGATCATTCGAAAATTTAATTGAAAGATTCATTATCATAGTTAGTTTGATCATGCATTTCCTCCCTATATCATTACGGTATGAACGAGATTAGAGAAGTTGAACTAGATTTAGTTTCAAATACTTTATTACTCATGTTAAGATGAGTTTGTCTTGAATCTAATGTACTGTATTTTTTAGTGCATTGATTAGCATGTTTTTTTTTGTGGTACATGCTACATGTATTCTTATATATATATATTTCTTGTCAATATATGTATTGTATCTATTATTCATCATCATTAAAAATTTTATTTTTTATTATCTTAACATGAATTCAAATAATAAAAGCTCTAGTTTTTTATTTTTTAGTCATTTAAGTCTAGGTCGAAGCCATGTGAGAAAATATAATTTCGGCCTCATATTTTTTCTAAGGGTTATTATTATGATTCATATCTAAATCAATATTATTATTATTATTATTATATTTATTATTAGTCATTGATTATTATTTTTTTTTATGTAAAAATAATTAACTAAGTATAATTCTTATAAATAACAAAAAAAATTTCAGATTTTGGTGATGCTAGGCTTTAGCGTAATCATAGCTTGAGGTATTGTTCTGTTCTGGTTTTTAATTTTCAAAGGGCAGAGCTGCATTTACAGTACCATAGAGAAAGAGAGAGAATTAGATAGCAAAAAAAAATTTTAAATTGTATATTGAGATTTAAAAATGAGAGAATAGAACAACATAAGAGAGCATAGAGCAGAGGGGAGAGAGTTTTAAAACTGAAAATGAAAAACATTAAATACTTAATGTATATTGATAATTTCTTTTTAAAATTTTATTTTTATTTAATATATATATAGTGGCAGAAGTCCGATAACTCATTGGTTTTTATCCCTAGCTATTTGGATGAATTCTAGCAGCCAGGATGTTTAGTCATTTAGATTACAAACAAATATGTTTTTATGCAATCGTAATGTCGATGCATGCGGTACGTGCCCAACAACGACAATGATTGCTATCTTTGTTGAGCACATGTGTGAATTCGCCGAATATTGTGATGGTGATGCGCTTCCTTAGCTATTTGAATTTATGTCCCAACGAAGCAATTCACTATGTCAACATGGCAGATTGGGTTTAATTAAACTTAAAAAAAAAACTAGCCATGTGGATATGGCGGGTACAAAATTTAAAAAAACACCCAATTTTTTTTAAATGGGTTTAGGGTCCCAGTGCAATCCTGGGTCACAATGACCCATGACTCGGGCCTGAGTTATGGTCACCGTGCTAGTGGATCATTCTGACAAGCCAAACACTAGGGTTGTGCATGGCTCGACACGAGGCATGGTTGCCTCTAGCTCAACATGGCATGAGCTCTGCCTCAGGCCAGCATGACCCACATCCAGGCATGGTTATGGACTCTGTTGTGCCAAGCCAAGAATGGCTTAGTCAGGTCGTGCCGTAACTACTCAATCCACTTGATACCTCTAGATTGACTATATTAACTGTATATGATATATTTATTCTGATCATATATAGATAATTAATTTTTTTATGATTTCTTATAAGTAATAGAGTTAACTAGATGAGTTGAATTATTAGAGAAGTCAGTATCTAGATCAATAAGAGTATTTATTATTGTACAACCTAAAAGACTAACTTCTAGTAGAGTATTAAGCTCATATCTTTTATGTGACAAGATGATATTACTCATAATAAATTATTTATATGCTAAGAAAATATACGAGTCTCTCAATATCTTGTTTGAAATTATGCCTAAAGGTGCTCATTGAGTTGAATCATTTCAAACTCTTCTTATTCCATCATTAGAATGTAATCTACATAAATAAATTGTAAAATCATCTTGTCATCAGAATCATTTTGAAAAAGCACAGAAAAATTTATAACATATTTGTGTAATCTAAATGAGATGATTGCATATAAAAATTTTTTAAACTAAGATCTCGATGATTGCTTCAAGTCATATAATGTCTACTATAATATACAAAAAATATTTGATTGTGCTGATCAAATCCCAATTAATAGTTCCATATACACTTTCACATTAAGGTCATTATGATGAAAAATATTTTTATTTTTTGGCATATTCTCTAACAATAAGATACTTTAAGAGAAATAATTATGTATTTAGGTTATCTTGATTACCGGAGAGATTAACCTGATAATTCATACCAAATGTATGAATAAAATAATTTGTTATAAGTTTCACCTCAAGTTGATCTACATTCTCATATTGATTTATAAGCACACTGAATACCCATGCAATCAACAATAAGTTATCTTGTTGATCGTGATACTAGATTACACATCCCCTTATAGTGGATGACGTACATCTCTTTATATATAGCTTCGATTAGATATTATTTTACAAGAAAATTTAAATATCTTAATATCATAAAAAAATAATATTAAAGTATGATAGAACTTATGACATCAGATAATGAGTCTAACTTTTTTATTCTTTCGGTGAGTAATCAGATTGTTAAAATTAGATGAGCTAGTTGCAATATTATTTGACTCCTTGGTAGGCTTGTCTTAGGTCTAAGCAGACTGAATATATATATTTTTCTTAAATATAGACTATTAGTCCTAGGTGGTCAAGTCGCTTAGTTTCTAACTCAACATGAGTCTCTATTGGGGAGGTCTCTTGAACTATTTTGTCATTTGGATGTGAAAGAGATTCTCTTCTTGGGACACTTTTTTTTCTCAAGAATAAGCATGATAAATACTTGTTGATAAATATGATGAATCCATGTTTGATAGAAAATTATGATATTTTTTTTTATTTGATATGTCTCATATTCTAGGCTCAAAATATCTTTAATATTAAGATAAAATATTATCATTTTTGCCAAGTAAAAATGCACAAATAAATGGTTCAACGCATTCAAATATCTAAAGAGAAATATTATCATAAAAAGGAAGATATTCAATTTATATTATTCAAATTAGAGGTGTCAGACGGGCCGGCCCGGCACGGCCCGGCTCGTTTTTAACAGGCACGATCGTGCAACCGCGTCGTGCCTGTACCGTGCCGTGCCCAGCCTGGCCATACAGGCCAGGGCAGAGGCTGACAAGAGCGGCCGAGCCAGAGTCCTGAGACTGAGAGTGAGAGAGAGGCAGGGCAAGCCGGAGGCCGTACGGACAGGCTGAATATTGTTTTTTTTTTAATTTATATAATGTAAATTGTATTGCTTAAGTGTAGAGTATTAATTAATAAATATAAATTTTTTTAAAAATGTTAAAAATAAAAATTAAATAAAAAAACAAATTTTAGAAAAGTATTTTTTTATCAAATTAAAATTAGTTTAGCTTTTATTATATTTATTAATTATATATTAAAGTTATTAATTTTTAAAATAAAATTTAAATCGTAAAAAAAATAAATCAATACATTATGTTAGTATAAATAAAAATTAAAAAAAAAATTAAACAACACAAATGAAAAATTACCAATCATGCATTTGAAACTGATGGTCCGAACAAAACAAGTATAAGTTTCAACACAACGTATAAACAAAGCGTACAAATATAATGAATAAAAAAATATCGAAAAAAAAACAGCAGATCATTATCAATCGTCAATCGGCATATAATGAGAATCATCATCCGCAACATCAAGATCAGTATCATATGGATCATTATCATCGGCAATCAACTCATCCGCCATCGTAGTGGATGTGGATGCGACTGCAGTGCCTGTCCCAGTCCCAGCTCCAGCACGATCATGGATGCTAAACCTCGAATCCTCCCAATCCTTCAAACAAGCCAAGGCCTCAACCATATTTGGACGTAATCTCGATCTCCTATTCGAAATTACGTTGACTGCAACAGAAAAAGCAGACTCCGATGCTATGCTCGACACCGGATGAGTCAGTAGATCCCATGCCATCCTAGATAGCACCAGATAGGTGGACTCGTATGATTTTCACCACTGTAGTAAATCAAAATTCTTAGTATCAGAATGTGATAAGATTGAGCAGTAATCGGTATCTAAGTACCGAGACAACTCGCTCCTATGTGATGGTTCACCCCTACGTTTTCCCCTCGCTAGCTGAATGGAATAATCATTATCTCCGAACAAGGTATCAATGTCCGTAATTACAGTCTTACTACTACCACCACCATACCTAGTATCGTAGTATGTGAATATGTCAGTCAACTTCTCGTGAATGAACCCTTCAAGTGGCTCTTCCAGGTTCATGCACGAGGAAATGAAAGTTAGGGTATTTTCTATCCCTTCCACCTTAACCCTAGGGTCCATGCATGCAGCGAGGCAATAAAGAGATGGAACGGTGGACCAGTACTTCAAGTACTTGGTCTTCATCTCTGCAACCATATGGCTAAGCGTCGGGTCAGCTCGATACTTCCTAAACATGCTACTAATGTTGCATATGCACCGGAGTGCAATGCAATTGGTGGGCGTATAAACCGACGAACACATGTTCGTCGTGTCATAAAATATCTTCAGTTTTTTCATAAATGAAATTCCTGAAGCCCAGTCAGTGTCTTCAATAATAAGTTCGTCACTCTTACTATTGACGTAGTCGGATATCACGTGTTCGTATCCAACACATGATTTCAACATCATGTACGTGTAATTCCAACGATGTCTCACATTCGATTGGAATTTTTTCTTCTTAAGATTCGCAGACAAACAGAGAGTACCAAACTCTTGTTGTCTGCGAGGAGTGCGAATATACTTTAGTGCATTGCGTATGTTATCCAACGCGGGGGAACACACATTCATACCTACTTGAACAATCAGGTTAATCACGTGACACATGCATCTGACATGAAAGATCTCTCCTAATGGTGCGTCTCTAATATCCCTAACAAACATATTGATTGCTACTCCATTATTAGAAGTGTTATCGAATGTGACACTAAAAATTTTATTTTGAATTTTATATTCCCTAAATATTTTCATCATACACTCAAAAATAGCCGGGCCATCATGAGGATGAAGAATCTCAGTGAATCCTAAAATTTTTTTATTGATTCTCCAGTTAGAATCTACATAGTGACTAGTGAGACATGCATAAGAAGAATCATCATGACTTGTCCATATATCAGACGTCACGGACACCGCTCCACTATATGCCATAAATTCCTTAATAATTTTTTGTTTTTCTAACTTATATATCTTTAGTATGTCACTCCTAGATGTGGACCTAGGAATCATACGATAGGAAAGCTAGAAATAAGTCTGCATGATGCGCACTACCCTTGGATCTTCCGAAAATCTGATCGGAAGACCCATCAATGTGATGAGCCTGGCCATGCCGTCCCTACCCAACTCGCTGGAGTATACGAAGGGAGTAAACTTTGAGACTGAACTTGATCCAGTCTCAAAAAAGGTAGTGCCAAGTTGGGTTTGCCTAGGATCTAAGGGTCCATGTTTTTTGGTGCATAATCCGGCATGCCTCTTAAGGTGCCCAGTCCCACATGAACTCTTGCATGTTAAAATTCTCATACAATATTTGCACTGTGCCATTTCTAGTTCCTCACCCCTAACATTTTTTTTGTGTTATGATTTTAAAATGAGTCCAAACTACAGAAGTCCTTCTAGTTTTTTGTTTTTTAGAACTTTGGGTTGAGACGACTGGAGAAACCAAAGTTTCAGCAGCCGCAGACGTCTGTGTAACACTAACATTTTCATTTTTCAAATTTAAATACGTGTCAGGTGTATTTGTTATTTTTTATGTTTTTTATTTTTTCCTAATTTTTTCTAGAGAGAGAAGCTTTAGAGAGAGAAAGTAAATAAAAAACGTAAAATAAATTACTCGGTAAAAGCAATGAGGTCAGTCACGTGCAAGGTGCACCGCAGGAAGCTCTGATGTTCAAAACTCAAGTTGAGTTTCACGAAAATCCAAGGCGAATGCAAAATCCTGAGGCCCGAGAGAGAGAGATGCACGGTTTATGTGAGAAAGAGAAAGTTTTGAGAGGTTATATGTTTTTGAAAAACATAATTATTATAGGTAGGGGGTAGAATTTATAGATTAAAGATATTAATTTTTTATAAAAAAAAATATTTTTTTTATATTTTTTTGATTTTTTAATATATAATTAGGGGGCAGAATCACGAGGACCGTTGGATTCTGCCCCCTAGCTGTTGGGGTCGAATCCCACGGCTGAAATTCAATCAGCTTTTGAATTTTTTTTTCCCGTTGGGATTGGGTCAAAATGTCGAGACCGCGGGTCGGGTCCATTCAGACCCGACCCGCGGGCTTTATTTCGGGAGGGTCTGGGTCACACCCACGGGTGCGGCGTGCCCGCGTGAAACCTAACCGGCACGGGAGAAACCGTGCCGGTGTGCCGTGCCCCGGCACGGCACGACACGGGCCCGGGCATGGTTAAAAAACGTGTCGGGCTGGCCCGACCCGTTTGACACCTCTAACTCAAATCTAAACGAGATTTTTCTTTGAATTTTCTAGATACTTCAAATAAAAATTATTAAAATTAAAATTAGAATCAAGTTATCTATAAAAATAACTCATATAAAATAAATTAATAAAATAATAAAGAATAAATATGACACGATATGATATGATGAAATAACAAAGATCAAAGTTAAATATTGTAATATCCAATAATTTTAGAATATTTGCTATTAATATAATAATATTTTCAAATTAGAATAATAAAATAAAGAATAAGATATGATTAGCAGTAATATAAATATTAATGTATATATCAATAATATTCAAATTTAAAATGAAAATATAAGTGAAACAATAATAATACTTGAAGGAGAATAATTTTTTGTTGTTGTCTTTAAAAAGATTTTTGTATACTCATTTCTAGTAAATTTAAGTATTATGGTGAATGAATTTTATAAAGATATTTATATGATTATGATAGTTTATCTATCTTTCTTAGTATTCTATAATATTCTTAGTATTGTATAATGTTCTTTAAAAATAATATTAAATAACCATCTTTAGTGTTGCCCATACTCATATAATGTGTATGATAAACTGAGATTTTCTTTCATTTACAAGTGTTGTAACAATCTTTCTTCATATTTAATGTGATCACTTAAATTAAGATTTTCTCAATTAGAAATTCTAAAATAGAAAATTATTTCCAATAAGGACTGTTGAAAATAGACAAATCTGCTCCCTTACCTTGAATTGTAAACCCTATATTGAGACCTTAAATCAAAGAAAGTCTCGCAAAATCATAATTTCCATGGTAAAAGTTTTGCACACAACTGTGCATTACCCTTGCTACCTTGCTTACCATGCATACGGCATACCTGCTTTCCCTATACAAACCTTTGTAAGTGTGCTAGAAAGAAAAAATGTACACACTTGCACAAAACGAAAAACATGTGCCTGAGAAAATGCGCTAGCCTATACACAACCCTTCCTGCTATCTTTCTTTCCTTTTTATAAATTGTGTTCATGTACTATGCTGATACAATGCATATTATTTGTTCTTCTAGGGTTAATAAACTCTTACCCACACATACATACCTTTATGGTCAATTTTTTTTTGGGTTCGCTCTGATACCTTGACTATGTAGAAGTTTAAAGGAGACAAAAGAATTATATATAATCATACTCACTAAATACGGTTTCAATACAAATGTTGTCTTTATATAATGGATAAAAACAATTAAAGCATTTCATAAGTTAAGCACTTCCATCAAACAACATAAATGAACACCAATAAATAAAAAATAAACATATAGCTGTAACATTGCAACATAAACCTTACTTGCACCATGATTGCTATCTCTGTGCAATACTCAGAAAAACATACTATTCCGCTGAAATAACACCAATACTTTGGGGTTTCTGCCTGATACACCACCACACTGTGTCACTGCCCAAAACAGGACGCAATTGAGAGGCACAAACTACCTATATGAAGCACAACATTGCACTGCATTGACGCTGTTCGTACACAATGAGTATGTGGCAGTGGAACCCAGCGATGCCTATACTAGAATAGTGCGCTATCTCCCTTATCACGCACGTGTGTGTACTATTCTGGTGCCAAAGTTATTAAAGGCGTGCTTGACGCCCACCTAAATCGCAGGCATCACGAAGTTCCAGCAAAAGTGTTTTGCCTGTCACGAGGTGCAGCCATTTCTGAAAGGTGCTGGAGGTGCAAGCAAAAGGTGCACCTCCTAGATGTGCCTCACCTCGCCGAACGAGCTGATGCAGCTTGTTCCTTTGAACGAGATGGTGCAGCTTGTTCCAAGAACATGTTGTCATGGCTAGTTCCAAGAATGAGCTGTCGCAGCTCGTTCCAATAATAAGCTATCATGGTTCATTCCAAGAATGGGCTGCATTACTCATTCCAAGAACGAGCTGATGTACCTCGTCCCAAGAATTAGCTACCATCATAGCTCATTCTTGGAATGAACTATCATTGTGCCTTGTTCTTGGATACATATATGGACACTTACAAAAGGCTTATATACATGCATATGTACACATATATATGTATAGTTATATGTATATATATACATCTATACTATATATATCTTTATGTACAAATATGCAACTATACTATATGTATAGTTATATATACACACACACACACTAAAAGCTTATATATATATATATATATATATATATATATATGCATATGTATGTACATGCATTTACATACACAAAATGCTTATATACATGCATATGTACATATATGCATCTATATACACACATACACACAAATGACTTATATATGTAATGTTATATACATATTTGTATACTATGTGTTTGTACATATGTATGCATATGTTCATATATATACAAGCTTATATATATATATTATATATATATATATATATATATATATATGTGTGTGTGTGTGTGTGTGTGTGTGTGTATACGTATGTATATATCTATATCTATACCTATACAATACAATACACACACACACACACACATACACACATATATATATATACACATATATAGATACATCTATTCATACACAAATATATATGCGTGTATATATATATATATATATATATATATTGAATTATTAGAATTTTATTTTTTTATTTTAAAATTGTGAATATTTGTGTGATTAGAAAATATTAATAATTTTTTATTTATATATTTGATATATTTTATTTGATTATATTTTATTAATATATAAAAAATATAGATAATATTATATGAAATATATAATTTTTATATATATTATGTTGAGCGTGTCTAAAAAAAAGCTTGCACTTTAATTATGCCTTGCACCTCAAAGCTCTAAAAAATTTTTCGCCTCTGTATGCATTCCTTATCAAATAATTATATTTATAAGTATTTATTTTATTTATTTTTTTTGAATTTTTAATTTTTTGTATGAATGAAAATATTAATGATATTTTTTATATTTGATATGATATATTTGAAATTTAAATTTTTAACCGTGCATCTTTGATTATTAAAATTTTATTATTTTATTTATAATTTTGAATAATTATGATAATTGAAAATACTAAATATATTTTATTTTTATATTTAATGTTATTTATTTGATTGTATTTTATTTATAATAAAAAATTAGATAACTTTTTAGTAAAATATATAATTTTTACGTATTTTTACGTAAATTGTGCCTTATAAAAAAAAGTGAACCTTAATCATGCCTTGTGTCTTACATGTACCTTTGTGTGTCTTGTGCCTCAAATAATTATGGCTGGTGTATTACATGTACCTCCCCTCTGCAAGCCCTGGGGTTTGTACGCTTTTATGATTTGTAATTATCTTAGGTTTTGACTCTGATGCCATGTTTGAACAATAAACCAATCAACAAAACATCCATTAACTAAGCACTTCGGTGGCAAATAACATATTGGGTAATATCATCAATGTTAAAATAAAAAACCTGAGATAAACTTACAAACTGTAATAATTACATATGATTCCAGAATGATCTTTGTTTTTTTTACTCTGTATTTTTTTTGTTTCTCTTTCTTGGCAGGACGATTATATGAACTTCATAATCATTTTTATGGCAAACCCATCTTATATTCGAAATCCTTATCTAAGGGCAAAGATGGTTGAAGTATTGAACTGCTGGATGCATAACAGAAGGTAATCCTTTCTTTTCAAGTTCCATTTACATTAAATTTTATCCGCTGCCATACTAACTTTTTAACTCCTGAATCATGAAATCTGTAGTAGTTCCACCGCTATATGTTCATTATTTGAAGAGAATCAGTTGTCCCTGGAGTATCTTGTACGGAACCTCCTGAAGCTTTATGTGGACATTGAGTTTACGGGGGAAAATACCCAGGTTAATGTCATATGTCTAAATTTGAAACGTCTAGGGATTCTGAATGATGCAATTCTTAGTTACAATATTGTTGTTTCAATTTCATACAGTTGATGCGACCTCTCTTCAGTTGGAACTATCATAATTTTCATGTTTTTTAGGAGAATTGACATTACATGTAGCAGCCTTCCCTATCACCTAATTCTTTATAATGTCGCAATTATTTTTTGGTTCTAAAAATTTATTTGTGTTTGTTCTAATAATGAGCTGGCATTGAAATTTAGATCCATATCCCTTTGTATTAGATTTCACTTTGTGGTGATAACTTTGCTAGTGCAGTTTCACCATGTAAAGAATCCCAATTCTTATGAAATCTGGATAAGTCAACTGCTAGTTGTTGGTGGATTTTTTGGGGAAGGGTCAGCTATCGTATTTATTCTTCTTCTCGACTTGGGTCGAGTGAGGACCGTAGAATGTTCTTAATTTCTTCTTATCAATCACATGGTAGATGTATACGGCTAACTTTCATATTGTTCAATTGTCTCAGTAGTTATCGTGACAAAAAATGTTAATTATTATGAAATCTAGTGTATTAGTGATGGTTTAAACGCATCTAGATAAAAAAATATTATTTTGAAGTTAATTATTTTTAAATTATTTTTTTATTTAAATCTTAACATGATATCTAAGGGAGTTTTTAGTGCCATTGTCTTTTTGTTTTTTTTTTCTTGTTGTTTCTTTTTCATTACCAAATATGACATGACATTTGAAACAATTTTTTTGGGTATAACATTCAAATTCGAGCTCACTCTTGTCTTTTTCACCGTTCCTGATTCTTCTCCACACCTTATTACAAATAACAGATTGAATGACCAAGATTTTCTGCAATGGTCTTAGTCAATTTTCATGTTTTCATTTGACAGAGCCAAAGATGAACATATCATTGGTGAAACTGCTACTCCAGAGGCAATATATCCGATTTTTTTTTAATGAAAGACTGATGATCATATCGTGATGACATGGTTAATAAACTATGACTATTGAAGTTGGAGAGAATTTTCTGTTTCATAGGATATTCAAGGAGATATAAGAGACTGTCTGTGACATGGTTGAGTTGGGACTTTACAATCTGAATCAAGGAGACATGAATATAACACACTACTTCAACATGCTTACTCATTGTTAGTTGTAGTTGGACTTATATGAGACTCATTTGTGAAAATATGCTGACAATCATCAATCTATCGACAGATTGTTGAACAAAAATAGACTATAAGTTTTTTTTTTCAGCCTGAATAAAGACCTAGATGAAACTAAGGGGAGAATTATGGGAATTAAACCCTTTCCTACATTTGGGAAGCTTTTGCAAATGTTTGAAGAAAGGTGACTAGGAAGACGTTAATGTTGCCCGAAGGCCAAAGTCAATATTGCCCTTGCAGTAAAAGGTTTAACCTTTTCTACTTAAAATTCTTCATTGAACAATAAGGCTATGAAAGGCCATCATAGAATGATAGGGACATGCAAAGGCAACATATTAGAAGTTGTATCGCAGGCCTGCTAATTGGTAGTATTCTAATTAGAAGAACCATAGTTATGAAAGGCATGTCTGAGGTGCGCCTAAAACTCAGGCACCGCCATTCCCGTTGAAAATGAATTGTTTCAGGTGAGGTGCAGGGGTGTGAGGTGCCAAAATTGGTTGATGTTACAACACTGAAATTGGTCAACGTTGCAGTGCCAAAATTCTTCTGGGAAGGGTGGCATTGCAACTTCTCGAGTGGAAGAGCGCAGACTTCAGCTGTCGGGAGAGGAAGATCACATGTGTTGGCTGTCAGGAGAGGAAAAGCGTAGACTTTGGCTATCGGGAGAGGAAGAGCACATGTGTTGGTTGTCGGGAGAGGAAGAGTGTAGGCGTTGGCTATCGAGAGAGGAAGAGCGCCGAAATTGGGTTGATTTATATTTTTTCCAGTTGGTTTTGGGTTGGTTTTTATTTCTTGGATTGGATTTTATTTCTTGGATTGGATTTTATTTTTTGATTAGACCTAATCTAAAATAATATCGTTTTGCATTGGTTTTTATTTTTTAAAAAAATAATAACACCTCATAACAATGATGTTTTGTGGTTTTGATTATTTTTTTTTAATCAGAACACCCCAAAATAATTTCAATTTAATTCCTTTTTCCATATTTTTATTCTCAATTGTTTCTCATTATTTGTATTACTAACTCCTAGATTTTTATTTAAGTCTTTAATAATTATAATATTTCTTTTTTTTTTTTTTTGGTATATCTTCAACTATTCATTTTATATCTTTTATTTTTTTTTTAGTGTTGTACTTGTGGAATATAGATATTAGTCATATTAATAATTTTTTTCATTAATTATTAATTTGATTACTATAAATTTATTCTCAATTTTTTTGATTTCTATAATTTTATCTTTTAAATATTCGTTCACAATTATCTAAATATAATTTCTATTTATTTCTTTGCTCATATGTTATCTTTTAATCATTAAAATTGTTTAGATTTTTTATTATTTCATTTAGTCTCTTATAAATGTTATATATTAATATTTTTATATTTTATGATATTAACTAGCGCTAAGTATGTACTATTTAATAATCCAATTTATGATTGTCCTAGATCTACTAACTTTGGCTAATTTTTTTATCCTTGTCCAAGAAAGTGAGAGAGTCTTTGTTTTTTCGTCATTATGATCTAGTATCAACACATCCGTCATTGCCAAGCAACTATATTCAGATTATGTAGTATGTTACTTAAAGTAGATAATTTATTAGTATTAGTCTATATCTGTAATTCAGGATTAATAGAAAATAAATGATAAGCTTATTAAGGCCAATTGTCTACTTGATGCTATACTCCTCGTTTATATGGCCTTGGCATTGACAATGTAAACGACACATGCAAAGAAATAATATATATAGATAGATAGATACACACATACACAAACAGAGAGACACACATACACACTATATTCTCAATTTAGCTAAAAATAGATATCCAAGTTGAGATTGAATAAATAACAAATCTACAACACTCAATCACCTAGCAGAATAATATTCATAGAAGAAAAATTATATAATTCATCATGCATAATCTTAAAGTAAATATTCCTAAAATTTTTTTGATCCTATAAGATAATTTTGATAGAAAAAAAAATAAATTCAGAATGGAATTATCTTGAATGGTAACTTATAAAAAAACCAATTGAACAATCATGAATAAAAAGAAAAAATGAAAGAAACAAAGTGTCAAATTGAATGTTGCCATAACTATGAGTTTTTGAAAGCTTGTTATTGAGATTTACAAAATTCTTGGAATAATAATTGAAAATAATAATTAAAGAGTTTTGGTAGTCAACTTATTTTTTTAATATTTTGTAGTACTTTTTGTCTATTCTTTTAAAAGTATTGGTTACACATATCTTTAGTATGTCATTTTTTCTTGTAATATATGCATTATAATAAGAATATTATACATCTGTATTTTGATGTTGTATCACTGCTTTAATTGAAAGCGATAGGAGTTGGTATAACACAAAAATATTCGCACCAACAGTATATTAGTATCGTGGTTTTGTCTCTTTTTTCTTCTTACTTGTGTGTATACTTTGGCCATCTATCATGCATAGGGATAGGGTACACCTATTGTGCATGTGTGCTTTGCACAGTGCATGTCTAGGTTTGTCCCACTTAGGGTTTGTGTACTCCTTGGATTTTCCGTTATCCTCTTTGATATTATTGTCTGCACAGTGTTATGTTTGTTGGGCATCTATTGTGCATAGTGATGCCTACTGTGCATGCTTATTGTGCAGGCCTACTATGTCCACATAACAATTTCGTGATAATATCATAATAAAATATAACCTAAAAAATAAAAATAACATTCAATATAAAAATATGAATGTACAACAAATATATAATCAAATATTGGATTATGACAATTCATATTTTGAATATTACCATCTATAACAAAAAAAGAAATAGTAGGGACAAAAACCAAAAATAAACAATATAAATGATAACTGTTCTTATGATATGGTCATTTTTTATTAATTTTTTTCTGATATTATTATTAGAAATGATGAGTTGGGAATCATACAACTCAAAATATTTCCAGCATAATACTGATTAGATATTGAAATTGCATGTATCCTTTGTGGGATAATCTCAACATAAATTTGTGATGAATATTCTTAAATGGTTGAACTTTTGGATAGTGTACTAGGCAGGTGTCAAATGGTCCAGCTCATTTTTTCAGCCCAAGTGGGTTATCATGTTGTGCTGAACATGGTATTGTTTGGACAAGAGTAGAGGTGTCAACCGGGCCGGGCCAGCCCGCCCGGCATGAGGCACGACATGGGATTTTTCCGTGCCCAGGCCCATGTCGTACCCGGGTAAGGCACGATTCGAGCCGGACCGAGGCCAACTGGGCCTCGTGCCGTGCTTGACCCGGCACGGTTCGGTGGCCCATGGCACGGCCGGTCCCGGGCTCTCGGCTTTCCGCACCCTTACTGATTCACGGCTCACCCTCATCTCCCAGTAACTCGAGCCTAGCTTCCCGCACAAAAAGACCGTGGGTCGGGTCCTATCAGACCCGACCCGCGGTCCTGCCCGACCCGATTCTCCCCCTCCCCCCCCCCCCCAAACGGGCAAAAAAAAAAAAATTAAAATGTAGCTGTTGGATCTCGCCTCCAACGGCTAGGGGGCAGAATTTGACGGCCCTCATGATTTTGCCCCCTAAAATATTAAAAAAAATAAAAAAAAAGATACTTTAAAAAAAATTATTTTTTAAATCTATAAAATATTTTCTACCTCTCTATAATATTTATGTTTTTTATAAATATTTATTATTTTAAATCTCATATTTTCATTCTTGGGATTTCGTTATTTGGCTCGGTTTTTTGGGAATCTCATTTCGGATTTGGAATTTTGAGTTAGACTGTGGTGCACGCTGCACGTGATCGAACTCACTATTTTACCAGGTAATTTATTTTAAGTTTTTTTTTTTACTTTCTCTCTCTCTGTCTCTCTCTAGTCCTAAAATAGTTAAATCTAAAATCTATCATCTAGTCTCTACATAAGTATACTGTTTAATAAAAATCCTAAAAAAATGACAAATACTAATGAAACATATTTAAATTTAGAAAATAAAACTCTTACACAGACTTCTGAGACTGCCGAAATTTTAGTTTCTTCAATCGTCTCAACCCAAACATCTAAAAAATAAAAAATTAGAAAGATTTTTGTAGTTTTGACTCATTTTAATATAATAAAATAAAAAAATATTAGGGATG
The DNA here is from genome assembly GCA_029783825.1 of Sapria himalayana. Lineage (NCBI taxonomy): Eukaryota > Viridiplantae > Streptophyta > Magnoliopsida > Malpighiales > Rafflesiaceae > Sapria > Sapria himalayana. Next base: position 765,035 of record JAREIK010002637.1, on the reverse strand, counting down.
AGAAAGAAAAAATGACACAGTGCAAATATTGTATGAGAAATTTAACTTGTAAGAGTAAGTTTGGGACTAAGCATCTTAAGAGGCATGCCGAATTATGCACCAAAAAATATGATTCATTAGATCCTAGACAAACTCAACTTAGTACTGCATTTTTTGAGACTGGGATCGAGTTCAGTCTCAAAGTTTACTCACTTCATATACTCCAGTGAGTTGGATTGGGACGGCATGGTCAGACTTATCACATTGATGAGTCTTTTGATTAGATTTTCGGAAGATCCAAGGGTAGTGCGCATCATGCAGACATATTTTTAGCCTGCTTATCGTAGGATTCCTAGGTCCACATCTAGGAATGATATACTAAAATTATATAAGTTAAAAAAACAAAAAATAATTAAGGAATTTATGGCATGTAGTGGAGTGATGTCCGTGACGTCCAATATCTTGACAAGTCATGATGAATCATCTTATGCATATCTCACCAGCCACTATGTAGATTCTAACTGGATTATGAATAAAAAAATTTAGGATTCTCTGAGATTCTTCATCCTTATGATGACCCGATCATTTTTGAGTGTATGATAAAAATTTTTAGGGAATATAAAATTTAAAATAAAATTTTTAGTATCACATTCGATAACGCATCTAATAATAAAGTAGCGATTAACATGTTTGTTAGGAATATTAGAGACGTACCATTAGGAGAGATATTTCATGTTAGATGCATGTGTCACGTAATTAACCTGATTGTACAAGCGGGTATGAAACTTTGTTCCCCTCACGTTGGATAATATACATAATATACTAAAATATATTTGAACTCCACAGATAACAAGAATTTGATAATCTCTGTTTATCTGCGAATCTTAAGAAGAAATTTCAATCGGATGTAAGATACCATTAAAATTACATGTACATGATATTGGAGTCATATGTTGGATACGAATACATGATATCTGACTACGTCAATAGTAAGACTCTAAGAAGCACAGACATGGACACGGACACTGGGATATTTCACGGCAGGATACGGGGACACGATAAATTCTAAAAAACTAGGATACGGATATGGCTAGGATACGACATGATAAAAAAATAAAAATAAAAATTATTTTTTTATAAATATTAGGTATTTTATAAAATAAAATAAATTAAATTAAAATATTTAGTTGATAGAATAAATATATATTTTTTTATTTTATAAAATAAAAATATTGTATTTTATTTTATTTTATAAGATAATATTTATATTTATTTTATTTTCTATGATTAAATTTATATTTATTTTATTTTATAAAATAATATTTTATAATTATCTTATATTATATAAAAATATATTTTTTTTAATTTTATAAAATAAAAATATTTTATTTTATTTTAAGCCAGCTCTGCCTCCTCCCAAAGATGGCGCCAGCCCCCTGCCTCCCCCCCTCAAATCGCGCCTGCCCCGTGCCACCCCCCCCCCCCCTCAAATTGCTCCCGCCCCCTCCCTCCCCCCCTCAAATCACGCCCACCCCCTGCCTCCCCCCCCTCAAATCGTGCTCGCCCCTGCCTTCCCACATATCGTCCCCGCCGCCTGCGTCGAGTGGCCGACATTGCCCATGTGGCAACGTCGGCCACTGGACGTCGTCGGATGTCGGTCACTCTCGGCATGAATACGGCAGCCGACACAATCGCCTGATACGCCACGTGGCCTATCGGATACGTATTGATCAATGATATGCCACGTGGCGTATCAAACATGTATCTGTGCCGTGTCTGTACCGTGTCCACATGTCAGACAAGTGGACACGGCTGTAGGGAGCCGTGTCCGTGCTTCCTTGGTAAGAGTGATGAACTTATTATTGACGACACTAACTAGGCTTCAGGAATTTTATTTCTGAAATTTCTGAAGATTTTTTATGATATGACAAATATGTGTTTGTCGGTTTATACTCACATGACTTGCATTGTACTCAAGTGTATATGCAACATTAGTAGTATGTTTAGGAAGTATCGAACTGACCCAACACTTAGCCATATGGTTGCAAAGATAAAAACCAAGTACTTAAAGTACTAGTCCACCGTTCTATCTCTTTATTATCTCGCTGCATGCATGGACTTTAGGGTTAAGGTGGAAGGGGTAGAAAATACCCTAACTTACATTTCATCGTGTATGAACCTGGAAGACCTACCTGAAGGGTTCATTTACTAGAAGTTGACTGACTTGTTCACATACTACGATACTAGGTATGGTGGTGGTAGTGGTAGTAGTGAGACTGTGATTACGGACATGGATACCTTGTTCGGAGATGATTTTTTCATTCAGTTAGCTAAGGAAAAACGTCGATGTGGATCATCATATTGGAGCGAGCTTTTTCGGTACTTAGATACCGATTACTGCTCAATCCTATCACATTCTGATACTAAGGATATTGATATATTACAGTTGTGAAAATCATATGAGTTTATATTTTTCGTGTTATCTAGGATGACACGGGATCTACTGACTCATCCGGTGTCGAGCGTAGTATTGGAGTATGTTTTTTCTGTTGTAGTGAACGTGATTTCGGATAGGAGATCGAGATTTTCGGATATTGTTGAGGTCTTGGCTTGTTTGAAGGATTGAGATGATTCAAGGTTTAGCATCCATGATCGTGCTGAAGCTGGGACAGAGACTGCATCTGCATCTACTGCGAAAGCAGAAGAGTTGATTGATGATGATGATGATTCATATGATAGTAATCTTGATGTTGCGGTTGATGATGCTCATGATATGTCGATTGACGATTGATGATGATCCACTGATTTTTGATTTTGATAATTTATTTTTTATTAATTATATGCTTTATTTTTACGTTATGTTGAAACTTGAAACTTGTATTTATTTGGTTCGGTGTATATTGGCTGATTCGTCATTTTTTATTTGGTTTGCTTTTGTTTTTTAGACTTTGTAATTTTTTTTAAGGAATTTTTTGTTTAATTTATTTTTTTGTTTAAAATTTTCATTTAAAAATTAAAACTCTTTCATTAAATATTTTAATTCTAATAAATTATAATCTAAATTTATTTTAAATTATAAAAAAAATCTAAACTCTTAATATTTTCAAGTTACAAATTTTAATAATTGTCAATTTATCAATTTAAATATTAAACTTTATAATTTATTAAAATTTTAACAATTTTTATTTTATAAATTTAATATAATATATATTATCTATATATAATATAATATATAATTTATTTAAACTAAAATATAAAACTTTACAAATTTAAAAAAAATTAATCCAGGCCGTACGGGCCTGGTTTGGCCCATAAGGCTTGGTTTGGCCAGACCGGGCCAGGCCTGGCACGGCACGGTGGGCCGTGCCGGGCCTGACTTTGATAAACTGTGCCGGGCCAGGCACAAAGCACAGAGTGCTCTCAAAAAATGGGCCGGGCCGGCCTGGATTGGCCCATTTTACACCTCTTGACAAGAGTCTATGCTGGGTAACTCTGACCAATCTGAAACTCAACACAGAAGCAGGATCTAGAGCCTTGCAAGGTGTGAGTGTGCCTGATGTGGGTTTGAGTCAGGCTTGATTCTAAGCTGCTGTGAGTTCAATTCAGGCCTCAGTTTGAGCTGGTGCAGATCCTAGTCAAGAACGGGTCTGGGTCAGAAAAGGTTTGTTCCTGGTAAGGGTTCATGGCAAGCATGAGTCTGGAGCAGGCACAGATTCGTGGCAGGCATGTGTTTGCACCAGGCATTGGTCCAGGCCAAGCATGTGTCCAGACTGTGTGTGTGTTCAGACTAGCATGGGTCTGCATCAGGATCGAGTCATGGCAGGTACGCACAGGCAGTCCGTGACACTACTTCAACAAAATGCTGCCTTCCCATCAAACCCATCATTGCCTTCCATTTGCTGGGCTGAGCTGGGCTGCCTGACCCGTTTGACACCGCTAGTGCTATGCGATGTCAAGCAGGATGTGACTGATTGTTAGGTTGTGATTCCACAATGATTCATAATTTTTTTTGAGACTTGGTATATAGTGAATTGATTCCACAATTCTTCAAAATGGATACATATAAATAATATCCTTTGTGTATTCTAATACATATGAATTTTTTGAGAGAGAATCTTATCTCAGAAAATTTAGAGGTGTCAAAAGGGCCGGGCCGACCCAGCACGGGCACGGCACGCTGCCGTGCCGTGCTCCGGCCTGTCGTGCTGTGCTAGGCACGTGGGCACGGCATTCGTGCCCACGCATCGAATGTGGTCAATACGAGCTGTCGCCCGATAGTCGAGACTCGCCGAGCCCCAAAAGGGCAAGATGCTCAGCGACATGCCTCTGAAACCCTAATTTTTTTTAAAAATTAGGGTTTTGTCTGGCCCGAACCAGGCCGAACCAGCAGTTTTTGCGCCGAGGGCCGTGTCGGGTCGGCACGGCAGCCCGGTTGGGTGGTCTAAAACCGGGCCGGCCCGTTTGACATGAAAAATATAAAATATAAAAGATGATTATTTTTTGATCTATTGCAAAAGTAAATTATTAGGTTGTGATTGTTATAATTTGTTTTTTTTTTTAATTAGCCACTGAGAAAGTTAATTTTTAAATCTTATGGCTGACTACTTTTATTACAAGTCAAACTATCAGATACATAGTTTAAAATATAATTTTTCATGATCAATCTATGTATATTAAAATTGATTCACTTTGTCCTAGAGATCATATATGGTAAATTAATTGTTATTACTTTTGTTTTCTATAAATTAGCTAATAGATATATTTTATAAAACATCAATTCATAATTTGTTTTCTCTAGTCCAAGCTTGGAATATGATACATATTTATTAGTATCGTAAAAGATTGCTCATAATAAAAATTAGCATTCTATCTTTAATGTATATATGTATGTTTCTATTGAAATGTGTGTGTGTGTGTGTGTGTGTGTGTGTGTTTATTAAGGTTTAATATGATATAATAGTTTATTTTATTTATTTTCAGTTTATTTTGTATGAGAGCGCTTGACATATGGGTTGGCTGCTCTAATTATAATGTGTGTGTGTGTGGGTGTTTTTTTTTTTTTTTTGAATTAATAAAATATATACTTTTTTCTTTTTCTATTTCTTTTCTCTCCGACTTACCGAACTACTTGAATATTTGTGGATGTGTTTATGTGCATGCTTGCATATTGTTCGAAAACTTAAAAAAATCTTATTATTTATTGGCATCTTTATCTGTGGCAAGTTTAATTTTTTGATATTTTATATTTTTGGTTTGTTTATTTCATGCAGTTCTATGACAAGTTTAATATCCGACACAATATTGCAGAACTACTAGAATATCTGTGGCAGGTACCCAATCATCGTAATATATGGAGACAGGTATATAAATACTCATTTGATCCACCTCCCAATTCTTTTTTCTTCTTCTTCTTTTCAAGTTAAATAAACATGACTTTTCTTGCTTCGTTTGATTAACATCATCCTTTTTTTTTTTATTGCAGATTGCCAAGGAAGAGGAGAAAGGTGTTTACTTGAATTTTTTGAACTTTCTGATCAATGATAGCATTTATCTTTTAGATGAGAGCCTCAACAAGATTCTTGAACTCAAAGAATTGGAAGCTGAGATGTTGAACACGCGGGAATGGGAACAAAGACCAGAACAAGATCGACAAGAAAGAACCCACCTTTTCCACTCACGGGAAAATGTTAGTATGCTGATACAATTACTATCTTTTCTCTCAAATCAATATTAGAATAAGGCATGCGTCTGGATAAATTCAATGTCATTGAAGAAGTGAAAAATATGATGAATCAAAAAATGTACAATCTCAACAAAATAAAATCAAAATCTATGGAGATGAAATATATTCTGCCAAACAGGTAATGTTCTGTTTTGCCTAATTTTCTGCTTGCAGAATAAATTTATAGTCTTGTTTAGTGTTCTACAATGTTTACGAAAATTAGAATCCATTGTAAAAATCAAAATTTCTGGAGAACGTGGCCAAGTTAAACTATGTCAATTTACTGAACCCAGTGTATTGAGATGTTTTCATTTGTTTTGGATAATCTGATGCTGAATAGTAATGCTCATCCCTAGCTAAGATCATGGCTCACCGGTTTTTCCCTGCGTGTCTGTGGTTTCAGATTGTGAGAATTGACATGAAATTAGCAAATGAAGATGTGAACATGCTAGCATTCACATCAGAACATATCACAGCACCGTTTTTGCTTCCAGAAATGGTGTGTGTTTTTCTGTACTATTCAAGCTGTGTTTTTTTGTTCGACTTCTACTGGGAATTATCTTTTGAGATTTATGTGTTGTTTAGGTTGATCGAGTGGCAGGCATGCTCAATTACTTCTTGTTACAGCTTGTCGGTCCTAAAAGAAAGTCCCTGACTCTTAAGGATCCAGAGAAGTATGAATTTCGTCCAAAACAATTGCTAATGCAGGTCAGCTTAATGCTGTAATATTCGATGCCAATGACTTCTTTCCTGCCATTGCCTCTTGTATTCTTTCTTTTTTCCTTCACTGCTTGAGTGTGTTTTATAAAGGGAGTGACCAAGATCATATTACTTTTTATTTGTTAGTTTCTCTTCATCTTTGTTCGGTTTCTAATGTAGGATAATCAATGCTGCATATTTTACATAGTTGGGAAAAGTATTTGTTATTTTAGTAGTTTATTGTGTTTTTATTTTTTCTGGTTAAAATAAAATAGTAAATTGTTGAAAATACAAAAAAATAACCCAATTAAATTTAGAATTGTGGGTAAAAATCCAATGGTTGTGGACAGAAATCCAATGCTATTAAATTTATGTTCAAGCATATTAATAAAAAAATTTAAAATTGTATGTTTTAAAAATTAATTTAAAAAATTATATCTAAATTGATAGTCAATGTTTATAGTTTTTATCAATAAAACTGTCATATGTGCTCTCTTTAATTTGTAGTTTTCTCTCGAATATTCTAAATTGTGATTGATATTTGTTTTAATATTATATAAAATATATTTGTGTAAATTGATATTAGAGGGCAAGCCTTGTGGGTGTGGACTTGTGTTTTCTTAGTTTCTAATTTGGGTATGCATTTTTTATAAGGTATACTTGGTTTTTTATTCAGTTATTTTTTCTACATAATTTTAGAAATAAAAAAAATAAATCTTTTTTTCTCTCAAAAATTCTTTGATTTTTTAAAAAAAGAAAATGTTAATTAATATTATAAAATATGGTAGATATTTATCTGGCAGTCATTTATCAGCATTGACTTCGACAGCTAAAAACCTAAAAATCTGTTAGTCAAAAAAAAAAAAACTAAAATTCTCAAAAGAGACCCACTCATTTTTAATATGAATTTATTTTAAAATTATTAAAAATAAAAATTATTGGAAGTATCAAAGAAAATTCAGCATAATGTATTATGCATATGAGTAGTGCACAATAATGTTCTCATCTCTTTTCTCATTATCTTCAACACTATTTACATGCACTATAGCACACCATGTACATGCAATGTGATGGTAAAGTCTATGTACCTCTCATCCCTCTGGAGTTTGTAACCCTTATATATCTTATGATTTGTTTTCTCATAGGATATTGGTTCTGATATCATATTGAAATTCAATTCTATAACAAAATAAAATATAGCATTACTCGTTACTTAAATCATCGTACACATGCCCTTATATAACAAGCAAAGTGATTAGGCTAACCTATAGGTTGGGGCAACTGACATATTAAAATAGTTTTAAATTGTAATAAATTGTAAAAATAGTTTTTAAAATTCATCATCTATCTATATAGTTTGGGGAAACTTACATATCGTGTGTTCCCAAATAATAAAAGATAAAAAATAAAAAATAAATTTAAAAATTAAAAATTAAAAATTAAAAATAACAAATAAAATCAAACCTCAACATTACTAATAGATATACTGTATAGATTGTATAATATTGAGATTTAGTATTATTTATTAGTTTATTTTATTTATTATTTATGTGAAAACCTGATATGTAAGTTATCCTAACTTGAGTATCTATATTATTATTTATAGTTTGTATTTTAATTAAATAAATAAAAAATATTTTTTCTTTCTCTTTTTCTTTTATTTTCTATCTCTCTTGCCCTCGGTTAAAATCTTAAATTGCCCAAAACCAAATTTCAACATGGTATCAGAGTATTTTTAAAAGCCAAAGGGTGGTGCATGAAGACATGTGTGATGGTGTGTTGTCTACTTGTGCTAGTAACAACGCACACAAGCTTTTCATGTGAATAATGGCGATGCCAAATATTTTGTAAAAAAAAGGAAAACTTGACTTGTTTTACTTTCATGGTGGTGTGTATAATGGTTGTGGACTTCCAACGGTAGTTTCATGATGATACAAAGTGTCATGAAAAATCTTGTGGTGATTGATGCAGTGGTGCTGATATTGTGTTGTGGTGTTTCACAAATAAGAGTTCATCAGTGGGTTGTGTTTTTTTAAACTTTCGATTTGAAACCATTGTGTTTTGCATTGGTTTTGGTGCTGTTGCATTTAGTGTTTGTTCTCTTGCATGTCTTTTGTTAAAAAGATGTCCAAAATTAATATTAGAATTATTAGGGATAATTTATTGGAAATTAAAGGTGGACATACCTGTTATAGTGATAATTTACTTGCTGGACATTTTACTAATGTTATATATGTATTTAAGTGCAATATAAATAGTGAGAGTGTATGCAGACATGAATATTTGTTGTGTCTTGAAAAATTTTAGGAATTTCATAAAAAAAAATTGTATCATAATTTGAATCATCAATAATAAGTTTGTTATTCTTATTATGGACATAATCGGATATTATATGCTGGTAGTTAATACATAATTTTAACTTTATGTAGGCATAATTTTAATGGTGTATCACATTCATTTTAATTTTTTTAGGCTCATTAATAAATAAAAATTGTTAAATTCTTGTTATCTGTTAGGCATCCTAAGATATTTTAGTAAAATTATTTATTTTTTCTATTATGAGATAATTATTTGATACATATATCTAATATGAAAAATTTTACTTAATAGCCTTTATCTAATGGTTCTAATAAAAATAATAATAATGACTTCCTTATTAGAAATATTATTAAATATAATTCTAAAAATTTTATTCTAAATATCATATTTCCTAAAAATTCTCATCACATACTAATATATGACAAAAATATCATGAGGATGAATAATCTCAAAAATTTTTTAAGTTTTTATATTAAGTTTTTATTTTAAATCTACATTACAGGCGGTAAAACATGTGAATTATATATTATTGTGTCTAGTTTTTATATCGGATATCATTGATATCATTTCACTATATTTCTTAAATTCATTAATTATTAATTATTTTTAAAATTATAATATTTTATTATATCATTCATACTTGTGTAATTAGAAATTCTATAATAAATATGTTGGAAGTAAGTCTTTATAATATTGATTATCTAGAATCTTCCAAAAAATTATTCGAAAGACCTATAATCTTAACTAGTTTGGTCATGCCTTTTCTCATTGCTTTAAAGATTTCATCATTGTGTTGGATTTTATTGAGATCTAATATATTATATTTTTTGATATATTAATTGATCTGTCTTTTAAAGTGCCAAGTAATACTAGTACTCCTATATATATATATATATATTATAATATATATATATTATATTGTGCTGATTTTTTTCTATATTTTTATAATTCTTATTATTTTTAAGTGAATCCATATTATTGAAGTTTGTTTAGTTTTAAGTTTTTTAAGCAAATAGATTTGTGTCGAGGTTATTAGAGAAAATTTAGTTTTGGTGTCAGACTTTTTGGTTGGATTATCGTTATTATTTATATTTATGTCAAATTTGTTATTATTAAGCTCAATATTTATTATTTCTTTATTTATATTTTAAATTTTAAATTATTTAATAATAAAATATAACAAATTGAGTAGCAGCCTATGGTTTTAGTTCACTTTTCATTATTTCTAAACTTGTTAGGCTACGCTATCCTTTAGTATAAAGAAATAACATTGAAAAATAAAAATTTTAAATGAGCACTAAAGTTAGAAGAGGAGATGGGTGAGAAGAGAGGATAAAATAAAATTCAAAAAATTTGTATTCACTATTTATAAAAATTTTTAAAATTAAAATAATATATTTTTTATTTTTTTAACTTATGAATGGTTGAAACCCTATAATCTTTGGATTTCTGCTTGTAGCCGTCGAAGAGAAATCTGGCAGCTATAGTTTTTATAATTAAAAATATTTTTTTATTTTAAGCGACATGGAAACTAATAGGTGGTGCCAGTCTCTTTCCATGTCCACCTTATATTATGTGAAAATGCGATTGGCAATCGACTGGGGTTTGGGGTTGTTTTTTTAAAAATATCAGGCTTGTGAGTTTGTGCCTGTGACTTATGACTTATGCCTAATCATAAGTCATCATGCCTCTGGATCATGCCAACAAACCAGGCACATGGATTGTGCCTAGTTCGACATGAGGCATGATTGGCTCCATCATTGCATGGCATAATGCATGCCTCGGGCCTGCATGACTTCAATTTAGGCATGGCTCTAGACTGTTTGTGCTGGGCTAGGTATTACTATTTCTAGTCATGTCTTGTGTTGTTTCCGTGTTTCCTGACCCACTAGCACTTTTGTAGGTGTTGACTATCTTTAACTTACTACTTATACACTCTTAGCTTGATAATTATTATTTGATAAGTTAAAGATTTTAGTATCGAGTATCAGAGAGGTGACTATAACTTATATTGATTATTGATATATCAATTAAAAAAATATATTAGAGTTTCCCTTTCGGCACATAAGCAGGATATTAGGAGAGATACATATCATTTGACTTATCTAGGCCTTTGTAGACCTTGTATGACAATTACATAGGATAATTTAAGATATTTTATTTTATTTGTTGATAATTTTATTAGTAATACATAACTATAGTTTTTTTTTAAATATAAATTGTCTATATTTATAAATTTTATGAAAGTATATAAATATAGTTTTATTGTAATATTCAAATAGTGGAAAGTAATAATATTTAGAATATATTTTTTATTATTAGCATGAGATAATTTACTAAATATTATTTGTTGACACTCATACTCATAATGAGATATAATTGAAAAAAAAATATTTTACATCTAGTTCAAATGATTAAAACACTTCTATCTTGTTGTAACATTTTAACATATTTAGGAAAAAATGTTATTAGCTACTAATTTTTTAATTAATTGAATATCATTTTATCTCTTTTCATATTGTATCTTATATTAGTTTTTATATCTATTTTTTTTTTCTGTCACTTGGGATTTTTTGGTATACATACTTTGTTAAAGTTATCTTTTTGAGTTAAAATAAGATGATTGCTTGTGTAATCAAAGCTATCTTTTTTGGGTAATATAGTACTTAGAAATGATAAATTTAATACTCACTCGAGATTATAAATATTATTATGAGTGTGGACGCGATGTTATTTGATGATAAGATTTTTGATGACTTTATCCAAAAGAACTTAACTATGGATATCATAATAATATGATCATTTTATTATTTAATTATTATTATTATTAGTAAAGTTGTACATCTCTTAGAGACATATGTTAGGAGGAGGAGCCTAGTATGAGTGTCTCATAATACGTGAGATATGAGTCTTTCTAGGAATAGGATAGGAAAGTTGACATACTTGATGATCCATAACTAAAAATATATACTAGATGATTATATGCAGTCTTCCCTAGGCTAATCCCATACCGCATATTTATTTTGATTTAGTATGTTGACTTAAATATTTTCATTACTCTATAAAAATAACTAAATATGTAATCTACCTATTATTCTGTGTCACATGTATTTTGTTATTCTTATTTTTGTATTATATTTATTGGTTTTTTATCCTCTTTCTATAACAATAAGATTTCTGATATTCTTCTTGGGGTATTTAGTTATTTAGGATGATCGTATTTTATTTTTAATGAACTGAGTACATTCATTTTCAATCATATATTAGATTTTATTTTGAAGTTTTTAGGTAAACTATAGTGGGTTCCAAGTAGGTATATATAGTGAAGACTGGACCAGAAAAGAAGGTTTATCAGCTTAAAATCCTGTTGATGACCAAGAGATTTAAACAAACATATGATGTGTATTATTGAGATATTTTTTTGCCATGTGATCAATATGATTAGTATTAGGTTTTTGCTTTTTATTTGTGTTTCATAGATAAGTTGTATATTAGTTGGATGTAAAAAATATATTTTTTCATTGTAATTTTGATGATGATATGTTTATGTGGTTAGCCACTAGGTTTTACTATTTTGGAGAATGTAATCATGATATATATGTTATAGATGACTCTTTATGATTTGAAATGATCTCGTAGGATGTGATTTAATAAATTTCTCTTCAGTGTTATTTGCTTTTGGCCTTAGGAGACATATGTTGGATTATTTCTCTTTCCTTTGACTTGAGTTAGAAAGATAATATATGATGTGAATAATATATATTGATAATATTTTGATTATGAAAGATAATTAAGTATATCATAATTAAATCTATTTTTGTAGATAGAATTTTGGATGAGAGATTTAATATATACTGTCTTTTCTAGATATAGAGGTTGTATACTTTGAACATATAGTTTTTTTTATAGATGAGATATGTTTTAGATATGTTGTTTGATCTTGGTATGATGTGATATATATTAGTTGACTTACCACTTGATCCTAGTGTAAACTGGTTCACATATACCAATCCCCTAGTTGATTCTTCTAGATATAGGAGAATCATAAGAAAATTAAATTATCAATGATCATATTTTAAATTATTTATATTGTTAGTATAGTTAGTAATTTTTTAAATTTTCATAAATAAACTCTTGTGCATAATTCTTGAGATTCTCATATATGTGAAAATTATTTTAGGACATGTGATTATTTTCAGAGATCAAGAGTATAACTGAGTAGAAGTGTACTTATATTTTAGTAATTATAGAGAAGAGATCTACCATTGGATTATGTACTTATTGTATTATTTATTATTTTTATTTTTTTTTATGTTTTTGATGGAAACACTCATTATATGGTTGCTATAATTATTTTTGTTTACTTTATAAATATATTTGATATATGATTTTTTTATTTTATGTTTTTATTAGGAGCACTCAATATGTGGATGTCATAATTATTTTTGTTTTTTATATAAATGTATATGATATTATTATGAAATTAAAGGACGAGAGTGAAAGATATAAGAGAAATATGTGAGAGATTTCTTACTCCTTCAAGTATATCCTGATTTCAATGATAAAAATTTTCGATATATCCACCGATATATCTTCGAAATATCCATAAATTATAAGTATCGATATATCTATCATTTATTTATGCTCATATACAAAAACATATCGATATATCTTCGATATATCCAATATATCTATAAAATCCAAGTACCGATATATCCGTAGAAATTGATATTTTAATCCTTACCTGATTCATACAAAGACTCCTTATTTATTTATAGGGTTTAATACATAATACATTAATGTGTATATAAATATATCAATGAATATATATATCACTACACAAATAAATGTACCAATAAATATATATTAATCTATGCTAATTAATACATATTAATTTATGAATAATAAGAGTCACAATAATATCATTAATCAAGAGATTAATAAAGAGTTTATGGACATCTATAATATTGTTCATAATACTTCTTCTTAGATGTCCATGATACTGCCTCATTAAAAACCAAACTAGGAAAACCCAATAGGACAAAATCATGGTGAAGAAAAAAAAGTACATTATAAAATATCACTTTAAATCTCTGAATCCGTGCATTCCAATGCTATGAACTATCATTTTAAAAATTACAGTAGGCAAAGCTTTAGTGAATAAATCTACTAGATTATTAGTTGAACGAATTGATTGAACATCAATATTACTTTTTTTTTGTAGATCATAAGTGAAAAAGAATTTTGGTGATATATGTTTTATTCTATCCCCTTTAATATATCCAAATTTTTAATTGAACAATACATGCAGCTTTATCTTTATACAAGGTTGTTGGAACCTCATTGCTAAAAGATTAACCACAAGACCTTTGAATATGATATATTACAGATTTTAACCAAAAATATTACTAACTTGCTTCATGAATTGTTAAGATCTCTGTATGATTAGAAGATGTGACAGTAATTCATTATTTCATAGAATACCATGAAATGACTGTATTACCATATGTTAACAAATAACTCATTTGTGATCAAGTATTATGAGGGTCATACATATATTTCGTATTTGCATAATCAATTAATTCTGATTTGGGTACATTGGGATAATATAGGCCTATATCCATCGTACTTCGAAGATACCTCATTACATGTTTAACTTCATTTCAATGTCTTTTTGTTGGATAATAAATATATCTTGCTAACAAATTTACAGAAAATTATATATTAGGTCGTGTATGACTTGCAAAATATATTAGTCTTCCACTAGCACTAAGATATTATACTTTAGGATCAGGAAGCTCTTCATCATCCATCTGAGGTCAGAAAAGATCTATATTCATATCTAATAACCTTACAACCATTGGAATGCTCAATGGATGAGCATTATTCATATATAATCATTTCAACACCTTTGATATATAAGCTAATTGATAAATAAAAATTTCATTTTCTAAGTATTCAATCTGTAAACTAAGGCAAAATTTTGTTTTTTCAAAATTTTTCATCTCAAATATTTTCTTTAAGTTGCCTACTACTTCTGAAAGTTTATTCGTAGTTTCAATAATATTTAAGTCATCAACAAAAATTGTAATTATAACGAACTCGGATCCAGATATCTTAATAAATACATATGGGCAAAAGGAATCATTCTTATACTTTTTTTCACAATAAATATTCACTAAGATGATTATACCACATGCATCCAGATTATTTCAACCCATATAGAAATCTGCATAATTTTATCGAATAAAATTCTCGAGGACCTGAATTGTGTGTTACAGATAATTTTAATCATTCTGAGATTTTCATATAAATGTCACTGTCAAGTAGTCTATATAAATAAGCCATAACTACATCTGTCAAATACATACCAAGTTTTTCATGTATTATCAGATTAATTAAATATCAAAAAGATACTGCATCCACTACAAGGGATCACATCTCTTCATAATCAATGTCAGATCTTTGAGATAATCCTTATGCAACTAATCGCGCCTTATATTTAATAACTTTTTTGTCGAGTCTTATTTTCGCACAAATATCCATTTGTATCTTATAAGTTTGACACTATCAGGTGTACGTATAATATGACTAAAAATTTCATGTTTTAAAAGAGAAATCAATTCTGCATTAATTGTATCTTTTTATTTTGGTCAATGATCTCTCTATCTACATTTCTCAACAGACTTTGGCTCAAGGTTTTTATTGTCATCAATAATGTTGAGTATCAAATTATAGGTAAATATTTCATTGACGTTAATTTTATTCCAATTCCACCTTTGGTCAGTTGTGATGTAGTTTATTGAGATCTCTTGATTGTCACAAGTTTCAGGTACCTAAATTTCTTCTGGAATTATAACAGAGGACTTCTAGAGATATCAATTCTTCAACTTGATCCTTTGATCCTTTTTTTTTCTAAGGATTTTTATTTTTTGAACCAATTGATCGACCACG
Source organism: Sapria himalayana (assembly GCA_029783825.1). Lineage (NCBI taxonomy): Eukaryota > Viridiplantae > Streptophyta > Magnoliopsida > Malpighiales > Rafflesiaceae > Sapria > Sapria himalayana. The sequence continues at coordinate 749,362 of JAREIK010002637.1, read as the reverse complement.
TTTCACTTAAGCTTTAAGTTCATTAGCAACATATTGTCCTACAGGTATATCAATTCTAACTAGAGCACTAATAACTGGTATGTAAGATGTAGGTATTCTCTTTGGACTAGTATTTGCATCTGACAATTGATTTGTTAAATTTTATAAATGAATAATCTTTTGAACTTTCAATTCACATTCATTTGTGTGAGAGTCAAGATGAGATAATGATATTTAATTCTAATTAATAACTTTTACAATTTTTTATTTTCTTTAAAGTTGAAAATTTTAATTCATCAAAATGACAATCAACAAAATTAACCGTAAATAAATCAACAGTTGATGACTCTAAATATTTGATTATCAATGGAGATTCATATCTAATATTTATTCTCAATCTTCTTTGAAAACCTATATTAGTGCGTTGTATTAGAGTAATCAGAATATATATCACACACTCAAAAATTCTTAGATGGAAAATATTTAGTTCTTAACCAAAAATTAATTGTAAAGGAGAGAACTGATGATAATTTATTGGTTTAATATGAATCAGTGCTGCTGTGTGCAAAATAGCATGACACTAAACAAAAGTTGGGAGCTTCGTCCTCATTGATAATAGTCTTACAATTAATTGAAGGTGTTAAATAAATGATTATGCGAGACTATTTTTTGTATGAACATATACTATAGGTTGTTCAATAGTTATTTTAATAGGCATATAATAATCATTAAAATCTTAGAAAGTAAATTCTTCAGCATTGTTAAGATGAATTGACTTAATCAGATAATCTAGAAAATGAGCCTGTTACCGAAATATTTGAGCGAGTAATTTAGCAAATATTTGGTTACGCATTGATAACAAACAGACATGTGGTTATCTCATTGATGCATCAATCAGAATTATAAAATATCAAAATGATCCATAAAATTGATAAATAGGCTCACATATATCACCTTGTATACATTGCAAAAATTCAAAGTGTTATGTCTTTATTTTTATTATTGATGACCTTATAATTAACTTTCATTGAGAATACGCAGTACATGAAAATTTATTAGACAGAAAAATCTTTTGATTTTTCAGTGAATGTCCACTTGAATTTTCAATGATTCCCCGCATCATTATAGACCTAAGATGTTTCAATCAGCCATGCTAAATAATAAAATTATTTTAATCAGTAAATTTTTGGTTTACTATTGCATGTATCCTAATTATGCTTATGTTTGTGTAGTACAAACTAAAGGAAAAGTATGTAATTTTTCCAATATAATTTTTTTACCTGAAACAACGTTGGTAATATATAAATATTCAATCTTGTCTTCATTCGTAGTCTCAATATAATATCTATTTTATTGAATATCTTTAAAATTCAAAAAATTTCTATGAGACTTTGTAGAATATAATACATCATCAATATGAATTTGTTTTTCTCTGGGTAACAATATATTAACTCTTTCGGAGTCCTCAATTAATTTTATATTATCCGATATTATTTTCTTATCTTATCCTTGTATTATTAAAAAGGAAAAGAATTTTTTATTCATAAGTATAAAATATGTTGTTGCATTATCTTCGAAATACATATCATTATCATCGATTGAGAATCCCACCAGATGAATTTTTATATTCTTTATGAGAAATAAGATTTATAATAAGAAAATCATAAAATAACACAACAAAAATATTTTTCATTATTCAATAGTATGATAACTTTCATAGTAGTAGACTCAAATACATAAATAGAAATTTGAAATATTTTATTTTTTAGAGATTTTCATCATCAAACAATTGTTCAATATTCGCTTCAGGCTGAATAAAGAAATCAGTAACATCCAGATGAGTTATATCATAAAGGTCGTGATCAATACTCTTATTCTTAGAAATAAAATTTGGCTCTATCATTTTTAAATTTTTCTTTTTCAGTGATTTTTGATAGATTTCAACTAAAGGGTTTGGTGTATGACAGGTTCGTGATCAATGGCCTTTCATACCCAATGATAGCATAAATTTGTCATTATTTTATTATTTTCATCACTTTTATTGTTCTTTTTAATATTATCCTCCTTTTAATATTCTAACATATCATTGGGTTGTCGATCATAATTGTAACTATTGCGGCCACAACCACAACCATGACTGTGGCCTCGATTTTGTCCATTATAAGGGTGATATGTTGCCACATTCACTTCAAGGAATAAAATCGAACCAGTTGGACAAGTCTCATGATTTTTCATCAAAAGCTCATTTATTTCGACCACAAGAAGACATAAAATCAATTTAAAATATTTCCTAAATTCTCTTTCATGATATTGTTGCTGCTGGAGCCTGGAGCATATTGGATGCATGAAAAGTGGAAAATGTTTTCTCTAACATATCCTCATCAATAATTTGTTGTCTATATAACTGTAATTGAGAACTAATTCTAAATGTTACTGAGTTATACTCACTCACAGATTTAAAATCTTGCAGTCTCAAATGCATCAAGTCATAGCGAGCTTTTGAGAGAATCAAAAGGATAGATGGATTTTGTCTATATAATTATAAAAGAATTTTTTTTTAACTTTAAAAAAATTCTATAATTAGGTATTTGATAATTTTTATTCTTTATCTTAATTAATATTTTCTCTTCTTTTCTTTCTCTTGTCGTAATCTCTTTTTTTTATATTTAAAATTTTTTGTTATTATTTTATTTAGAATATATTATTATAGAATATTTTTTTGTAAATATTTATAATTTGTAATTGATGAATGAGATCATTTGATCTGATGAATAATGATCCACATTTACAAAATTATAGTAATTGGTATTGAGTCTATAAATTTATAAGATACATGTTTACAATTTAATTTTTATTTTAAATTGTAGATAATTAAAATTTTTTCTTCTACTTCTAACTATCTAAAAAATATTAACTAGTGGTTATAATAAAAATTACTATTTTAGATGAGCTTGATATAAATTATAACAAGCATACCAAAAGGTTCGAGACTGATTTATTTTCTATTGATTAGTCAGCCTATGCACCTACAAAATCTAAGATACATAAATGAAGCTCTTAAATTTAAAATTATTTTAATATAATTAAAAATAATAATATTAGAGGAATCAAAGAAGTTCGACCTGATGTATTTATTATATAACATTTTATTGTTACAAAACTATTGGTAGAACTGGATATTTTATGAGAGATATTGAACAATGCACGACAAAGTAGTTTATTAGTTCTAGAGGTGTCAAATGGGCCGGGTCGGCCTGACACGAAGCATGGCATGGTTCAACTACCCTCACCGCTGGTCATTTCGTGCCAGGCTGAGGGATTTTGGCCCGTGTGCCGTGCTAGGCACAGTACGAATGCTTGGCACGTGGGCACGACATGCGTAACCAAACCACGCACCGAGCGTGGTCACGACGAGCAGACATTGACTGGCGAGGCTCGTTGAGCTTCGAAAGGGTGACAGTGGCACGGTGGTGCGCTGTTGAAATCCTAATTTTTTTATAAATTAGGGTTACGGTCTAACCTGAACCAGGCCGATCCAAGCTGAACCTGGTGAAATTTGTGTCGCGGACCCATTCCGAGCCTAACCTTCACTAAATTGTGCTGGGTCAGACACGACATAATTACTGTATCGAGCTATGCTTGGCCCAGCATGGTAACCCGGTTGGGCAACTTAAAATTGGGCTCGGTCGGGTCGGCCCACCCCGTTTGACACCTCTAATTAAATCATAGGTAAATTTAGTTTAAATGTGAAGTTATTGAATTTAGATCATTTTTAAGTTTTATGAATATTTTTTATTTATTACAATGAGTTTGTTATATAAGATATTGTTATGTTAGTTGTTGACACAAATCTTCTGTTTTAATTTGTGAAAAATCCAAGGCTAATTTATTATTTATAAAAATATATCCAACCAACTTATTATCGGATCCCTAGGTTGGTTTGTTGGATTTATATAAAAAATTATAAATTTAAAAAATAATTTGTAACTAATGAACTTAGAAATTATATTAAAATGGTATCAGTGATATTTTATATATAGACTAGTCATGTTGACATTCTTTTTGCATGTATTACTGATATCATCAACTTTGTTAATTTTAAATAAAAACTAAAAAGAATTTCAGGATTTTGTAATATCCTTTATTTTTGTGATGATCCTATCATATATGAGTCTTTTGTAATGTTTTAAATATGAAAAATATAATAAAATTTATAATATAATATTTTAAAATACTTTCAATAATGGTATCATTTTGTGTGTATTCATGAGTACTATTAGAGTGTCATTTGGTTGAGATTTTCTATATTATAATTTTGAGGTGATCATTTCATTCAATGCTCACATAATAATTCTAATAGTACAAACAAACTTAAAAATAATTTATTATCATTAGAATAAATTTGAAATATTAAAATATATTAGAATATCTCATAAATTGCAATAACTTCATAATATATGTAAGCTAGTATGCTTAAAAAAATTCACTCTATGTCATATTTTGTTAAAATTCAATATATTTGATATTGAATTCATCTATTGATTATCAAAACGTTATATTCGAACTTGCTAATAGTAAAATTAATAAAATAATAATTTGTAAATCAAATTGTAATTTATGATTTTTTTTTAAATTCATTAAAATTTTTTATGATATTATGAACTTGAGTTCATATATATATTTTTTTATATCATGCATTGCAATTATGGGTATATGCAACATGAATAATATATTTAATTACTATAGAAAATTCTCATATTTTGATGATAATACATTTGACTTGTAAAAAAAAATTAAATATATTAGACTAATATTACATCTCATTATTACTTAGTTGTTTGTATGCAACTTGTGGTTAAAGTTTATTAGTGAAAAATATAATAAAATACATATCTAATTATATTAATTGATTATAAGAATCAAAGAGTAAAATCTATACATAATTAAAAAACTTATTTAAATATTATGAAATTAAGTATAATAATTGTTATGAGACTTCGAGTATAGAGATTAATATCGTATTTGAAGACGTTGATTTTTCTATTTTATTAGCAGGGGTTCTTACATTGTCAATTGCATTTTGGATATGGATTTAACCTAAGCATTTAGATTTCCTATTACATTGTTGAAGCTAAATAAAATTTGATGAACTACTAATAAGATCTTGTGGGGTAATTAATTCGCTTGCTGCTCACATTAATATCAGATCTTAAAACTTAGTTTTGATCTTGCTTAGATTCAGAATTCTTCTCAACACTGTTGATTCTTGACTTTCGGATAAGAATAGAAACTTGACATTTGATTTTTGATTATTGTTTTTCTAACATTTGGTATCAGTGCATAGCCAATTTATCCCTCATTCTTCACAAAAATATATGACTATGACATCGTTTACTTGTGAGCTCTAGTAAAATAATTTTACTTATTGAATGAATTGAGTCTATTAATTCATAGATAAATGATACTTTACTATGATAGTCAAATAATTTAATATAACTTTGTCACTCTAATTTTTCTCAAGCAAAGAAAATATATTGAGATTAATTGTAATCTCATGTAGAAAAATGAAGATGATTTGATCGTTGTTTATGTGCTTATGACTTAGTAGATTGGAGATATTTTCATGAATGTGCTCAAAGGACTACATGTATTTATTCTCTCATTTAAGTTGAGTATTTATAATATGTATACATTTGATTAAAGGTGGCATTTAGATAATGTATTGTTTGTTAGTTTATTTTATTAATTTTATATTTTAGTTTATTTGAGAGTATCCGATAGGATAATTGCCTCAAGTGTGTATGTATTGTTATCTTTAGCTTTTAATTTATATAAATAGATGATAAATATTTTTCTTTTATTTTTCTTTTTTATCTCTTTGTTCTCTCCCTCAGTTAAAATCCTAATCTGCCCAAATCTTTTATTTTAATAGAAAAAAAATATTACACTAGTTAAAACAATCATTAAGACATTAGTTTGACAAAATATTTACCTTGGTGTTCTTTTTTTGGCAGAGGTTTGGTTGTTAGGATTTGTACTAATAATAGACTTTTTTTTTATTCAAGTACAAATCTATTTTCATTCTTAGCTACTTTCATTGAATCTATAATTGTTGGTAGACATAAAGATTATTATTCAATAATTATAATATTAATTATTAGATATGTTGTTATATTATTTGTTATTTCGTAGATTCACTATGATATATTCATATGAATATAATTTTTCATATGCATATATTTTGAAAAAAGATTTTTTACTTTGGATTGTTGTTTGGAGAAAAAAATATAATTTTCATATGGTTTTTATCTATGATAAACAATGTGCCAAAAACCAACAAAATATTCAATAACACTCAATTAAAGTCACATATAAATGGTACCCTTACATAATGGGCCTTTGGATTTGGGCAGCTCATATATCGGGAGCTCCCATCAATAATAAAGTAGGGCTAAAACCAAACAAACAAAAAATTGGAAACTAAAAACTACAATAGTCTTCCTCATGAAGATTCGTAAAGATACATGATACTAAGTTTGAAAAAAAAAATTATATGTTAAACTATTTTTAAGTTTTTATAAAAATGTTAGATGATCAATATGTTGTTTGAATAGAAATTATAGCAATAGGTTCATTCTAAATCTATTTCTTGATAAATAAATAGTTTACATTTATATTATTTATCTACTTGTAAAATATCAGATTACTTGTTATATGTCTCACTACCTGACTCGCAATAAAGAGTAATTGGAGAAGAAAGTAGATATTTGATTTCCTTGAGGAGATGTTAAATTTAAAACATCTCACATGTAATCATCATCATTATCATGAACTATGTCTTTGCATGAGATATCCATATAATAATTTGCCCCTTATTTCTTTAGGAGATTAAATTGTCCTAAAGAAAATAATAAAAAAATTTATAGTTGATATCCTCTATGTGTAAGCTAATATTCAACTTGAATCTGAATGTCATATTAATTGTAAGTATTCTTGATTGTTGAAAGAAAACATACATCTTAGAGATGTATTCACATACCTCTATATGCAAAGTGTTACGTCTAGGTGAATCTATTAAGAATAATCTAGAAAATAATTAACTATATTGGTCGCATAATTTATATATGATCTGATGATATTCAAGTAATTAGTTTTTTATATGATTTTCGTGAAAGTAATAGAGTCAATGAGAAGTCATAACTGACAAAAAAATTAATATTTTGGTTTGTCAAATTATCTATTGGAAGACAATCCAACAAACTAATATCTATGAAAATATCAATTGCATGTCTTATCTATAATAACACATTGTATCTCATAAAGTAGATCATCTTTATGATTACAAGTACTAATATCATCTTTATGAGTATCTCAATATTCTTTATTTAACATTATGATTAAAAGTACTCTTTGAGTTCGGTGATTTTTAACTCATTTATTTTTTGTAATCAGAATATCATTCATATATATAATAAAAAAAATTATTTCATTTGAATTTTTTTGGAAAAGTAAAAAAAAAATCATATTATATTTGTGTAAATCATATGAGAATTACTTATTAAAATCTTATAAATTAGGTTTTGGATGACTGCATAAGGTTATATAATTTTTTCTATAATTTATATAAATTATATCTAACTCTACTGCTTCAAATTGATGTGACATCTCCATTTATACATTTTCCTGAAGGTCATTATGAAAAAGAATTTTTTTTTTATTTTTAGCTAGTATGTCCGTCAACTATGAAATGTTATCATTAAAATAAGAATTTGTACAGATATCATCTTGGCTACTAGAAAGAAAGTATCTTGGTAATGTATGTCAAATCTTTAGGTGAATTTCTATTCTATAAGTCTTATATTAAGATGATTTACTTTTTATATGGATTTATTTTTATAGTGAGCATTCATTTGTAACAAATAATAAACCTTTTCAAAGGTTATGGTATAAACTCATGTCTCATTGGCTGGTTATAGGATAATATTTTAGTAATGCATGTCAAATATCATTATTTAATGACATCCTATGTGAGATAATATCTTAGAATGAGACTTAAATATGTTATTATCTTCAAGAGTAATAAGTGAAGTAAAGGAAGGTAGAAGGCATGTGCAACAAAATCTATGAGATGGGTTACCAGATACAAATTTTTTTTTTTTTTTGATAATCTATCAAATAATCAAATTCAAGGTGACTGGCTATAGGATAATTTGGTTTTTTTTGTAAACTTATTTTTAGTCTGAGCAGACTCATATTCCCCATCTTCTTAGTATAGACTCTAAGTCCTAGGAGGTCAAGTTTTCTAGTCAAGTATGTCTCATCCTCCTAGTATGATGATACTCATGGATTATTATATTATCTGAATTTAAGAGAAATTTTTTATCATGTGAAATTTCATTGTCTTATGAGTTAATATATTTTATATTTATTGGTACATTGATGATTTTATAAGAGTATTATCATAATGTAGATTAAGATGTTCAAATATAGCTGACAAGTGACTCTCTCCAAACTAGAGGTTCAAGTAGGATTACAAATATGAGTTAAAAAGTAATGTATTTATATATATCTTATAGACTTAATATTCTTAAATCTTAAGTTTGTTAAAAAAAATAAGTTTAAATCAAAAAAAATAATGTCAGTATTCATTAAACTTCTACTTGATTTTGATGAAGAATACTTTCTTTTGTTTGATATTGTCGTAACTAAGAAAGAAACATCTCAGAATTATAAATATCATATTTGTTTATCTTGGAGAGAGATCATAAATAAAAATGTATTTCGAAAAACTTTTGAATGTATGTTTAAAATGTCTCATCTTGATATTGTTGTAAGATTTGAAAGGGTACCTAATGAGAAAAGATAAAAGAATATATTTGATTTATGAGTTAGTTTAGAATTAAAATTACATCTTCTTAAAAATATTTTGGAATATTTCTACCAAATAGGAGTGCCCCAATAGTCTTAAGCATATATATTTATTTATTTTTTTACAATTTTATTTTATGAGGGTGTACTAGTATAAGAAGTATGGTATATGATATACCAGACTTCAATATGAGGGTGTGCTCATAATTTATATAATAAATATTAGAATTATTTGATATATATTCTAATGTATTATTATTTCTTATTTTTAAATATTTCTATTATATTGATTTTTTATTATTTTATAAAAAAATTGGAAAGTAAAAAAATTTTATAATTTATGATAGAAAAAGTGTTCATCTAAATTATTAATAATTATCAATAAAAATAATAAAATACTTAAAATTTTTTCACGTTTCATTATTAAAAGTAATAATCACACTAGTTTGACGAATATTTTATGAAATTTTGGTATATTTTCTTAATAGATGTTTCTCACATTGTAGGGTATGAATATTTTTAAGACCATGGGAAGGTGCCCTCAATTTTGCTTATGATAAGTGAGAGTGACTAAATCAAGAATGTATAAGTGAATAATCCAATATACTCAAAAACTTAGTAGGAGATCCTATCTTATAAAAAAATTATACTCAATGAATATGAGAAAAAGTTGAATATTAGATAATAATAAATAAGCAATACACGAGGAAGAAATTAAAGAGCAAATTAAGTATTATCATATCCAATAATATATTTAAGATGTATTATTGACTATCACAATATTCAATAAATAAATTGACTTATGGATTCAAAAATCTAGAAATTTGAAATAGAGGATTATGCCATAAAAATTATAGTACATGATAACTGAAGGATCTGGAGTGTTGTTTTAATGGGGAAGAAATGTTGAATATTTACCTTCAGTAGGATTATTGTGTGATCTCTATGGGAATCCCCGGATGGATTTGATGGTCATCATATGTCTTCCTCAACTAGAATTTCTTTTTAAAAATAATTTTTAAAAATTATTTTTTGTGTGACTTATCCTCCTATATAATATGTGCACTGAATTGATGCTTCCCAATAGTAACCTATATAGAATCTATAATCTCCTCAAAGCTTCAGTCCAAGAAGCTTTGTATCTATGTTATATATCTGTATTCTTTGAGATGAGTATAATATTATTAATTCTCATAAAATCTTACATGTCGTGCAAGATGAGAAAAATAAAAGGTAAGTGTCTGCCAGTATCTGCTTCTTGTTTATCTCATTATTTGGTGCTTTATTTGTTAGGTGGTCAACTAGGATTTCTTGATTAAAGAACTATGTCATGGTTTTTATTGTTCATAACAAGTAATTCTGATTTTCAAATTTTCATAGTGTAATGATAAAATTATAATTTATGCCATAAATGTAATAAATACAGCATAGTATTCCTAGGGTTTGCCCCATAACCCTTGCTGCCCCCCAACACAACACACATAGCATCTTTGCTGCCCCCCAACACAACACACATAGCATCTTTGCTGCCCTATAACGCCCACACACACAACCTAATTAAACAGCACCCTTGTAGACACATTCACTCCTTTACTGCATGGGAAAGTCCTAATTGTGCCTATCACCGCGTGTCCTCACACTCATCACACGGTGCACTTAATGTGCCTCGTATATGTTGCACATGGTGGGCTTGTGTTAAAGGACAATGGAGGCACACAGAGAACATGTGCCTTCTTTGGACAATCATTTCTTGCACATGCACTATGCTGCTACAGTGCACTTGATGTCTTGCTCTCTTTTTTTTTTTATTTTTTTCTCTATCTCTATAAATTATAGAGATTTAAAGTCCATAGATTTTTGGCTCTGATATCATGATAACATTAATCTAAAAATCATCTAATAATCAATAAAACTTTTATGAATAAATACATTCGAATGCCCTTGTATAATGAGAAAAATAGAGTAGGACAGTCCACAAATCAGATGCTCGTGACCATAATGAATTAAATATAGAAAATAAAAGCAGTTATAAATAAAAAATAATCACAATTAAAATAGTTGAAACTGCAACACAAACATATGTGCCACTAGAAGAAGTTACATGTGTTATGGCTCTCCCTCTCTAATATGAACATATGTTGTTGGAAGAAGTCTCATTGCTCACTCAGTCACATATTCTCTCGCTTTATGTCTTCAATTGCTCTCTCTCTCTATTTCTCTCTCTCTCTCTCTCTCCCACTCGCTCTTCCTCCAACCTCTCTCTCCATTTCCATCCCTAAAAACTCTTTCAATCTTTGTGTGGGCTTGATGTGTAAAGTAATTAAAAGCATTTTGTCTCAAATATCTCATTTTTCTTGTAGTATTGTTTTACCCTTGGAAAATATTTTACTCCAGTTGCTCCTAAAACATACTTGTCCATTTTGTTAATGATTAATTTACTTAATTTTAAAACATGTTTATATTAAAACGTTCTTATGGGTTTCAACTTGTTTAATCTGGAGGGAGTTTACCATAAAGCACATCTAATTTATATTATATATATAAATAGGTGATGCATTGCATTTTGGGGGTACAAATGGAGTCAGTTGGAAATATATAAATGTCTACATTATGATTACAAGGAATGATAGATGTTGATATAGTTGTTATTCATAGAGGTACTTATTTATGGGGGTTTTGCTTTGGTTGGGTGATGATTTGGTGAAATAATATTTCGGTGAATATTGCTCGATCAATTAATAACCAGGTAAAATGGATTTGATTGGAAAAAGATGGAAGGAGAAGATGCACAAAACTTTTATGGGGTTTTCGGGATTGATTTTCTGCTGTGTCTTATTTTATCAGAAAAAACTATTTTTTTTTTTTTCCTTTTTGCAACAACCACAATAAACATGACGTTTTATGTTGGTTTATTTGAAGATCGCCCACATATATGTTCATCTGTCAAGGGGGGACACGGAAAAAATTTTCCAGATTGCAATCTCAAATGATGACAGATCTTACAATGAGCAGGTAACTTCGGCAAATACAGTTTATCTGAAAATTTACATGCGGGCAGATCCAACAAAAAATCTGCATTAGTCTTTCATAATCTGTGGAACATCCATCACATGGCCCTGTTGTGATGCTGCAGTTATTCAATGCTGCATCTGAGGTCCTCGTGAGAATTGGAGAAGATGCAAGGGTTACAGGCGAGTTTATTGAGCTTGGTGAAAGAGCAAAAATGGCTGCTTCTGATGCAATGGATGCTGAAGCTGCCCTTGGAGATATACCTGATGAATTTCTGGACCCGATTCAAGTATGGACCTGATTTTTTTTTTTTCTGAGCGCTAATTTTTTGTTTTGTTTGTTCTTGCCAAGTTACGTGGTTCGTGATGTTCCATCTTTCTTTTTTTTTTTTTTTGCTGCTGGCAGTACACTTTGATGAAAGATCCAGTGATCTTGCCATCATCAAAGATAACAGTGGACCGGCCTGTCATCAATAGGCATCTTCTTAGTGACTCTGTAAATTTTCACCTGACTAAAAATAAACTTCCTATGCTTTTTTTTTTTTTTTTTGCTTGATTTTTTATTTGTTGAAATGACTATGTCAATTGTAGTCTGACCCATTCAACCGCTCTCACCTGACTGTGGATATGCTGATTCCAAACACAAAATTGAAGTCGCAGATAGAGGAGTTCATCATGTTGCAACAGCTGAAGAGGGATGGCCGCAACTTTCCATTTGAAGCAACCAAAGATACCATACAAACAACAAGAGCAGAAATGTTGATCGATTAGAAGGCAGGTCCACAAGTTAAACTTGCTGCTATTTATTTATTTATTTTTTTCCCCAGACAGAATGTGTGAGATAACAAAAAAATAATGAGATTAAATGGATGTGCTTCCAGCTGGTGAATGCTTGAAGCTGTTCCTGCTTTAGTCAGTACATATCCTTGGAACTATTCAAGCTGGTGTTTTCATTGTGGCAGAGTTTGGTTTCGATCTTTCTGCCTCTGTAAATTTGGCATCATCTCTTACATATCATTGTAAGCTAGGAAGACACTTGTCTAAAAGAAATCTAATTTGTTAAAAACGCGCAGGCACTGGCCAAACAGAAAAAAGAATGCCCTTCATATACAATAATTAGTTTGCAAAAAAAAAAAAACATTTGAAATCATTCAATGTGACTTATGCGAGTCGTGCCTTGCCCATTCTCCATGATATGCAAGTATTTAATGACTTAAAGTAAATGCACACACACACACACATACACACAGCAATTTATATATACGCATACACTTATATGTCTATAGAAATACACACAATCACACACTAGAATATATAATTATTATAAGTTATGTATAGCAATATATACACACACACACACATACATATAGTTAGTAATTTACAAGTATATACAGACAGACAACAACATGAATATGTGTTTATATATGTACTAACAAATTAGTGCGTGTGTGTACTAACTGATATAATATCAATTCTTAGTACATCATTCTCATTTATTTTCAACTTAACTACATGAAACATACTTTTCCCAAAGAAAATAAAATATTTAGACTTAAAATATATTAAAATTTAAAATGATCCATGCCACGTGTATCAAAAAAAATAAAATAATATTGCATGATTTTAAATACAAATCACACCATGCTATTTTAATTAATAACAATCAAACTACATCGACATAATAAATCAAATATATCTAACTCATCAAACCCAACAAAGTCCACAATTTTATGAGACAAGTAAAAATCTTTCAAAAAAATTCCTTGTATTGAGACCTTTTATTTGTATAATCATTTAGCTTAAATCGAATTTGGTATTACAATCTCTTGATGGGCTAATTTTGTGATTCATAAACAATGAAGAATTTGAAAAATCATCTTTTGTTATCTTTGAATTTTTTCTAATAATTTTAGTGGGCACAGGCAATACTGATTTTTCTTTTTGATCATATATTAGTTTGTGGATTGATTTGAAAGTGAATTATGACTCTGACTATCATGTCAATATATATATATATATACACATTATATAAATATATAAACATATATATATATATATATATATATATATATATATATATATATGTTAACATATATAAATATATAAACACACACACACACACACACATAAGCATAAACATATATATAAACATAAATAATATGTGTGTGTTTATGTTTATATGTTCATATTATTAATGTTTATATATGATTAATTTTTTTTTATTTATATATGTTATGTTTAAAAATATACAAATACGTGTGTGTGTGTGTGTATTTATTTATTTATTTATTTCCAGCATCCATTTGATTTGTTTAATGTAATTGAGTGATTAAGGGTTTGTTTGATAAACTATTGAAAATTTTCAAACCATTGAAAATGAAAATTTTTAATGATTTTATTTTTTCAATATGTTTGATAAAAAATTTTAGGGATCACTTAATTGAAATTTTTAAATAAAAAACCATTGAAAATAATCAGTAGGTAGAGGCCTACTTATCATTAAATGCAGAAAAATTTCAACAAATTTTTTTAAGTGACCATTTTATCATTTTTTTTCCTTTCTTTTTCATTTACTCACTAATACAACATTTCGATTTGTAAATTTGTCTTATCATCCTCCTTTCTCCACCACCACAAACCTTAACACTGACACTCGTTCATGATTAATTTAAGAGAAGAAATTACAAATCAACTAGTTGCTCATTAGTTTTTATATTTTTTATATTAAAAGTTTGTATAGTTTTAAAAAATTCGTTTCTATCGGTTATTTTTTTAAAATATTTATGTTTTTTTGGATATTATGATTTATTTATGAATAGTTTTCAGTGATTTTTTTTAAATAATAATTAATAATTATATAAAAAAATAAAAAATTATTAGAAACTCTATTTATTTTTGATAATATGTAATACAATGATTATAAGGATAAATATCAAAAATACACAAATTTCAGTATTCAATATTTATATTTATCAAATAATATATTTATCTCCAGTATTCAATTGTCAGTAACTTATTAAACAGTTTTATAATATAAATGCAACACTAGTAAAATTCAGCACTTAATTTTTTTAGTATTTATTTTTCAGCACTTAATTAATTCAATTTATCAAATAGGCCCTGAGAGTTTGTGTTTTTCAGTATTATTTGTGTGGGTTTGAATCCTAGCTACATAATAGTTTACTTGTTGTGTGATAGTTAGAACCCGTTTGATAAAACTGAAAAAATTAAGTACTGAAAAATAAGTACTGAAAAATTAAGACTGAATTTTATAAGTGTTGAATTTATATTGGAAAATTATTTGATAAATTACTGTTAATTGAATATTGAAGATAAATATATTATATAATAACTATAAATACTGAATACTTAAAATGATATATTTTATATGTTTATCATTATTATTATTGTATTACATATTATCCAACATAAATAAAATTTTTAATAAATTTTTTTTCACTATAATTATTAATTATTAAAGAAAATAAAATTTCTAAAAACATATCCATAAATAAATTATAAATCCAAAAAAATATATTTAAAAAATAACCAATAAAATATAAACTTATTAAAACTATCCAAATTTTTAATATAAAAAAAATTAATGAACAACTAGTTGATTTGATAATTACTCTTTTAAATTAATCATGAAAGAGATTTAAAGTCAGAGTTTGTGGTAGTGGAGAAATGAGGATGAGAATACTGATTCACAAACTGAACTGTAACGTGAATGAGAAAATAAAAAAGAAAGGAAAAAAAATGATACAATAATAACTTTAAAAAAAATTATTGTAAATTTTTGTTGAAAATTTTTGTTGAAAATTTTTGTTGAAAATTTTTGTTGAAAATTTTTGTTGAAAATTTTTGTTAAAAATATTAAGTAGATTTCTACCTACTTAATATTTTTAACACTATTTTACTTAAAATTTTTAATTAACAGCTCCTAAATATTTTGTATCAAACACATTAATTTTTTTAAACTATTGAAAATTTTCATTTTTAATATATTGAAAAAATTAAGTGGTATATCAAACACTCTCTTAGTGTTTTATTAATTTTTTATTATTTTTTAAGCTGATCAATATGGTGATAAAATTGAGTTTTTGATTTTAATTAAGTGCACCAAAATGTAAATTTGTGTTTTAGAGTACTATTTTTAAAATAATTTATTTTCTCAATTATTTTATGTTTAGTGCTTAAAACACAATTCCCACTTTTTTGATCTGGAGTCTGGAGACTGGACGTTGAGACGTTGAGTTCGTTGACAAAAGTGGGCTGAAATAAAAGGGCTTCAGCAAAATGCCTCCAGCCCATTTTGGGTCCGAACAGTGTGCAGGATGAAATCTGCAAAATATTTATTTCGACTTGTCGATGGACTGACATGGTTCACGCCTTCGCGGTTTGTGTCGGAACGAACAAGCCAGTGTCTCTGTGCAGTAGGAAACTGGATTATTTTCTCGCTGGTTTGTCTAATCTCTCTCAATCTCTCAGAGCAACTCACCCGTTCTGATATGTCGACACAAGCTCAATCTAGTAGACTGCTAACCTAACACTTCATCTCTTCATCATTTCTCGATCTGATTTGGAGGGCAAGGCACAGTTCTACGACTAGAGGGAAACACACCCAAATTCACGGAGGAAAATATGCCTCGCCATGCAAGCTTCAGAACTGAATTCCAGTTTTCTAAACCGTAAAATATAGATGTCTGTTGGGTTTGCATCAAGATTTTTTAATTGAAATACGGCATGACTGATCTAGGGTTTTAGTTCCATGATAAACAGAACAAACGGTGGCTAGCGTAGTCTGTTTTCTCCAACTCGGTCATGGCTTCCACCATTCTTCTTTATCTTCAGGTTATTAATTTGACTGATACCGACGACTATAATTTGGGTTTGTTTTTTATTTGGCTTGTGGGATTTTCCAGCGTTTGATTGAAACAATTTCCATATATTCGTTGTGATTGGAAGCTGATTAGAATTTCTCTTAATACTTATTTTTTTCCCTCTTTTCTCACTCTCAAGCACTGAGAACGCTGTCGAGAACGATGTTCAATTGTACCACTTGTATTCGACATGTTTTTTTTTTCCTAATATTCTTAATTGACATTTCTTCTTTGAAATTGTTCTTTTAGTGAATCATGTGTAGAAAAAATGTAGTTTCGGCGAATTTAAGGCAGTCCTTGATCATTTCAACACAGATTCGGAAATGTTTTGCTTAATTGGATAAATTTACTGATGGCCAAGAGTTTTGGGATTTATTTGGTTTTATTTCCATTTTTTTTCTTAGGGTTGTACCAATGCTGGCACTAAAATATAGTTAGGAGTAGTGTACTTGGGATTTTATTTCCATGTTCATGAGGTACTTGGGATTTTATTATGAATGAGTTGCATGTTGATGTGAGTTGCCGTAAAACTGCAATATGGTGATGATGGTGATGGGATGATGATGGATCACTACTTATAGAAAACTAGCTGCCCTTGTATTGACAATAAGAGCAATGATATGGATTCCTAGTTGGTGATGGTACCAAGGTGGGTTATTGGTGATTAGAATGGGTGGATAAAGTGGCACACTTTTTCTCTTACATAAGTATTATGAGTTGAGCTATTTATATTTTCTTAATTTGTATGCTTCATCCAAGTATGTGAATTTTTAGTGGTCATTATTTTGAGGTATCTTGGTTGATTTGGTTTTGGTAAGTGTTAAAAACTAGTGTTTATCGTGCACAAAACCATTTCTTCCTGAATTACTTTATTTGTGGTTTATTCTGCTTTCTCCAGGTCTCAGATTGGTGGGAGCATAGAATATATATTTTTCCAATGTGCATCTTTTGTCCATGCAGGATTTTCAGGAATTTTTTTGTTCGTGAACGCATGTACTTTGATGGTGAGCAGTCAGGGAAATTATCTCCTTTGATGTGAATTAGCTGTTTTGACCATGATATTGAAGTGTCCCTGAGGGAGGTATCTTGCATGTTTATCAAAATAATGAAAATCCCTGTCAGATTGCACTTTTTTTTAGCTCAGATATGCGATGTATGAAGATGAATGTTTTCTTATTTTTCTTGGGATACAGAGAACATAGAACGAAAGGAAACAATTGTACAGTTTGGAATTGGAAATGCATAGCGTGGTGAAGTCTGGAGGTCATTCTCCAAAACGATTGAATGGGTCATCTATGGTGCAATTAAAGTCGAGTTCTGATGGTGTTCAGGCCATATCATCATCTCAGGTAAGGGGGAAGAAGAGGGACCGAAGTGACCAGTGCTCTGATCCTGCTAAAAGGGAGCATTGCTACAAGCCTGATGATCATATTCCTGGGAAGAGCAGGGATGAGAATGTGCTGAAATCTGAGATTGCCAAAATAACAGACAGAGGTGGCCTTGTGGATTTTGAAGGCGTTGAGAAATTAGTGAAGCTGATGCAACCTGATGCAGCTGATAAAAAAATGGATCTGCATAGCCGAATAATGCTTGTTGATGTAATAGCATTTACAGATAGGTATGATTGCCTTGGGAGATTTGTACAGCATAAAGGTTTACCTGTGTTGGATGAATGGCTGCAAGAGGTCCACCGAGGGAAAATTGGGGATGCCCGATGTTTTAAAGAAAGTGACAAATCTGTTGAGGACTTCCTTTTGGCTCTGCTCCGGGCATTGGATAAGCTGCCAATAAATCTCCATGCATTACAGACTTGTAATGTTGGAAAATCTGTTAATCATTTACGAACACATAAGAATTCTGATATTCAGAAGAAGGCTAGAAGTTTGGTTGATACATGGAAGAAACGTGTTGAGGCTGAGATGAACATGAATGATGCAAGATCAGGAATGTGCCGTGGTGTATCATGGCCAAATAAGCAGGAACAACCCTCCGAGACCCCCCAGGGGAACAGCAAGAAAATCTGTGGATCAGGTGATTCAGCAGTGAAGGTCTCTTTGGCTCAATCATCTGCACCAAGGATTTCAAATGCTAAACTGGGTCCTGGTGAATGTAATGTTGTCCGGAGGTTACATTCTCCTCCTGCCGCATTGAAATCGACATCAACTGCTTTTGTATCCAGCGGCATAAAAGACCTGAATCCTAGAATCATCCATACTGGAAACTCCGATCTTCATCTGGCAGCTATCAAAGAGGAAAGGGACAGCAGCTCTGGTAACTCTCCTAACAACAGCCAATCTTGTTCAAGTGATCAAGGAAAGCCAGGAGGTTCTTCATGTAGAGAGGATGGCAAGAGCTCAACTACTGGTTCTGCAACAACTAGTAGAAGTTCTGGCTGCGAAATTCAACTTCAGAAACCAAGTAATGGTGATTTGTATTCTGATATGACAACTGAGAAATTGGCCGAGGTGGCTCTTGTTGATCATGGGAATAATCCACGACTGGTTGTTAGATTACCTAACACTGCACATAATCTCTCCATGGGTGGTAATAGGAGTTCTCTAGAGGATGTCACTTTGACAAGCTGTACATCTCCATTGGCTGAAAAGAATGATAACCACGATAGGTGGGGAAGACAGAAAAATGATTCTTTGGGGTTTAATGCTGTTTCTAGTTTGAATTCAGAGCTGTGTCACCGTGAAAGTGATGGATTTGGAGGACCCGAAAGCAGACGCACACCAACTGTCAGTGACGAACAGAAACTGCTTGCTGATGGCGAGGAAGTTATTGAAGCTTCAAAGGCCAATACCAGTTCAATGTTATGTAGATCAGGCAAGTCGTTTGAGGCTTCTTTAACCTCTATACATGCTTTAGTTGAGAGCTGCGTCAAGTTTTCTGAGGCTTGTTCATCTATGCCACCTGATGATGATGATGTTGGTATGAATCTTCTTGCAAGTGTGGCTGCTGGTGAAATCTTGAAAGCTGATTCAACTTCTCCCCTGAGAAATTCGCCTTCAGCAGTGGTGGAATCTTTTTCAGGTAATGATGAAGGAAAAATTAGAAATGTGTGTGGAGAGGTTATTCAAGTGCAGTGCGAATGCAATGATGTGGCAGTCTCTCCTAATGCTGGAACACAGTGTTTTTCAGCAGACTTGAAGTCAGAGAATGAACGACGATGCCCCACTTCGTCACTCTCAAGCAACCTCCATGGGGAAAAAGTTTCTTATCTTTGGCACGAAGAGAAGAAAAAAGAATGCAGTGGGGTTTTGAAGTATTCATCTTCAGATGTTCAACATATTTATGGGGTTTCATGTTTGGCCTCTGATGTGAAGAAGCTGCCAGAAGAGGCATCGTGTGATGTTTCAACTTCTGGAGTAGTATCTTTTCATGGAATGCCCAAGAGCCGCCACACCTTTGTTGAAGACTGTAAGCAATATTATGAAACTAGAGCATTAGGAGATGGTCAGAGAGATATGACTGGAGATGACAAGAAGATTGACCATCCGGATGTGGGTGTGGTTGTGGTTGGTGAAGTTGCAGCAGATACAGGTGTGGCTGCTGTTGCTTCTGTGCCACCACCCACAGCTACAACTTCAAAAGCTGAGAAGGAGGCAAGTAACAGATCTCCTTGTTCTTTACCTGATATGGTTGGCAAGGAGATAATTACTGGAGAACAGGATGCTAATAGTTTCGTGTTGAAGCAAGAATTGGAGCCACAAATCTTCGATAAATTAAGAAGAGGTGAAGGTGGATACTCACCATCATCTCCTGGTGTTGTTTTGCATATGATGCCCAACATCAAAACTGCAAGCGACACAATGATAGATGGTCATACTGATCCAAATAAAGGTTTGTCATGTCACATGTCATGTTCTATTGCAGAGTATGAGCAAGAAAATTCAGAAAGAAAAGAAGAAGACGAGGAGCTGACAACCCATTTGATAGAATCAGAGGCTGAAACAGCGATTCAAGATCGTGAATCATACCATAATTGTGGGGGGAACAAGCTGGAGGGTGCCGAAAGGAAGAGTGTGGAAGAGCAGCAGGCAATAGGAGATGCACCTGCTGATGCATCTACTTTTGGGTCAGGAGTGGCAGTCATGCTGGACTTTGATTTGAACGAAGGCATATCCACTGATCATATGAATCAAGGAGATGCTGTTAATTCTGCAGTTTCTAGATTCTCATCCATGTCAAGAAGCTTCGCTACCTCAATCACCGTGGCAGCTGCTGCAAAGGGTCCATTTCTTCTTCCTGAAAACCCACTGCGCTCTACTAAGAGGGAGTTTGGTTGGAAAGGATCAGCTGCAACAAGTGCATTCCGTCCTGCAGAACCAAGAAAGTTGGACATGCAACTTGGTGCCGGCGAGAACCTTAATGCTGATAATGCTGCTAGCAATCCAGGACGCCCTTTTCTGGACATTGATCTGAATGTACCAGATGAGCATGTGTTGGAAGACAGTGGTGCATGCCATAGTTATTCTACTACTGGGGGTGGATTTGATTTTGACTTGAACAGAATTGATGCAAGTTGTGAGGCTGAATTCATGCCGGCCAGCACTAGTTGTAGATTCGATGATCCTGCTGTGTCGAGTTGCCTGTCGATGCCACCTTGTGGAGTGTTGTATGGTGATGATAGTCCTCATGATTCATCCAGAGATTTCGATTTGAATGATGGGCCATGTGGAGTTGCTGAAACATTGGTGGGTACTGAATCTGTTGTGCCTTACACACAGCTGAGAAGTAGTTTACCATTCATTTCTCCTGCCATGGGCTTGAAGGGTAATGGTGGTGGTGCTGAATATGGCAACTTCTCAACTTGGTTTCCTCCATCCAACTCTTATTCAGCCATTACAGTCCCATCAGTGTTGACGGGGAGAGGTGAGCATGGTTATTTTGGTGGTGGTGGTGGTGGTGGTGGTGGTGGTGGTGGTGCTGCTGCTGCTGCTGCTGCTGCTGCTGCGGCTGTTCTTCCTGCTCCCACTGCTACTCTCACCCCCACTCCCACTCTGATTCCCACTCCCACTCCTGCTCCACAGAGAATCTTGACTCCTTCAAATAGCAACAGCTCGTTTTGTCCTGAAATGCTTAGGGGGCCAGTGTTGTCTACCTGTCCATCCATGCCTTTTCAGCCAGCTACTCAATTTCAGTACGCAGGACTTGCTTTTGAACCCAGTTTCCCATTCTCAGGCAGCGGTGCCTTTTCTGGTGCTTCACCACCATTTCTTGTAGATTCTTCATCTGGTAATTGTGGTGGAGGAATCTGCTTTCCTGCTGTTGCTCCACCATCAGGACCTGATGGGTTCGTATCTCCTCCTTATACTCGGCCATATGTGATGAGTCTCCTTCCTTGTGATCCAGGCAATGTGGAGTTTGATAGTAGGAAATGGGCAAGTGCTCTTGATCTGAATGCTGGTCCTAGTCCTGGTCCTGGAGGGATTGATGCAGAGCGGAGGGAGGACAGGTTTCCTTCGGCTCTACGACAGCATTCAATATCTTCTACTGCCCATGTTCTTGCAGAGGATCACCTGAACTTGTATCAGCTACATGGTGCACTCAAGAGAAAGGAACCTGACACAGGTAGTTGGGATGTGGGTGATAGGTTCAGCTACAAACAATCTTCATGGAAATAGAATTCCAAGGCAAAAATGAAGCAAGGATAAATCTTCACTATGAGGTATTGTTGTGTATTTGTCATTTATGTTTCAAGTTATTTGTTTATGATGTCATTCTGTTAGAAACAATTGCTTGTTAGTTTGACACTCTAGCCTCTCTCTCTCTCTCTCTCTCTCTCTCTCCCCTTTCCCATATCTCAACATATTATTATTGGGCAGGAAGTCTGATTTTTAACATCATCAGTGGAGGCTAAGGGGACCAGCAGGCCAGAGTTGTGACTCTCAAAACTGGCAGTTCAGGATTAACGACAGTTGTGACCCTAAAAACAGCATGTGCATTGGCTACGGCGAAGCATTTTTACTGTAACTATATGTCAACTAGACAAGATGAATTATTTGTTGTTGGCTTGTGTTAGAACAGCACAGTAAATGGTATTTGTTTTATTTTTGGGTTGCTTTTCGTGCAGCGATAGGGTTGTATCAGATAAGCCGTTGTGTTAAATTTCATATTGTTATTCTCTTGGGTGCTTCCTTCTGTTAAGTGATAAAGTGCTGATTTTTAAGTGATGCTTAGTATTGCTAGTAGTAGTAGTCCATGGTCAGCTACTGGTGTATTTTTCATGTGACCAGTTACACTATACTAATACCTGTGTGGTAAGAGTATTTATTTCTGCAATTGTATCTGAAATCAACTGGCAAATAGCTCAACTACTTTATTACTCTTCAATTGTGCATGCCAAGCTAAATGTTTGTCCGTTGAAATCTAGAAAACTTTTGTCCTTATGATCATGCTTTGACCAATTATGTTTCCCAATCTTGTGTGATGCTTCACCAAGCATCCAAATTTCCCATCATTTTCCCAAGTTTCTGAAATCAGTATGCACTCTCACTACAAGCCATTGAGCTTGTTCCGTGGGTGTCTCCTACTTGAGCCCATAAACTCTCTCATGGGATTGGGACCAGGACCAGAAACAGTAGTCAAGGACCACTTCAAATATCATTTTTGTTTTGTTAAAAACGTAATTAAATGATTATTGATGTTATAGTGCAGATCAGAAGTAATTTTTAGGTGAGAGGGGATACTGTCTTTTCAACCATTAAATAATAATACCTAGTCCACTCTCATCTCTCTCCCCCTCATTCTTTCACACACACACACATGCACACGCACACACACATGCACACGCACACACACCCCCACACACACACACTCATGCGTACACACACCCCCACCTGCACATACACACGCACACACCCACGCACACACCCACGCACACACCCATGCACACAAGCACACACCCATGCACACAAGCACACACCCACACACACACGCACGCACACACACACATGTACACCCACCCACACATACACACACCAACACACTCTCAACAAATTTGTCGTGAAAATGAAGTCTTTTCTCTTGGTTTAAACGTGAAGTACCATCTTGGTGAGCCATTTTCTAATGATGTGAATTGCTTTTCCAAAATTTTTGTCTGTAATTGAATTGCCTCATGGGAGAGCATCTCTGATATTTTGAGGGGTTGATTCAATAAAACGGTGGGCTGTGTTTGACTCAATATAAAAATTGGTCCCCACATTTGCTTTTTTATGTTCTGGGCTAGGTTGAACTGGTAGTTGTCTCTGGGCTCCCTGATTTTTTTTTTGCGCGAGATCATTATTTTATGATTTTCAGCTTCCGTTGAAACGGTGTCCTTTTATGGTTCAATGGATTGGTCTAAGACAGTCTCTTCCTCCCTCCCCGTTCCCATGGAATAAAAAAAAACAAAAAAAAAAATTAATAGCACAAAAATAAAGATTAGGTTTTGTAGATCACCTACTTACTATACTACTTACACCCAAAAGGTTCTTTAGAGAAATTATTTTGTATGCCCACTCTTTCAAGTAACCATGTATTCTCACCAATCTTTTTTGTTAATTTTCTCAACTTTAAAAGCTGATAACATATGCAATGCTTTTGTTCTCTATATGATATCATGACATAAATTCGGCAAGTGAACATACATCATCAAATACTATCTTTGTAGTAAAAAAGTAGAACATAAATATTTAAGAATAAGTAATATTTGAAAACTAAAGTTCGTGTTTATATTTGTGCAACAGGGAAAAAATTGAATTCATAGTTGACATGTAATGCAATGGGCATGTCACATATGGAGATGATGAGTATTCTTGGGGATTGTGAAGAATAAAGTTGGATGATTCATGTGCATATATTTATGTTAGATCACACATGCTCATTTGGAATATGTTGCAAGATCAAACGGCAAGTAACAATATGACTTTTTAGACACATTATATGGAAAATATATACAACTGATGCTTGTTTTGGGAAAATGTCATTGTTTGGGCATGGATAAATGGATAGAAACTCTAGGTACTACATGGCTTCAATTTTTGTTGAAATATTCTTTCAAAGTTTTGTGTATATAGAGTTAGCCTAATCATTTGTATTACTATGTTGGATTCATGTTATTTTTTTAGTTTTTTATTTTTAAGATGAAATAGTCTGATTATTTGATTTCATGATTGTGTATTAATATGTATCGATTGTGCCAAATTAATGAAGATTAGAGGGGATATAGACTTTTGCTAATGAAGAGGAATCTTCATATAATTTGGACTCTCTCAACTTATTTCTTTCTTGGCTCCAAACATATCCCGACTAGTTCTAACTAAGGTGATCTATGATGAAATTTTTTTTTACGAGATTAATTTGATGCGATACTCGTTAAGCTTTTTGTACCAAAATGGTTTGGGAAAAATATTCTATGAATTAATTATCTGATTATTTTTAATGATCAGATAGGAGACAGGTTGATATGTTGTGGAAAAAATCCAACAACTCTATATGGATGTTCAAGAGATCGAGTGAGAAAAGAGAGTCATCGCATGTTCTTAATGTTCTTCGATTGCAAAGTAGTGTAAGAATAATTTTTTATTGCCTGAAAGGGGAGGAGGTCATAATAGCCACAAAATTGGATGAACATTAGCTAATACAAAAAAAAAGCATGCTAAGGATGTTTTCCAGGAGCAAGAAAAGTAGGGGGGTAAAGATTCTCGAAGTGGAAAATGGACCAAGTAACTTGGGATCCATTCAACAAAGATCAGGTATAACACAATGCAACCCACAAAAAACTGGATCAAGTGGCTGAGCTGGCCAAATTTAGCTTGGGTCCCACTTACAATTTGGTCGTGCTTGGGTTGTGCCTTGGGATAGTGTGAACTTGAACCTAGGCATGGGGCTTGAGATTCATGTGCCATTTAAAAAAAATCTATGAGTTATGTCAGGTTAGATGAGTGGGAATGTATCATCCATATCTACCATATTCATCTGCCCTGGAAGTAATCATCTTCTTGGCAGTTCTTTTTCTTCTTTGTTGTGCTATCGTAAATTTCTTCGATGATTTTTCTTGCAATGAATCTTCAATTTTGCTTTTTTTTATTGGCTTTCTTGTGAAAAATGGTTTAATGATTTTGTCACCTTCAAGAAATCCATTTTCATCCTTTTCTTTAATCTAAAATTGCTATTTGAAATTTCTTTTATATTCTGTTATGTGTGAAATATTCTCCTTGGTTTGCACAAAATTACAAATGAATTGGAACCTATAGTTTAGTAGTGCTGGACTACAAAAATTGTAGATGACATATAATTTAGGTGAGGTGAAGTACTTAATTGATGTACTAAGTTGATGAATTGATCTAGGTGTGACCAGTAATGCTTGGTATATGTTTCCTCTAAAGGATGGGTTGAAGTTGAGTTTTTAAAAATAAAGTCAATGGATATATTTGTATTTTTAATCTTGTCTATTGTTTAGAGGAATAATTATTTATACCCATTATTCCGATTAATTATGTATCCCCACAATCTTTTTAAATACTTTTTTCAACCTTAAAAGTTGATAACATATGCAAGTCTTTTTTTTAATGGAAATATGATTACATCACCAAATATTATCTTTGAAATAAAAAGTACTATAATATTAAAGAATAAGCAATATTTGAAAACTAAAGTTCATGTTTATGTTTATACAATGAGAAAATATTGTCTTCACAGCTAAGAAAAAAGATGTCAAGGATATGTCACATATGGAGATGATAAGTGCTCTTTGGGATTTTGAAGAACAAAGTTGGATAAGTCACATACGTTCGAGTAATGAAGATTTGTATTAGATCACGTATATTCATTTGAAATATGTTGCAGGATCAAACATTAAGTAGCCAAGTGACTTTTTAGACACATTAGAAGGAAAATATATATAATTAGTGCTTGTTTGGGGAGAATAGGTCATTATTTACTCACAAATAAATGGATTGAGACTAAAGGTACAATGGTAAGTGATGCATATCAGTGTATATTAAGTCAACCTAAGAATTTCTATTACTGGGATGGATTCATATTAATTTTTACTTTTTTTTTAGATAAGAGTAAATGAGATCATTTGGTTTTGTGATTGAGTAGGATTGAGTTGAATAATTTATAATAACTGTGTCAAATTTATGTATATGAGAGAAAATATAAACTCTTGCTTATGAAGAGGAATCTTCATACAATTTTGACCGACTCAACTCATTCCTTTTGTGGCTCCAGGCATACCCCAACTAGTTCTAGCTAATTAAGGTAGTGTATGATGAGCAATTCTTTTTAATATATTTATTTGGTGTGATCCTTGTTGAGTCCTCCATGCCAAAAATGACTAGGGAGAGTATTTTAAGAATTAATTATTTGAATATTTTTAATTATCAAATAAATAGTAGGTTGAATCATTTATATATTGTGAATGACATCAGACATCTTTATATGGATGTGCAAGAAATTGACTAAGATAAGAGAGTCATCACATGTTGTTGTTATATGACTGTTAAGAAGCACAAATAATTTCTATTCCCTAAAAGGAGATGATGTGAGAAATTGACTAAGAAAAGAGAGTCATCACATGTCATTGTTATATGACTACTAAGAAGCACGCATTAGTTAAATTAATATATTCATGCATGGTTAGTTATGTTATACATAAACATTTGGCTAGTGATTGCTGATTTGTCTAATGTCCGACACAATGGTTGAATTATTTTAGCATGACTTATTTGGAAGAATAGTATCTAAAATTAATACACATTGAATTATTTATAAGTCTAGTGTCCAAAATTATTTTTTCATACTAAATTATTTAAAAGTTTATGTTATTAACTTATATTCTAACTTCAATTATTTGAAAGTATGATGTTCAAATTAGTTATTCTAGATTAAATTATGTCAAAATCTAGTGTCGGTGTTATCCAAGATTGAATTTTTTGAATATCAAGTGTTACAAGTAATTCAAAGTTGGCAGGCTTGACCAAAAATCTCTTGTTACAAATAAATCATAGCGATAAAAATAATGACAAAAGTTCTAGCTACTATATGCATGCTTTCCTATAGGGATTGATATAATGGTTCTAATTGGATAATTATACTTTTGTGAGCCTCATCTAAAAGATCCAATTCTTGAGTTAGTAGTAAGTATTGTTAGGCTTGACCAGATAGGCGGTTCATGCATCTTTATAGGTAACGCTGCTTTGATCTTCCGATATGTAAGGGTGAATAGAGAAATTCTAGTTGGTCTATGGCTTGTGGTTCAATATGCACATAGGAACCCCTCTCAATTCTTTCCACTCACTTTACTTATCACTTTCTAGGATGTTTTTGAGTACAATAATGATCATATTATTAGTAGCTTCCAGTCTTCCACTTAGTCATTGGCTTAAAAATAAGATTAGTGATATTCAACTCAAAATAGAAATCACAGAATGCTAAACTATGAAATTTGGACTTATTATTTGTGAATATTACATGTATTCTAAATTGGTAGATTATATACTTCCATATAAAGTAGATAACATCTTTATCCTTATGAAAACATATATTTTTACTTCAACTCATTTAATAAAGAAATCAGAGGTATTTAGTAGTAGTTTCTTTGGGGTGGGGACTATCAAGGAATGACCTAACTGTATACGTCCCCATCTCAAAAAATATCATGAATTTAAGATAGTTTTTAAGATATGAACTAGGAGGTAACAATAAAGGACTAACCTTTGGTATTAATCTCATTTTCTTTAGAGGTGTCATAGAGGGTGTGTTGTATAGGGGAAAACCTTTTTTTTTATTTTTTTAAAAATTTAGAATTTTGTTTACTTTAGTTTTTTAGAAAAAAATGAAAAAAAAGAAAAAAAGAAAAAAAGAAAAAAATAGATTAATCTATCGATGAGTTTTTGTATCGACTACTTGTAATTATGTCAAAAATTTGATGCTTGTCCTCAATGACTATATATAAATCCAATAGGGTTTCCCTAATGGCCATATGACTAATATATCATCAATAGTCCTCATGTGGAATTGATGACCTAGGTTTGACCCAACATGACACATCTACATGGGTTAGCCCATGATATGAACATCCATAGTTACTAGCCTTAGATTTTGTTACATAATTTGCTACATCATCATCCGTCATTGTTGCCTAGTTATATTTTTTTGTGAACCCAGATGATTCTCATTATTTTCATCATGTAACTTTTTTAATATCATAATATTTTTATTCATCTAGGGATTTTTAAGCATGAATTATAGTTGCAATGTTGTAAAATTATCCAATAATAATTAAGATGTGGATTACAATTACTAGCTTTATATACTTTTTCAAGATCATATAACATCTCTCTTTTACTTAGATATTGAATTATTAGAGTTATCTGGCTATTGTTGACTAGAACACATGCCATAATCAAACAATAATTATTGTTGAATTTAATTGATAGTAGATAGGTAAACAACAAAATTTTTTTTCTTCCAATCATGCTTTTAACTACAATGAGAGCGTCAACCTTCTGATTTTTACTTCTAAGAATATAATTACTTTTCTTGTTAGTTAATACATGTAACTACTATTTTTTCTTACTATAAGTTAGATAGTTTGTCAAGAGACCATCCTCCACATCATATTTTCCTTATATTTGGCTTACTTCTAGTTGGTAGTCATTGTATATAATAATATTTATGGTAGTTAAAGAGATGACAATCTAAATGGGCTAGGATATCCATGTATTCATCATTGCTACTGAAGTTGGGGAAGCCTCAGCATGTTGCTCGTTTGATTCTTTCCATGGTTGGACTTGGAAATTGCAAATATATGTTGATTCTGAAATTTTTTAGATTAGATGCACCATCTATATGAACTATCTACCAATTTCCATTACAAACTTCTTTTAGATTTTTGAGAGATTTCTACTAAGAAATTAACAATAACTTCTATTTTATAGGTTAGTTGAGGCTTGTGTTATATTTTGAAATTGATGAGTCTTATAACCTATTTTACTATCACTTTTAAAAGATCTAGTTTGTGCAATGTTTTCATTATTTGTGGGTTAATAAATGTCAAAGTAGAAAAGTACTAGAAAGTACAAATATAAATTTTTTGGAGGCAATCTGGAGGGATAGTGCAATCTTATTCTAATCAAGACTACTAAGTTTTTAGATATATTAAAGTCAAGCTCACACAGTAAATAAATATTTATATTTCTATAAATCTTCCTAGAATAGGATTTTGTTGAAAATAATTGTTGAAATTGCTAGATATATGAACAACACTTACCATTTAGATTAGCTACTTGTAATGGGGAGTCACTTTAGGTGGGATTCAATTTGAGAAAGAATTATGACACATTAATCACCCCACCATATCCTCTTGATCATCTTGGTGGTATAAAAGATTGATAGTGATAATATATTTTTTACTAAATGAATCCCATAAGAGTGGTTAGCTAGCTAGTGAGCTATAAAATCTTTTGAGAAAAAGTAGTCAAGAAATTAAGGTTAACACTGAGATGAGCTAGGTTGACATTCATGCCTCATTGGGTCACAATTTGTTCGATGATTATTAATAAATTAAGACAAAGTATATTTTAGAGAGTTTAGTATCAACTCGATTACTTTTTTGGAGATATTTCTTCACTAATATGACAAAAGTATTATATTCCTCTCTTACTTTTTATCAGCATATCTTTGATATATACTTTCAAAGTTTTATAGAGGAGTAAGCAAAAGATTTTAGTTACAAACCTTTGATAGGTGGTTATGGTTTTTTTTCCAAATAGAATTATGTTATAATAAAATAAGTTGACTAATGTAATGGAAGTAGTCTTTTCAAAATCAAGATGATACATCATAATCTCGTGATACCAAAAAATGTATCAAGGATAGATATTGTGTCATGGATTATAGTTGCATCTAAGGTTTGGATTATGTTAATTCAGGTAGTTGGCGAGTTTTAGTTGCACAAAGTTAGTTACAATATATTGAGGTTAAAACAAAGCAAAAAGGATTTTTTCGCTTATAATTAAATTTTTAATTAAATTAATGAATCCAAATATATGCCTTCTCCTCGCTATTTTCAAAATTGTTCATTCATTTCTATAGAAATCTATTAATTATGCAACACTTTTTTCTTGGTTTTGTTAAAAAAAAAATATGTTGGGAAATATAAGGATTTTTTTTTGTAGTATTCATCCTCTAAATAATGATGAGATGTTGGATGTGCAGTAGTGACTTTAATGCAACAAAGGATTGAGATATTGGGATAATATAAAGTAGTTTTCCTAGAAAAAAAAATGAATTTGATTCGGAAATGTAATTTATTTGCTCCGTCACTAATGTCATTATGATATTCATAAATCAAAAGATAATCTCATTTTTGTGTTTTCACTAATATGGACAAATCTCATGTGTTTTGTGGTGATTTTTGTTGTTAATTATATATAATTCCAATTGGAAATATTATTGGGTGACTAATGACTAATTAATTTTTGTGTTATCAATGGAATTTAAATGTCCTCGTGTTATTATGCTTGTGGCACCTTGAAATTATGAGATAATTTTTCAGATGACTATGGAGTTATACATACCTTTTATAGGTTAAGTAACTGGTTATATGATGGTAAGTGCAAGCGATATCTTTCATTACAATCTAGCCAATCTCTTCTCATTATGGTATTGTGCATGCTAAGATCTTTAGTCACTGAGAATTGTATTGATTGTGTAATCATGGTGTCTGTCACTCATATGTCAAGTAAAAAATATTATTCATAGTTACATCAGTTGCTTTATTGAATCCTATGAGAATTCTTATTAACAAGTTTAACACTTGAATGGGTGATTCAATGCTTGAACTTGATAATTTGCAATAGATTTATTGAACTGCTAAGATCTCGACAAGTCGAACATTGAATCTTCTGATAGAGAAAGTGAGCACTAGTGTATAAGTAGAATCGTTGTCCAGTGTCACACCAAACTTGATATAAGTTCTAATCTTTTCATTTAATACCCTCAATCATTTTTTTTTCTATTTAGCATTAAAATAATCATTAGTTGACTCACTGGTCGGGATCTACTAGCAAGTATAATTATTGTCATGACGTAAGATGTTTTGACTTGAATCCATCTTATGGAAAATACTTTCTACTTGATGGTAATCCTAGGTACACCATACATACAATATATATATATATATATATATATATTGTATCCTAGACACGAGACAAGTCTTGGCAAGTCCCGAGGCTTGCCCTGGGCATTGTTGTCATAACATATGATAATAATATCTTTTATGTCATCAAAAATTTTAAATAATTGAGTTTCATCATCAAAGTCCATTAATTGTTTCTCGTTAGAGGTGTCAAACGGGCCGGGCCGGCCCGGCACTGCACGAGGCACGGCACGGTTCGGCCGTGCATGGGCCGGCCCGGCACGATAAAAAAACGTGCCCGGGCCCGTGCCGGGCCCGGGCGAACAAACCACGTGTCGGGCCGTGCCTTGGCACGGCACGCCGGCCCGCGTGCCTGCGTCGTGACTCGTGACCCAACCGGGCCCCGCCCCCGGTAAAAAGACCGCGGGTCGGGTCCAAACAGACCCGACCCGCCCCGCCCCGCCTGCCCTGCCTTGCCGTGCGCCCCGTGCCCGAGCCGTGCCCGTGGCACGGCACGGTAGCACGGCTGGGCACGTGAAAAACGGGCCGTGCCGTGCTGGGCCGGCCCGTTTGACACCTCTATTTCTCGTAGATAATAAATAAACTGATATGCCTTGTCTCCAAGGTTTTGTATGACTGAGTCAAGAAAAGTCGCATGTCCAAGACTTCCTATAAAACAAATTACATGTCTTGAGGCAAGTGGGCGACACAAGCAATGTCCAACATGGCAACATGAAATGGACGTTATCACATAGAAATGAGAATTCTGTAAAACATAAATTTTGTCAATGTTAATTAAAATACCATCTTGTATGGAGAGGAACCTAGCTCCATTAATAATAAGTGCTTCGAGAACAAAGAATTGTGATGGTTATTTTGATAAATTTTTTTATAAATTTCAAAAAAAAAAAGATTAATAGTACTCTTTTTTTTTGGAGAATTTTTTGTGTAGAATATTAATGGAATTGTTGTGGAAATTAATTGAAAAGAATCCAAAAGTTGCAAATCTTGTGTTATAAATGTTACTTTTGATATGAATTCAATGGAAATTGGCAACAATTTTAAATTCAAATTAAAATATGTAAATATTTTTTTTTTTCTTTTGAAGTCTATTTTAAGGGATATTTGTTGATGTCATTCATTATTATTCAAATTTAAGAAATTATCAATTTGAATTTATATAATTTGATGAATATTGAGTAAAGCATGCATAGAGATTCATCAACAATAATTATGATCGGATACTACCATAGTATACTATAGTATAGTCTATAATT
The DNA here is from genome assembly GCA_029783825.1 of Sapria himalayana. Classification (NCBI taxonomy): domain Eukaryota; kingdom Viridiplantae; phylum Streptophyta; class Magnoliopsida; order Malpighiales; family Rafflesiaceae; genus Sapria; species Sapria himalayana. Next base: position 716,214 of record JAREIK010002637.1, on the reverse strand, counting down.
ATTACATCAAATTACATTCTTAATTATCAAGTTAACAACATAGGCTGAAAAATTATCAAATATTAGTAAAAGTTATCAAGTAATATCAAATTTAAGAAATATAATTCAATAATTATCATTGATGATTCATTTTAATGATATATTCTCGATAATTATTTATTGGGCTTTGATGGTAATTATTGAATTATTTTTCTTAAATTTGATAATACTCAATAACTTTGACTATTATTTGGTGACTTTCATTCTTAAGATATGTTGTTAACTTGATAATTAAGAATGTAATTTGATGTAATAATTATAGTATAGTATATAATTGCAGTATCCAATAACAAATAAAAATTATTAAATCAGATTGAACTACATTCACATCATAAAATTATCAAACCAGAATGAACTACTTTCACATCATCAAATTATCAAACATATTCAATAGGTTTCACATATCATCATTGAATAACATTGAGTGTTATCACAAAAATCATGATTACCAGGAAAAAAAAAATCAAATGAGAATTATTAATAATATGTCAATATATGAGATATGACAAAAATCATCAAATACAAGCATACTATAATTGAATTGCATCAAACAATTTCAAAAATGAAGTCCATAAACATACTGAGAAAGTCATTTAAATATACATTTATTAACATCCAAAGACAATCGAAAACCAATGAATTGAATCAAATTGCATACAAGAGTATCCCCAAAATATTATTTACTAAAAAAATACCTAGGAAAATATAGTAACTATAAAATATATTTCAAATCATCACAAAATATGTTGACAACAAAGTCATTGTATGATAATAAATGTATCATATTATAGGATATACCAGGGTATAAATTTTTTAAAATTGTTTGCATATTTTCTCTACATATTTTGGAAAATATGACAATTAAGTAACAAATCATGTTTATCACATGTGAACCACAATCTTTACTACAATAAAGACGATAATATAAATAGTAAAATATTAAAAAAAAAACATGAACAAAATTTAAATGTAATATCATATTATTTATTTTAAGTTTACAAGGCTTACCATATACAAACCTTCCACCATGACACACTTTTAGTTTGTTAAGCTCTATTTATTAAAAGATACACTATTTATGGAACTAAGTTTAGGAATCATTTTCATTATTGATAATATGAGTTTGTCATAATTTTTGTCCATAAATCAAGTGCTATTCACAATTTTATGACAAGAGCCATAAGCTCTATTGTTCTATGGATAATATATATATATATATATCCTTCCAAGTTTTTTTTTTTTGAAATTTGGCCTCATCAACATCTTTGCACTTCAAAAATCACTCACTAAATGTCATCATTTTTTCATTTTTTTTATATATAGTTCCCATATTTTTGACATGAAAACACAAACAATAAAAAAATGTGGTCTTTTTTTTTTTTGAAAAAAAAAATGTATTGCTACATACTATAAAATAAAATATAAGTTAAAACAATAATTTAGTTAAATAAATTAATATTAATGAAAATGTGAATTTTTAATGTTTAAATTCATACTAAAATTATTATCTTAGTCAAAAGTTATTTTGCATGTGTGTTTACAAATTAACCATCTACACCAGATGAACACCAATTGATGATTTGACAATTGCAACATTAATGAGTGCTAAAAGTGATGAATAAATAAAAGCAACTCTCACTCATGAACTAATTAAGTAGATAGGCATATTATGTAACTTGATGCAAAGATCTATTGGTAATTAATGAGTTGTGGGTTTTCTAACTTTCCTTCTCATGTTCTTCAAATGAGGCTTAATAGTGAGACTAACATCTTATAGGCAATACATATTGCAATGTATTCTCAAATAGACTACATGTCTTGGATTTTGATACATTCTTATTCTCATATAATATCAAATCTAGCTTTATATATGCCTTCATGCGAATCCTATTTATGACTTCTTTTATTATTTAATATGCCATTTCTTTAATTTTTTGGTATTGACATATGAAAGTATAATCTCATGTACAATGTGTTTCAAACTTTTTCCTACATTGCATTTTTCACATTTTTTTTGGTCATCATAAATCAAAATGTACGAAGTATTATATCATATAGTATTGAAAAATGATCTACTTTATTTCAAGGGATTCAATTTTGATTTACTTGATAAAGATGGGAAGATTAGGTATATAATGTGAAGTAATATACTAGTTAGTCATTTAGCATATTCAAATGATAATCATTTTCATAAATAGAGATATGTACTCCCTAACTAAGGTCAAGAAGGTGAAAAAGCAATATGAAGAAGTACCAGGGCAATGTATAGACCTAGACAAAAATAGGACATATAGAGATAAAAGAAGCATGAAATTAAGAGGAAAAAAAATGTAGAAATATTTAGGTATAAAATAGAAATAAATGCTCATAAAATACATGTGATAATTTTTATGTAGTGGACATAAAAAGAATACATACTTTAATACTATGATAGAGAAAACTTGAAAAATAATATCATGATGGGCAAACAAACTACTAACTAAATTATGGAAAATGGTATTAATAAAGTATGTTATGTCATTTATTCACACATTTATTTCATGCACAAATTCATGCCTTCTTGGTGATAGATCACATAAAAAATTTGATGTAAACATTTTTATGGAGTAACAAAAAAATATTTAAAACACATCAAATAGGCTAAGAAAAGGAAAACTTTGTTTATGAAAAAAATGAGGGAGGTTTGGGTTTTTTAGATGTGAATGACTTAACTTAAGTAATGAATATGAAATTATGGTGAGAATTTAGAATGAAATAATCATTACTAAATAATATACTAAAATATAAATATTATGGTCTAGTTTATCCAATATTTAAGTGAGAAGGAGATATTCCATCAACATAGAGAATATAAAGAAGATCATGATAAATGTAATATCTCTTTTTGACATGATAAATTCTAGGAACTCAAACCCTTAATAAGTTTGTTTGAGAAGAATCATTGAATAGAAAAATCAATGAGTTTTAAGTAAATAATGAGTGAGATTTTGAAAAATTATCTAATAGTCTTCTTAAACAAAAAATTAAGAGAGCAGTGGAAATCCCAATACACTAACTAAATCAATATCAAGATATTTGGATGCCTAGTGCCAATAGGATTTTCTCATTCAGAGCAATTTAAGACACTATTAGAAAATGAAAGAAAAAATCAAGTTTGTTTGAGGCAATGTGGAATTAAAATCTTATGAGTAAAAAAATATCATTTCTAGTATGAAGAATTGTTAAAAATTATATTCCCACAAAGACTTTTTTAAAAGAGAAATGCTTCATTATATTATGGAAATATAGCAATTATTGTGTCAAGGAAACAACTAATCATATTTTTTTGGTAATGCAAAAAAGTTGAGAAAATTTTGGAATTCTTTTATTCTGAAGAAAAGATTTCAAATAAAGAAAATGAAAATTTACTCAATTTAGATAACACAGTAATTAAAAATATAGATTGGAAATAAAGAAAAAATCAAGTTTGTTTGAGGCAATGTGAAAGAAAAATCTTATGAGCAAAAAAAAATATCATTTCTAGTATGAATAATTACTAAAAATTAGAGGTGTCAAACGGGACGGGCCGGGCCGGCCTGGCACGAATTTTTTGGGCACGAGCGTGCCGCCGTGCCGCCGTGCCTGGCCCGGCACAGTTTAAAATAACTGGGCCTTGCCTGGCCCGCTCGAGCTTGCCTGTCCGAGCGGTTCAGGATACGGGGGACATCGGGTCGGGTCGAATCAGACCCGACCCGCGATCTTTTTTTGCGGGAGGGGCATCGTGGGGTCGGGCTCACGGGACACCCGGCACGGGACAAACCCGTGCCGGTGTGCCGTGCCGCGGGCCAAACCGTGCCGGGCCAGGCACATCACGGCACATGCCAGGTACGACACGGCACAGCTCATGCCAAATCCGGGCACGGCACGGGCCCGGGCACGGAATTTTTTCGTGCTGGGCCGGCCCGATTGACACGTGCACTAAAAATTATATTCCCACTAAGATTGTTTTAAAAAACAAAAGGATTCATTATGTTATTGAAATATAACAATAATTGTGTTGAGGAAACAAACAAGCACATTTTTTGGTAATGCAAAAATGTTTAGAATATAGTGGATTTTTTACTCAGAAAAAAAGATTGCAAATAAAAAAAATGAACATTTATTTAATTTAAATAACATAGTAATTAAAAATATATATGAGCCCCAAGTTAGACTCTTACCCCATACAATTTTAAGTGAATTATGAAAAATAATAATAATGATAGATTTAAGAGAAAAAAATTTACAAAAGAAGCAATAGATAAATAACATAGTTAATAAGGCAATTAAGTAGAAATAATGATGCAAAAAAGAATAGCAGGATAATAAAAGTAACTCGAATAAATGATGAATAAAAGGCTTATAAATGTTAAAATAAAATTAGGAAATAGAAAATGAAGTTTTGGGTTCATGGTTTAATATGAAGACTAGTTTTCCTATAGTAAAATAGATGATATATACTAAAGTTTATTGACATATTTTTGTTTAAATTAAAGAAAAAGTACATGTGATAGATAGAATAAATGTAGGTATAATTTAATAAGATATCCAAGCTACATTAAAATAAAAGCATGGTGAAGATAAATGCATACAAGACCCACCAAGAAGATTGTGAACTAGTGCACAAGACTATAATAAAAAAGATATATATCGACGTTCCTATTAGTAGAAAGGCATGTGGATAAGCCATCTAGAAAGGATCCAACATTATGGTTGGATATGAATGAAATGTATACTTTTTAAATTGATAATTTATGTTATTTTTCCACTGCATAATATCCCACTTTGGATATGATTTTTTGTTGTTGAGGGTTTTAGCAGTTTAGTTACCTAGTTAAATATATTTTCATCTTTTATGTCAGTAAATTTTTTTTAAAACAAAAAATCATGGAATTCAATATTGACATAATCAAATTTTATAAAATACTAAAAAAATAGAGACCAGATAAATTACAAAATAAAGTAATTCAATCACATAATATGAATAAAAAGATATTTTTTTCTGTATTGAAATCCTCAGTTAATCATCATTTGAAAAAAAAATTCATTTAGGTGTAAGGTATGACATATCTTTATTAGGACTGTCTATTGTAATCATACAAGGGTAGAAGCAAAATGAAAATTTTAAAAACTCTTCCTCATTTTCTATAATAGACTAAATTTTTGTCAACATGTTTCTTAATTTTTTGGCCATCATTAAATTTTCAACTACAAAGCAAAGGCTTAACTTCTGCACATCATTTTTTGGATCCTTTGTATGCCTTCATTTTTTAATTAAATATTTTATTAAAGGTATTCTAGAAATTTTCCAAAGATTAAACTCATGTCATTTGTAAGAGCTCGATCATCAAAGGTTGTTGTGTATCTTAAATTGAAAAAGTTAGAGATAGTAATAATTATGAATTTTCCAAATGTGTAGGTGAGCTTGTTAAGCACATTAGCATTTCATCTTCATCAACTCCTTGGTGTTCTAGTTCTCCATGTTGGTGCATGTAACACTAACTTGAAGTGCCCATAGATGCCTCTATGTCATGGCCATTACCCTCAATATCTTGAGTTTTTTTTTATTTTAGCCAAAAAATATAGCATAATTCATCATTTATCATTGAAGGGATACCAATCTACAAAAAGAAAAAAAAATTCATATAAAAGTACAATAATTAAAGAAAAAGAAAAATGCAAAGTAGAAAGTATATATATGGATATATAGAGATATAAAAATCTCTCATGAGCAATTTTCGACATGTGGATTTAGGTGATGTTCATTAGCCTTCAAGTTTTTTTTTGTATTCATGGAATAACTTGGCTACTTTTTATGAAATGATATTTGTACTTTCAATTTGAGTATTTTGTACTTTTATATAATTTTTTTTGTTTAATGTTTTTTATTATTTTTTATAAAATAAATAATTAAATCATATTTTTTTATAACTTGATATAGCGGGTTTGACTATTTGTGGGTTTGAGTATATTGTCATGATGGATGATGATAGGTAAATCATGAGATTTGCTTATGCATATAGTCGAAAGGAAGTGACAGTCCTTCTAACTGTGATGCATGAGATTAACCTATTTGTAGAAAGTTGAAACCCAAAATTTAGGTATATTACTCATTGCTAGTATGGTACTCATGAAGCCAAAAGCCTGAATAATTATACATATTACTTTATTATACATATCTTAGAAGAACTAGTTCTTGAGTGAGGTATATATTTTATAGAATTCTATCCTAAGAGTTTTACTTTTAGCATGTGAGTCACATCGTCACTATAATGGATAACTCTTGAGTAAAGTATATTGTGACTCATAAGGTGGTGAAAACTCATTGATTAGCTTTCACACTTATGATTCATACCTATGAGATTTGAGGATACTAAATGTTAATTATGCGGGTATAATGCTTACGAAGTTGAAAGTGGAAACACTTATAAAACATATTAGTTCTTGGCCTTTATGACACTTTAGGCCGAAGAATAAAAATGTATACATGAAATAACTATCAAGGGTAATTGATGAGTTGCCTAAAAGGTATGGACTCGTGAATGACTTTCAAGCAGAGATATGATTTTTGTGCTTTGTATTTCAATAATATTCATCATAAATGCAAAAATATGATTTTCCCTCATAAATAGCTATTGAAATTGTCTACATAATTCCAACTTCTTGGGTTTTCATCATATTCATCTTGTTTGTAATCCTTAGTGTCAAGTAAATTTCACAATGTGTTGCAAAATTCCTTTCCAACTCAATCTATCAACCAAATTTTCTTTATAACTCATTTTTTTAGCTCTTACATTGAAAAAATTATACTAGTTAATGACCATCAATTTCTTCTATAATACATGAGTTCATATCATACAATTTTTAATAATATACAAATTTTTAAACTAAAGAGTTTAGGTTTATAGATTATTTTTAAATATACTTTGCCAGGTGATCAAAATGGTATCATTGTCAAGGATGTTGTCGAAGTGTTACGACTATGCACCTAGGATATGCAATATACAGAGAATATTGAGGATAGTTGACTCAGTTATTTCATCAAATAAATCATTCAGAATGATCGAGACTTAGATTGAATAAGATGAGGGAAACCATGATATGTGTCATTGTATGAGAGACTATATGCACTCTTCAAAGTACACCTTCTTACATTGTGTCATTGTAGAAGTGTCAAATAGGTCATGCTAAGCCAGCACAACCCAAATTTTGGTAGGCTAGTTGGGCAACCATGCCATGTCAAGCATTACATATGATACCCCAATCCCTCGGGGGCATCATTCATTCCATCACACAACAAAATGTGTAATAAAGTAAATTTTTTTCCCGAATGTAACGTACACATTTTTTTTATTTGCTAAGTGGAATAAAAACATAATATGTTATTCAAGCCACCACCAGCTTTCTTCATAGTTGCGATCCCGCATGTGGGTCTGTCATCTGTCCTGGACCTATATCTGAAAGGGATCCCACAATGGAATAAACAAAGCTCAGTAGAGGTAAACTTTTACAGAGCTACTCTCTACCTAAGTACACGTAAAAACATCATGTGGATGGATGAAATGCAATTATGGATGAAATGTTTACATGCCCATATCCGAGTCCCATCGACTCCCTCACACATGTTGAAGCCAAGTGTGACATTATATATAGATGTGTATGTATATATATATATATTTGAAAATACATCGACAAATATGGACCTTCTCCGAAAAACAATAATGTACATTCTCCGAACAAAATATATATTTTTTGGACATACTCTGAGAAATATAGACATCCTACGAAAAATAATATTGGATATTTATCAATAAAATATATTTTGTTTCCTTTGATATTTTTCAAAAACTACCACGTAACTTAGCCATGCTCTTGAAATAATACTACACAACTCAGTTTGGACGTTGTCCTAATTTGAGTTCACATAATACCATCCATTATACCTTTATATATGTATACCATATACCTACCTGTTTATTTGGAATGATCTCATACATATGAAATACAAATATGCTATTTATGATTAAACTATATTTCAGGCACAATTATAACTATCCAAATATAATTCATACTACAATATATTTTGCTAAACAAAACACAAAAAAATTTCACCAATTACCCATTCATAATGAAATTTCTAAACGGTTTGAATTAAAATATAAATCACGATCATTTACGATATTTAAATAGTAAGAAATTTAAATAGGAGAAAACCACTAAGCTCTCGTCACGTAGAGCAACTTTTGTTCTAAGATTATTTTATTTTGACTCTAGAATAATCAACTATTATCAAAAGAAAATCAACGAGCACTTTATTTTTTTCTGCACTATATCTCTCTCCCTCCCTCGAAGTATTTTTTTTCCATGTCTCCCCATTTTCCCAATTCATGTCGATTTTTTTATTTCATAATTATTATTATAATAATTAAATAAATTTATAAAAAATAACTAAATTTTGATTTTCTTAGAATTTGATAAATTTTGTCATCGTAGCTATATTTTCCAAGACAAATTCATTGATGAAACCCATTTTATCATTAGGGTTATAAAATTTTTAAATTATTTTTCTTATTGCAAAATTATCATTTTGCTCATTTTTCCATAAAATTTATATTATTTATTTATTCATTTTTTTTTCTTGGATTACACATTGCATGAAATGAGTGTGTGAGCCATGCCGTGTTGACTCAGCTTGACGAGGAGTCAACTTGATATGACCTGATTTTCTCAATAGTTTGTGCCATGTCATGTTGGGTTAGACTCATAGTGGTACAACACTGCCATTGTTCAATGGGTGGCCAAGTGCCACTACTAATACAGTGTCCACTAGGTGTCATTACTAGTGTAGAGCCCATCATGTATTGACTTTCATTTCTATGTCTATACTTTTAAGCAAATTTTTGATTTTTATAAATTTAAATATTAAAATTAAACTACAATGCATTATAAATTAAAATAAAATAAATATTAAAATTTAATCAAAAAAATACATATGTTTTGACTTTTGATTTGGTGCTATAATAAATAATAATAAATTAAAAATTTTAAAAAGCTTAATAATAACATCATCAATATGCATACTAATCCTCTAATACTTACAATTTGTATATAATATGGTTTAGACCATCACATCTAATTCTGAAGCTATTGCTAATGGTAATCTCAATATCATTGATGTTGTCATTGAGTCATTATCTACCAATACCTCTAATATTATGTTAGATTCTAGAGGGGTCAGTAGATCATGTGTAATATGATATGATGTAAGTGGAAAAGTAAATAATATCATCATATGATGTGATGTATGTGGAAAAGTAATTAATATCATCATATGATGTGATGCAAGTGGAAAAGTAATTAATATCATCATATGATGTGATGCAAGTTGAAAAAATAGACTCTAATAGATGGATTCATATGATTTCCACAAACTCAATATATTTAAATTTTTATTATCATCATATGATATGATGAATTAGTAATTAATATCTTGGTGCTAGGGTGGCTTACTCCTATTTGATGGACCATCATATTGTTTTCCATGCCAAGCAAATAGAAAAGTAATCATATTCGAATATAATGTCTATGTCCATATATAGAGTTTCATGACAACTACCATACTTAGTGTCATAACATATAAACACATTATCTATTTTTCATGAATTCAATTATCTAGTTTTTCTACTTGAATCATACATGTTAATATGCATTTTAATATATTTTCTATCATTCCACTTTAACCTTTGAATCCATATAAGCAGCCAATTAATAAAGAGATAAAATGAAGAATTAATATTTTAAATACTTAGTTTTCATCTCATCGATTATAACACTAAAATCAAGGTGTCTTCTATACTTGCTAAATATACTACTAATATTATATGTACATACAAGTCTAATGTACGTGATGTAAGTATACACAAATGAATTTTTAGGAATTTAATAATTCTTAGGAATTTAATAATTCTTATATGTACATACATATTTTTCATATCATATAAAATTTTTAGGAATTTCAAAAATAAATTTTGTCTCATAATCTGAATCATCAATAGTAATTTAATAATTCTTACTATTGATATAGTTAGATATTATGTGTTATAGCCAACATATGACTCTGACATTAGGTAGATATACTTTCAATAGTATATGACATCCACCTAGAATGCTTTTTCTTATGTCCACTAAGAAAGATATAATGTTTAAATTCTTACTACTAGGTAATCTAAAGTATTTTCATGAATTTTTTATATTTTCTAATGTAGGTGAAACAAATTTCATTCTCATCTGCAACTATTAGGTTAATTACGTGATACATACGCCTAACATAAAAAATATTAGCTAAGGAATATCTCTAATGGTTATTAGAAACATATTAATGGTGATATTATTATTTAAAAAAATATCAAATATAATATTAAATATATTATTTTAAATATCATATTTCCTAAAGATACTTATCAATTACTCACGTATGGAGGGATTATCATGATGATAAAAGATCTTAGGAAATCTATTTTTTTTTTATTTTATCTTCACTACAAATTAATATAGTGAATAATGAGACATGCAAATAAAGTGTCATTACAACTAGTCCAAATATCACATATAATGGGTATTACTCCAATGTATTTCCTAAATTCATTAATTATTAATAATTTTTCTAATTTAAATTATTTTATTATGTTATTTCTAGTAGTCAAACTTAGAAATTTTATGATAATTAGATTGTAAGTAGGTGTTTATAATATAATAACTCTAGAATTTACTAAAAATCTAATCAAGAGATTCATGATAGTCATTAATTTTAGTATGTATTCCTACCCAAACTCTTTTTGCTAAATGAAGAGGGTCAATAAATCTAACGTTGATCCAATTTTAACAACCCCGCCACTAAGTTGGGTTTGGTTGGATTTAATACATAATATTTTTTAGTATATTGATCAACATATCTCTTAAAGTGACTAATACCACTAGTACTCATACATGTATATATTATTTTTATAATATATACACTATGCCGAATGATCTTTGACATTCAATATTTTTTTTAAATTATGCTAAAGTGCATCTAAACTACTAAAGTTTACATATTTTGAAGTTTTTTTAGGCAAATAGTAGTAGAGATCGTAGGACTGGGATATAATCTATTTTTGGCCTAAAACCTATCAAATTCAATTAGTTGCCATTATTATCTATGTTAAGTTTAATTTATTTTCATTAAATTAACCATTTATTTATTTTTTTAATGTATGTGAGACCAGGAGAATGAAAGAAGTAATTTTTATTTTTTTTACTTTTATTCATTTATTTATTTATTAATCTAAAAATATTACTAAATAAAATTAATTGATTAAAAATATAACATAATCACAATGTGTATATTTACTTTATGTGTAAAGCGAAAATGTGGATGTTTCAACTTTCACCTCATTAATCATATGCCTTAAAGTCATATCTCATCATGAAACTTATAATAGTACTTTGCTAAATTAAAATTATAGATTTATTTAAAGAAAATTAACACAAATAGTGCAAAAACGACATCGAATACTATTTGATGCTCTAAAATTTAATACAAATATTATTATTTTTTTATTACAATCAATAGGACAATGATAGGTGATGTCCTATCGGTTGTCACTTTTTGCACATAACGAGTAGAAATAAATAAGCAATCATTAAAAAATAGCCATTTATTTTTTTTAAAAATCCATCTCATAGGTTGTGTTGATGTGCCAGGCATGTAGCATGTGCCATGGGCCATGCCAGCGTGCCAAGCACTTTGGCCATGCCTAGGATTGCACAAGGCACATTCAGCCCTAGCCCAACGTGGTATGAGCCATTCCATAAGCCAGTATGACTATGGTACAATCATGGCTATAGCCGTAGCAGACATTTTTTATAATTTTAGATTGTAAGTCTACAATTATGAATCAGGTCATGCCTCTTGCTTTCCCCGAGCTACCTGATCCACATGAAACCTTTATGTCATTGACTGAGAAAATAATTATTTGACCTTATCTAATGTCACTTCTTTCAATATTTGATGGTGTAGGAAAAGAAAATTCATGCTTGCGTTTAAGGGTATATGAAGAATAATGTCTAACTTTGTAAGTTGAACAAATTTCGATTTATTTGATCTTGCTAAAAGAAATTTCATTTATTTTGAAGGACAAGGTAAAAACATGGATTAGTTCATTAAGATCGAAGAGTTTTTAAACTTGAGATTACTTACAATACTATAAATATTTCCAACTATTATAATATTATAAATATTGAAAGTTAGACACTATATTGTAGGCTATTGAGTAGACTATTTTCTATAAAAGAAAAAACAAATTCATAATTAATATAATGGGAATGATAAAGTGAGAAAATTGAAATAGAGAATTAAGAAAATTAATTTATCATCCATCAATGACTAAAATATTCTCAAGATAATTGTGAAGTATTTTTATTTTTAGTGGTGCATTGCCATTGTAATATAGTTTGTTATAAAAAAAGAAAAAATTTGAAATGTTTTAAAACCTTTTATGAGGAGGAATTGTTAACACGGTAAAAGACGTCTACATCACACCTAAACCCGCTCCTATCAAAATAAATAATAAATGTTATTATAGCTATACATACTAAAAGCTATTTTATTATCATGGATATTTATTTAATTTTATTCTTAATAAAATTTTATTGTTTATATATGCTTTGTTTAAATCTAAGTATATGTATATGCTCCTTTTATTCTACAAGTAGATGATTTTGTGTGTAAAGTTCAACTTACACATAAAACGATAAACTATTAGTTTTATTGAATGAAACTAATTGCTTATGGTCTAAATGAAGTTGAACATACAATTAGTAAGATTGTAGCATAATATTTTAGTAGGTCTATATTGACTATAAAAAATGATTAAGTTTCAAATGCTTGTACTAGTGCATTTGTGTGTATTGAACTATACCAACTTAAAGTAACTATTTTATATTGATCCAAAAAATAATTAATCTCATAATTATTATGAATACTATTATTCTTAATTTTGAGGTAACTAATAAACACATATATTTATTATAGATTTTTTGATTCATATCTAATGAGATTTAAACCTAGATCAATAACCTCATTCAATTGGATAATTATATTAATTGTATACTAATTATTAGTTATTAATAAAATTTATGTCCTATAAAATTGGATTAATGATGCTCCCATGAGGATACTTATATATCAAATAAATTAAGTAGAAAATCTCAAGAAAATTACTAGAAATTGACTGAATAAAATTATTTATAATTTTATTTAATCGATGAGTGTCTGCAATCTTAGCATTATAAAGAAAAATAAATATTTAATAACAAAAGATACGAATGATATTCTGAATAAATAAGAGAGTATAATTATAATTATTTGGTGGAATAAATTATAATCAATATAAATGAGGTCATTTATTTATATTCAAAGCTCAAAATCTTATATTAACTTTTAGCTCTTAGATCCATAATTGATTATTTAAAAAATAAATCATTATTTTATTTAAAATACATAAATAAAATAAATATTATTTAAAAATAAAATTTATTTTTTAATTAATTATTGTTTTGTTTTATTGAAGTTTCAAATCACTTAGTGTGATTTAGATAAAGAAAACTGAAGAGAAAAAAAAAAACATAAAAAAACACAAGGAAAGTAAAAAACAAGAATGACGTATGGGTGTGACCCTTCTTCTTCCTTCAGGTTTTGTTTTCATTTTTATCTTGTAGCTCGGTTACAGTGCAAAGTGGAGAAAATGATAGAAGATCTGAAAACAAATCAACATGAGAAAGTGAAATTGATTTCGTAAGAACAAGGTATGTTTTTTTCTCAAAGTTTTCAATTATCTTTCATATAAATTTCTAATTCTGTACGTGGTATCAAGTATAAAGGATTAAGTTCCTAACAAAGGTGATTATAGAAGTGGAGGCTTTTGCATTCGGGTAGTGGACAATTTCATTGCAAAGTAATTTAAATGCGTGTTTAATATAGGCTTCATGGAAGAGATACACAACAAAAAAATTGTAGATGGAAATGGCCATGAATGATAATTTGAATGATATGTGTAGTTTTCATATGAAGAAGGTGATGATGGGGATGATTCAAGAGTTAGTGAGTGATTCTCCAGAAATGCTATGGACTCGACACCTTGAAGTTACCTCTAGAGTAGTTGTTATATATGCTACTTGGTGCGTGCTCTCCAAGTTCATGTTCATGGATTTCCAGTGTCATCAACAATCTCGTGCTTTTACTCAATTTTTAAGTTTCATATCCATCACCAATCATCAATCACCAATCTCCTATTCAAGCAACTTCCATTTCCGCTAACGTTTACATCTCATGCATGCCAACGTAGACAAGAAAACATGATGGAAGGGCATTCTTGTCTCAAAAGATTCATTCCCCTTACAATAATTATACAAAATATATTCCCCTCATAATATATACTTTTGCTAACTATCCCTGCAACATAATATTTCCAAAGATAAATTATAAATATCATAGCCATGGAAAATATAAAAATTATAAGTAATGGGATAGGTATATGGATGTTGTCAAATTATAACCATATATTTGATACATGAATTCTATTGTTTTGTTTAAATGAAGGGATGAGTCTAGCAATAAAGCAATTGTGGAAAATGAAGTGTCTGGCAACTTTTGAAAAGAAATCTCGTCATGCCTATAACTTCTTGAATTATGTGGTTGAAATGCCAAGAGGTTGGGATAAGTCAAATGGTAAAGAGCTACAAAAAGAAAAAATACAACCTATTGCATGACGTGACATGCATAACTTGGCTGAGGAGGTGGATTCTTGAGCTAAAGTACTTTCTTAGGTAGAAAATTGGAGAAATTGAAATTTATTAGGCTAATACTAGAAAAAATGAGCGGTTTTTTACAACAGTACTCAACTTATCAACTAATCAGACTTGTGTTGGAGAAGTGCCCCCATTGCCATACAGAATGATATATTCCACCTAGCCAATTTTCTTGGGAGCTTCTAACAAACCAATATTTTTTTATGCAGAAATACTTATAACTCAAAGTGATTCTAGCTAGTGCCTCGTGCATGAGTATTGGAAAATATTGGGTTGATTGATGTTAAAATGCTTCTAATTTCTAGCTAGTGCCTTGTGAAAGCTTGTGTCAACCTGCATAAGTATTTCTAGCTAGTGCCTCATGCACGAGTTGAAATTGAAGTTAAAATGATTCTAGCTAAGAACAAGCCAGGAGAAAATGCCAAAAAGTAGGAGACAAATTTTTATAGTACCTTTTGAAAATCTAGAAAAAAATTAATGCTTAATGAAGATATAAAAAATGAATAACTTGTGAAGCCACATTTAGAAGTTTTGCATGATAATTAATTAGAGTAGCTAATATCTTAAACACAAGCTAAAATTTAAAGAAAATGAGGACCATCCAAGAAGAAAAATATATGGAAAGAATAAAAAGTTATAGAGTCACATTTCATAAAAGATTTTCATGGAAGGACGAGAGTTAAAATGCATTAGAAATATTTCATTAATAGATATTATTAAACAAGTATCATCATATGCAACTTTGTTCATAGATTTATGCAAGATAAAGAGAGGGCTAGGTATAAATAAAAAATAATATAATTTTGATCAAGCAAGTGAAGACAAATATCATGTTAACGACTTCAATCAAATATAAATATTCAGGGTGCCCCACTATTTCTATAAATATTAGAGATATATTCCTAGATAAAGCCTTGCTAGACCTTGGAGTAACTATAAATCTACTTGCTTACTATTTATACAAGCAACCTGGGATGAGAGAACTCGACATAAAGATGATTACTGGGTAAAGATTGTGCAAGGTGTAATTGAAAATATGCTTGTATGGTTGGGTTGATTTTACCATCCAGCAAATTTTTAATATTAGTGAAAAAGCTGGTTTTGAAGGGGTTGAATTATGTATCATCACTTCTAGGAGATCATTCCATAGGCATATTATGATAAAGCCCTCATAAACTATCGAAATGAAGTTATACATTTGACTTACATAAATAGGATTTTTAAACTCAATATTTCTCAACTATGAAAAAAAAAACATGATCAATTGGAAAAAGAGGGTATAGAAAGGTCTTGCATGATAGACTCTATGATTGTAGAGTATTATGAGGATAAAAAACATGAAAAATTATTGGACATAGAGATATGCGATGAGTTCACTATGTCTCATGACCCAGCCCCCAGCACATCCCATAGTTAGCCTTCTCGACACATCTTGTTGCCTACCTAACATGTTTTAATGGCTTGCTAGCCCCCAAATAAGCGGGATATGCATATCAACTTGGCCATGTAACATGTTCATGACAAAAAGGATGTAAATTCATTTTATTTATTAAAAAATACTAGAATGGCGGTAACAATCAAAATATAATATATTTTTTATCCTAGTTCTTTAACTCACAATTTTTTATTCTCTTATTTTATTTTCTCTTTCTTTTACAATCCTCATACAAGTCTTCAACTTATATAGTAACTAGTAGTTCTACAAGTAGTTAGCATCATAAAGTTGAGGTATTTATATGTTGTTATTTAATATGATTATTCTCCCCATTCTACTTTAACTCTTCTAAATGCTAACTCATTTATGTTTATTTTAAAATTGAAAATGAATCTTAATCATGTAAATATTGATAACCATGAGTTTGATGTATGTGATGAATTTAATAATTTTAAAGATTACCAGACACCATCTTCCTCTATTATCCTTCCTATTAACTAAAAATCGAAGACTAATATAGGCACATATATTATATGAAATTATTTCAATATAATAAAAAGTAAACTATTAGAAAATATGTTGAAAATGTAGCCAAAAATAAATATTTTATAAATTATATAGTTGCCAAACTGATATTTATATTGTCATTTTAGAAGATATGCCAAGTAATATATCAAAAAATATAGTACATTAAATTTGAAGAAAATCCTATATTTGTACACTACCCACAAAAGTATGTTCAATCATTCTATCATAGAATTCTAATGACAACTTCTAATAATGATGCTAATAAACTATTATAAAAATAAAAATAGCTAATAATGACAACTAACTATTATACTTGATCAAATTAGAAAAAAAAAATCATGTTTTCATTATTTTATCCACATGGTGTGTATGTCATATGTATTTCTATAAAGGTGTTGTTGGAAAATATATTATACTAAGCAAAATTTTTAGTATTAATTTTGATAATATTTTAAATAATAAATTATCATAAATTTATTTATTAGAATGATCTAAATGGTTCACTAAGTGAAATATTTTAAGCGAGACTTGTATTTCATTTAATTAATTTAAATAACTTGAGTCTTTGGCTGATTTATAATTAATATCATAATCTTTAGAAATAATTTGATCTTCTATAAAATTTTTTTATTCATCTAACAAATTAAAATAATTTTATATTATATTTGTATGTGTGTGTGTTTGTATGTGCACACACACACATATATATATATATATATATATATATCTATATCATTAAAATTCTAACTACCTAATATTAAAATCTATGGGTATCATAACATACTATTAGATTTTTTTAATTATAAGATATGTTAAATTATAATAACTTTCGATAATTTAGAAAGAAGTTTTACTATAATTTTTTTAAATATTCTTTATGATCCTACTAATATATGTTTTTCAATATACACTCTTACATCTTGTAAAACACTTATATATTTTTATAACATGAGTGACATGTTTCAACAACATATGGATGATTAGTCATCTAGTTTGTTGTTTAGCTTCTTATATGGATTCAAGGTTATGGTTGAAGGTATAAAAATATATTAAATTTTATAGCAATTCCTATAATCATACCATCAAAACTAGAGGGTAAGATATATGAATAACTAAATAACTTTTTAAAATATTATGTGAATAAATATGCTAGATTATCTTCAAATACTATAACTTTAACTATACTTGGAAATGATCTCTTCTTGATATAATTATCTAAGAAAAAATGATGAATTGGTTGAGCTAGTAGTTGCGACCTTTCAAAATATTTTAGATACTAATTATTTTTCATATTAATCTTTTAAAAATTAAAAAAATATTGATAGTGTGAATTAGTAAATTTTTCGTGAATTTAACTTTCTTATGTTACCTAAAATAACACATGAACTTCTAATATCACCATTGGTAATAATAGTATTTGAATCTATTTTTTCTATTATTATTAATATATTTGAAGATGAAATAAAAATTCTTAACTAAGAGAAACTAGAAGCCTTGAGATGTTTAAAGGACTAGAAAGATAGAAGCATGATACTTCAAGTTTAAGAAGATGAATTTATATTGACTTTGAGAAATAATATATTCATATATATGATATTCAAGAAAATGATGATGAATGCAAATTGAATATAAAAAATTAATTTTATATATTTTATACCTTTCTTAACTTTAAGTTTTATAGAATTTGTTATATTTTTTTAAACTGATACTTTATTTATTATAATTTTAATTAATTATTATATGCATTTAAAATAATAAAATATTGTTTGATAATTAAAAAACAATAAATAAAAACTATAACAAAGTAGGTGACTAGTGGGCCTTGGGTCGTAGAACCTTGCCCATGAGACAAGGCCATGTCTAGATGACGATAGCTCATGTCCATGGGCCATGGATCAAGCCTTATGCCTAGGAGGCCACTAACCATGCCTCATGCACACTACCAAAGGCTACATGCATGGGACACCCCAAGCCCCATACTCA
Source organism: Sapria himalayana (assembly GCA_029783825.1). NCBI lineage: Eukaryota > Viridiplantae > Streptophyta > Magnoliopsida > Malpighiales > Rafflesiaceae > Sapria > Sapria himalayana. The sequence continues at coordinate 697,364 of JAREIK010002637.1, read as the reverse complement.
TTACCAAGACTAGGAAACTTGAGCAGGTGTAAGAGAAGTGGGCTTATAAGGTCAACCTTTCTATGTGGATTTAGAAAATGAAATGAAAACCTACTTATCAAATATAGTTCAAAGCACCTCATGAATTGAATTACAAATTATAGAAGTATCATAGGTCACAATAAATTATCATCGAAGTCATCAACAAAAATAGAAGTATAGAATTTTTTCTAAAGCTTGTAAACTAAATCTTTGACTAAAAAGGAAATACTCAGCCACTAGTTCGCAATATCTTGTGAATTAAATCATTTGAATGTAGAAAAATTACTATAGATGGTAGTTCAAATACCTTGTGAACAAAAGGAAAAGCATACTTTTAGCAAGTTCACATCACTTTACGAGTTAAATTTCTAATAGAGCATAAGCAAATTAGACTGTAGAATTCAGTTTGAAACATCTTGCAAATGTAATTTTCAATCAAAAAGGAATCGTCAAGGAAGAAAATTACAAGATATTTCCAAACTAACTTTGAAGCATTTATTGAATGAATTAAAATACATTTGTTTTGAAAAGTATGAATAAATTTTTGGTGGTGATATCATTTACTATGTCATCTTATAAGAAGATGATTTAATGAGTTTGCTGAAAAAAATAAAGGGGCTACCATGTGAATAGTTTTTGATCTAAAAACAATTAATCACGTAGGATGTACACACCACATCTACTTAGATGAATTTACAAAACCAATCCAACAAGAACAAATGAGACTCGATCAGTCAACGTGCATATGCAAAAACATTGTGAGAGTGAAACTACTAAAGTTATTGCAAGATATGATTATTTATTCAATTCAAGTGGTCCTATGGTAGTCCTACTCAAGTAGTGCCAAAAAATTAGATTAAGATGAAAGTAGAGAGAAGAATCCTACAAAGATGATAATGCGTTGGAGAGTGTAATGACTACCACAGTCTAAATTTAGTGATGAGGAATAATTACTTCCCCTCACCATTTATTGATCAAGTACCTTAAACAATTTTATATCATTCACAATACTAATATTGGGATGTGTATTTGGGCTTCTTCAAATTGAGATAGTACTTGAAGATAAAGCAAAAAATTATCCTTGCATGTTAATCTAATACATTTTATTATATGTGGATGCCATTTGGTTTATGCAATATATCAGCTACTTTCCAAAATTGTATATTTAGTATTTTTAGTGATATGGTTGGAAGAGTCATAGTAGATTTTCTGGATGATTTAACTATGTATAGAGATGAATATAAAGATTTGTTATCCAATTTAACAAGTTTGGAAGAGATCATTGAAATCAATGTGACATTTAATAGGAGAAGTGTCACTTAATAATAAAATAAGATATAGTTTTAGGTCAAGTTATAACAAGGAATGAAATTAAAATGGAGTTTAAAGTAGTGCATATGTAATTGGTAAGCTTCCACCAACAATCTAGTAAAGTTGGACAATTTTTGATCATGTCGGTCACTATAGAAGGTTCATTAAATATTTTTCAAAATTTCCAAAACCTTTAGGTGAATTTCTTGTAAAAGATGCAACTTCTTTATGTGATGATATATGCCAAAGAAGTTTTGACAAGTTGAAAATGTTGGTGACTAGTACTCTCAATTCTCATCATGAGAGCTATGAATTGGAAAATCTTGAATTAATTCATTTGTAATTCAAGTTACCTTGCATTGTTCTAGGAAAAAGGTAGGAAGGTAAAGTTATATTATTTATAATGCAAGTAAGTTTCTTATTGAAGATCAAAAGAACTAAACCACTTAAGAAAAAGGACATCATGCTTATTATTGGGAAGAATTTTCTTTTTCAAATGATGTTGATCATGTCATCCTAAATTATGTTCTGAAAGATGAGTAATATTTGATATTTAATGTACCAACTTTTTTGGGTAATTTGACATATATTTTTTTGATATTTTTGTATGTATTTAAGCCTTAATTAGTGAGATTTTACTAAATATCTTTTTTTGAGGGAATAAATGTTAATGAAATCAGACATATTTTGGATGAGATTTGTAGAGCAATGACTCAGATGAGAGAGAAAATGGAGAGACGTGATATTTTCTATTTTATAATTTATATACACCTTTCATAAGCCTACATAGTAGTTGCATTATTTTTATTTTTTATAATTCTTTAAAATAAGTCATGATAATCTTTATATGTTATTATTCTACTATCAAGTTATTATAATTTTTTTATTGTTCAATATTATCATTGTGGTCCTGATATTTTCTTATATTCGTGATTGTACTATTTCTAAAAGGTTATAATGATTACTTTTTTGTATGTTATGATAGTCAAATATCCTATTAGTACAAGAAGTAATGATATTTTCTACCATTGTGATTTATTTGATATAGAGTCAAAATACCAATTAAAATAAGTCATGATTAGAGGTGTCAACTAGGCTGGGCGACCCAGACATGGCTCGCAGCATGCCACGGCACAATACAATGTCAACTAGGTAGGGCTGCCCATGCCTATCTTTTTGGCATGGGAGGCTCATCATGACACAACTTGACATGATTGCTTATGTTGGCCAAAATTGGCCCAGCTAGCCAAATTGGCTAGCTTGGTTTAACGCAGGTTAGCTTGGCTTGATCAAAGCTAGCTTGGACTAACCCAGACTAGTAAGGCTTGATCTAGTTTGGTATGATTCACATGATCTGGTATGATCATTCCAAAAGAGTTGGCAATAGGTTATGTTGGGCAATCCCTTTTCAAATATTCATAAAAATAATCTATCATTATGTTTTTGTGAAATCTTTGCAAATAAATTTTTTTTTCAGGTAAAACATATCATAAAAATTATATAAAATAGTTAATTTTATTTAATATTTGACATACCAAACTAGTATTTATAAAGTTAAAAGCACAAATATATTTATGACTAATTCATCGTATATATTCTAGAATAACTAACCTTCAAGTGATGTGGAGGTTAAGTAGAATATCTAACATATGAGTTTTATCATAGTGTGATACTCATGTGTTAACTGTGATAGTTGGTGATAAGTATGTCATGTGATATATGTAAGTGAATGTATCTTGTATTGTGGTGATAATCATATAAATCATTTTTTTGTATGATTTTCATAGATAAATTTTATAGAGTGATGTATATTAATCATAATGATTATGATGTTAATGAAACCAAAAATACAAAGATATTTAGTATCACATCATTTGATATTTTTGAGATATTATTAGTTAAAGAATAGATATGCATACTCAAAATAGTCATCATGGATAGTTAGCAAATTATCAAAAAGTAGATGTACGATTGACCTATGAATATAACTATGTATGGTTTTGATAGTGATATATCAAAGGTACAACTATAAGATAATAATCTTTAATAGTGATAATCTATGAATGATAGTCATCATATATGCTAATAGGGCATAAAAATAGTTCTATACTAATTTATCTTTCACTTGATAGATGAATATAATATTACTTTAATACTAAAGAAATACCATTATATATAAGAAAGTGAGTTAACCTTAGAATTTAAGTATCTTCTCAAATGCCTAAGTCTACCTACTCAACTAATACATCTATTAGTTCACTCTTGGTTGGTCAGACTACTTATATAATATCTATGAGATTATTATCTAGACTTAAAGTCGAATTTATTACGTGTATGATTTATATGCTTTTGAATTTTATTAGTTGAAAGATAATCATCCAATGAGTTTTTTGGATCATATCATAAATAATAAGTTGACATAATAAAAAAGGCACAATAAAATTTGGTTGATATTATTAGGGATTATTTAATTTGATTAATCAATTTGAGTTGATGTAATTATTCTTATAATAGGATAATTTAATTTTTAGTTCTTTTGTTAATAATAATATCTGTGTTTGTATTTCATTTTTATTTTTTGCTTTGTTTTTTTGTTTTTTGTTTGTTGTGTAGTTATGATATCATGTGAGCCAAAATTTTATGGCTAAGTTAATCTCTAGACATAATAATTAAGAAAATAATGCGAGTACTTTTAAAACATAGATCAGAGAGAGCGAGAGAGGGAGTATGAAAGTAAATGGTAAGAATAGACATTGAGGTCTCAAATGGGCTGGCCCGGCACGGCTCGACCTAGTTTTAGGCCGCCCAACTAGAGGTGTCAACTGGGCCGGCCCGGCACGAGGCACGACACAATTCTGTCGTGCTTGGGCTGGTCCAATGCACAGAAATTTCCCGTGCCCGGGCTCGTGCCGTGCAGTGCCGAAACCAAATTTTTTTTTAAAAAATTAGGGTTACGGGGGTGCCAAAATTTTAATTTTTTTAAATTAGGGTTTCAGGCGCGTAGACGAACCCCTAATTTGTTTTATATTAGAGGTTCGGCTCGACCTAGCCGAACCCGGTGGATTCGTGCTGTGGGCCAGTGTAGGGCTGACCTCAACAAAACCGTGCTGGGCCAGGCACGACACGGTACAGTAATTGTGCCGCATTTGGCCCGACATGAAAGCCCGGTCAGACTGGCTAAAATGGGCCGGCCCGGCCCGACACGTTTGGTTTGACACCTTTACGCCCAACTGTACCGTGTCGTGCCAGCCTGGCATGGACCTGCAGCCCAAAAAACTGTCGGGTTCGGCCCGGTTTGGGGCGGACAAAAACCTAATTTTTTTAATAAATTAGGGTTTTAGTGGTGTGCCGTTGTACTTCAGTGTGCCTTTGCCTTCTTGGGGCTCAACAAGCCTTGCCTATTGGGTATCAGCTCATATTGATCACATTTGGTGCGTGGTCATGCGTGCTGTGCCCACGCGCCGGCACGACTCGATGGGTCGGGACATAATACTATAGCATGCCGTACTGGGCATATGGGCACAAGCATAACCCAGTAGCGTGCTGTGCCAGGCACAGACACGACATTGTAGCGTGTCGTGCCTGGCACGGGCATGGCTGAACCGTGCTGTGAAGGACAAACTATCCAATAGTCCAATCCTCATCATAGCTCTGTTGATTATTGGTAGTTAACTATGATGAATAGTTTTCTTAAGATTCATATGCAACCTATACAAGATAAATATTTTGAGTCGAAACCTAGTTTGATAGATATACTGCAACAACATCAATTTGATGAATGATTTCCAAATGATCTTAATAGCTATATCGCAGCTTTCTTTTAGTTATGTGATATGATGAAGATGAATAAAGTTAGCTTACATACCATATAATTGAGATTATCCCTAATTTTTCAGAGATTAAACTTGAAACTATTTTCAAAGCTTATCTAAAGGTTTGATTGTGAATTAGAATGAATTTCTGTAAGTTTTTTTCATCAAATTCTTTTAACCTCGAATCAGCTCTCAACTATGAGAAAATAAGCGAATTCTAACAATAGGAGCAAGAAGTTTTGTATGATATTTGAGATTAATTCAAGAAACTTCAGAGTAGGTTCCCACTAGATGAATATGAATTATTGTTTCAAGCCCAAATATTTTATAATAGGTTGAATTACATGATAAAGTGCAAGATTGATGTGGTTTCATGTGATTCCATTGTGAATAGGTCACTTGAGAAAATTTACTTTCTATTTAAAGAGCCAGTGAAAAATAACTATCAAACTCTAAATAACTGAATATTTTGAAGGAAGCAAGCTAGAGTAAAGTTGAATAAATTGATGGAAATGGAGACCAAAATTGATGTGCTTTTCAACAAATCCGAAGCTTAAAATGACAAGTGATTAAGTTTGGAAAAAAAAATTATTTTGCATTAGTATGAAATGACATATTTTGTTCTCATTTTTCTAGTTGAGGAAGATAAATTTCTGTACCACAAAAAGTATATATTCCGACTTAATAAAAATGCCACCTTGTACAACCATCTGAATGAGTAGTAGAACTTGGGTAAATTTCAAAAAAAATTTGGGAATTATTCAATGGAATACCAAATACAAGGAGCTTTGAACTTTAATTAAAATCACTCATAGAAAGTCGAAAAGTCTTCATCAGAAGACAATATTCATGCCATATTCATGGAGATAAAGAAGAAAGTTCTATAAGAGAATCAGATGTTATAGATTAAAAGGAGATTAAAATACATGAATATGACAATGTAGATCATAGAGAATTAGTTTGGTCAACTAGCACTATGAATTATGCAAAAGAACATAAATCAATTATTAAGCAATATTGAGATAAATATAAAAAGGTTATTATCAATTGCACTCAGAAGAAGCAAAGAGCTAGGAGGGGTAACAAGTAAAAATAACGGCCACAAGAGATACTAAAATATAGTAGAAAGCTATGTGTGATGAAGTCACAATTTTTTCCAAAGTCATGGTGCCTACTGCTATGTCATTTTTTGATACTATGTCATTTTTTAAATTCATGACATCCACAAAATTTATTATCCAAATCTCTCTCCGCCATGACACATGAACAAAATAGAGGAGAAGATGTATATTATTAGAAGAAATGAAGAGATGTTCCTAAAAATAAAAATGTAAATGATAAAAAAAAATCTCACATCTAACCTTTCTTTTAAACAATGCTTTAGAAATGAGAAGCTAGATAAATAATTTGGGAGGATTCTCATTTACCAAAGCTTTATTTTAGATGCCCACTTATATGAAGTTCATAAAAGATAACATGAGTAGAAAACATAAGTTAAAGATATATTAAATGGTCAACATGACCAAGAAATATAACACTATCATTTAACCTAAGCTTCCAAGAAAGTGGAAATATCTAGAGAATTTATATGATTTTATATATTATTGGACAACATATTTTCTAGAATGTACTATATAACTTATGATCAAGTATTAGTTTGATATCATTGTTCATATTATAGAGGTTGAATCTTGGTGAAATTACTTTAATCTTTCAATCACTTCATATGGTCAACAGTTCAATCAAAATTTTAAAAGGTATTATTGAAGATATTTTGGTAAAGATTGATAAATTTATATTTCATATAAATTTTGTTGTGTTGGACATAAATTTTAAATCTCGAAATGATCATTTTTAACCACTATATATGCATTGTTAGATGTCAAGAAAAGAAAATTCATAATTTATGCCAGCGATGAATGCATGAAGTTCAATCTCTATAAGAGTCTACAAATTCTAGATGATGATGAAGAAGATTATTGGAGAATAAGTAGTCTCCTATGCATCATTATGAGATAAAATATAGACTTTAGATGAAAAAATTTTATTGAATATACTAGTGGCCCAAAGAAGATAAAGAATACAAATAATTGGAAGTACTTTGGAGTAAAAAAAATATTGCAAGTGATAATGAAGAAGAAGACTGTCATGAAGTCATGATATTCTTCAAAGTTATAACTTCCAAAGGATCAAAGTCAAATTACTCCAAAGATGTGAAGGAAGAGAGTCTATTGATGGAATTCCCAATTCAACAACATGGAGTAATTATTAAGAAAATTTTAGAGATCGAAGAAAAAGTACAAGTAAATGAAAGTTCACCACTAATGGTTGATTTGATAAAAAAGAATGTTGAGGCAAAGATAATAATTATTGAATATCTAAAGAAAGATAAAAAGCTAGTAGGCGTAACAATGAAAATCATGACTTCTGAAGAAGTCATGGTAGGAGACAACCATGACATTTTAGAATTAAAAGCTTTAAGAAGAAATCATAACCTTTTACTATGTTGCGACAAATGAGATCTAGAAAGTAATTTTTGAATCGCAACTTCACAACAAATCATGCCTTTATCAAAGGTAATTATAGACATTGATGCCATATTTTTTTCATAGTCATGAGATCCATCAAAAAAATCATAAAGAAAAGATTCTAAAAGATAATTCGATGTTGAAGAAGAATCCAAGAAGACAAATAGAAGAGAGATTATACCAAAAAGATGGCCTAAATTACTAAAATTATTGACATAATTGGAAATTCAATGATGATGTAACTATAAATGTTAAATATAGTATTGTTTGAGAGGTAATTCAAGAATTTATTTTTTGTACTATGCGATGTGATAATTTTTTATATATACATACACATTCAAATACTTGTACATTGTAGATACCCAAATAGAAGTTGTGGCACTCAAGTTTAGATGTGACTTCTTCATAAGACAAACAAAGTCAAAACACTCAAATCCAGCTTGACTTTACATTGTTAGGAAATATCATGGCCACATGAAAAGTCATGGAAACTTTTTCAACTATGACTCAACCCTAATCCTAAAAAAAATTTTATCCTAAGTTTTTGCAATATATTTCTTTCTTTTTTTTTCTACTTTGAAATTCATTATGCCTTAACATGTTTTAAGATCTGAGCTATCATGGAGGATGATACTTTAATTTCAAAGCTAAGGGTTAAAAAAGCCACAAGCCAAATGCAAGTGCCAAAAGTAATCCACTATCGAGATTTCTTCCAAAGTAATGATACTACATCTAATGTTTCTTTTTAAAAGGAGAGGATATGTATAACTTATGTTCTGGCCATGAAGAGTTATATAGATGATCAAAAGTTTAGTGAGTTCATTCCTCCTTCTAGTCATTATAAAAAGAGGAGAAATCATGATTGACTTTGCACACATAGAATGAGGGAACATGACAATCATAGGGGAGTTTTGCTCCAACTAAGAAGATACTCAAGATAAGATGTGTTATCTATGAGGAGTAAGTATATTTTAATAGAGAGTTTATTAATGAAGTATTTGGATTGCAAGGGATCATAAATAGTATAGCTTTCAAATCTATAAAGTTGCAACTGAACTACAAGACCATCACCAAGATATTGACGAATGGAAGAGCAACATGTTCTATGAAATATACATATGGATTCTTAATATTGGAGAACTCATAGAAGTGAGCAAGGTTTGATTGTACTTTATATACTTTATTTTACAATTAACTATCAACAATCACACAATAATATAAGATCCAAGTGGGTAAGAATTTGGAGGTTCCTTCTAAATTTTCAAAATGATGAATTCTCTTGTCAAATAATTTATTCATCTTTGATAAAAATATTATGCTGAGTTGATTGATATATAATAAATGAAGATATAGATGTATGGTGCTCACAAATATCTTTATAATATTGGCAGGTGTGAAGAGATGGCTTGAAGGAGACAAGAAGAAAAATATATTTTTTGAATTGGATGAATCAATTGACATTGTGAAATAAGTACCATTCTTAAGCTGATATAAAATAAATATTAGTGAAACCACACATAGTTCCTTAGCCATATAAATAAAAAAAAAAGAGAACAAGTGGAAAGAAAAATTGAGAAAAAAAGAAGAAAAATAAAAAATTAATACAACGTAATGAGATGCATTATGAGAGATGCATCTAAATAAGAAGAAGCTTTTGTTTTGTGACTTCCCAAGAAAAATTTGAAGATCATGTTATAAAGATCTTAAAAGATGTGATGAAATGAGTGGAGGCAGAGTGATGGGTAGGGAAGTGATGAATCATTTATGAAATTTCATGAGTCCATCACAAGTGATAGAAAATAACTAAGGGTCAAGATCAAGAAATTGAGAGTAATATGTATTATAGAGGGAAATAGTGGATTGAAGATTTAGAAAAGTACAATGAGAACCAAAAACACATGTACTCTGTGCTGGGTTCATTTGAAGATTCACTAAACTCTATTAGAAGAAGCCAAGATGTATTATGTAGTTTAATTGTGAAGATAATGGAATAGGTGACGATAATACATCATATCTAGAAAGACCTTTTACATTCATGCTCCCATTTGAGCCCTATAGTGTGAAGTTTTTATATTTTGATTCTATTCCTCATGGTTGATCATATTGCTCACTTTTTTTTCCATGTTATATTATATATTTGTTTTCTTTTATGATGTTGTACTTTATTTTCTTTTTTGCTGATTGATGATGAGTTTTAAAGATAGAGGGAGATTCATTACTCAAGGATGAAATATATTTTTAGTGTGTATGTTTATTTTACACTTCACATATTAACTTCTTTAGATCATTTGGTATATATTTATTAATGAGTTTGTATATATCTGAGCTTTAATTAGAGAGATTTTTTTAAATATTTGTTTTGAATAAATTTGATAAATATTAGTGAAACCACATATGAACTTGTGGAGCAATGACTAAGAGGAAAGAAAAGAAATGAAAAGTTATGATAATTTCCATGTCATGACTTATTTACACATTCTACAAGCCTATGAAGTAGTTACATCATTTCTTGGTCGTAATTCTATATAATCAATCATGCAATCTATGTACGTCACGATTATACTGCTTAGTAGTTATAAATATTTTTACTATGTAATATTATCTTTGTAGGCATGATATTTTCTTGGGGTTGCTGCACTATCTCTAAAATATCGTAATTGCTACTATTTTATTTTCATTTTATAATAGTAAAATGCTCCACTAGTAAAGAAACCATAACCTTTTTTAACATCATAACTTAATAAATACATTACCAAAACACCATTTAAGATCAATCACATCAATATTTTTTTGCTACTTCGAGCTCTAAAGAGTATTAATCCAGCCATGAGATTTCATACATACCACAACTTTGTAGCCTAGTAAGAAAATACTTAAGTCATGACTATTCCCAGTATCATGATTTTTTGTTCTAGAGATGAATGCATAAGATGTGATTCTTTTAAATACCATAATTTCGTATCATAGAGAAATTATCTAAGCTATCACTATTCCCAACACTAATTTTGTACTCTAGAGAAAAATTAATTGAGTTGTAGCAATCATTGTTACCAAAACTTATACTCTAAAAAAGATTTAATAAGATAATAAAGTTATAACCTAATGCTAGCTTCATGATTTTCAACTTAAAAAATCACTTAGAATCTTGAAGTATAAAAGTAACACTTTGATGATCTTGACATGTAGACAGAAGGAAATTGGATTTTCAGCCGAGAGCACACAAATTCTAGTTGATATGATGTTCAACTTCTAATTAAAGGTAAGTCCAAGGCGAACACATAAAATAATTATTTTGGATTAGGTTTTGAGACTTAGATCCTCATTAGGGCTATCATTGATAACCCTAATTCTATAAAATATCACTCAAAATATCTTTTGTGAGATCTTTTCTAATATCAAGCTAAATTAAGATATATGTTTAGTTTTATGTACTTATATTTTGATGATGTAATGTTATATTATTTATGTTTGTGGTAAGATTTGGATATTGATGAAAATAAATGATATATAGAATTGAACTTTAGGGTTTTTATAATATTATAGATTTATATATATTGATCATGGTGGATGATGATATACATGTCATGAGACACACTCATGTGATATGATAAGAAGGAAGTAATAATTCTTTTAATTTTTAATGTATGAAATAAATTCGTGTGAAAACTTAAGATTGAAATAAGTTTAATTATTACGAGTATAATACTTATAAAGTTAAAAGTACAAATATATTTATGACTAATCAATTATGTATATTCTAGAAGAATTAGACTTCGAGTAACGTGTGGTTTAAGTAGAATATATAACCTAGATGTTTTATCATGGTATGTGAGTCATATGTTAGCTATGAAAGATAATGATAAGCATGTTATGGGACACATGCAAATGGAGGTATCTCATAAGGTGGTGATATTATTATGAGTTATTTTTTTTTGTATGATTTCTATATGTGAAATTCATGGGAATATATATATATATATATATATATATATATATATATATTAATTATCGTGAATATGTCACTAATAAAAATGATAGTACAAACATATTTCCTACCATACTATTTCATATCTTTAAGATATTAGAGGTCAAATAATAGACAAGCATTCTCAAAATAGTCATTAAGGGTAGTTGATGAATTCCATAAAGGGAGGATACATGAGAATGACTTGTGAAAATAATTATATCTTGTTTCGATAGTAAAATACCAATGATACAACTATGAGAGGATTATCATTAATAGTGATAGTCCAAGGATAATAGTTACCTTGTGTGCCAAGAGGGCACAAAGACATTTCTAAACTAACAAGCATTCATCTTGCATACAAATATAATATTGCTCAAATAACATAAAAATATCATTATATACAAGAAAGTGAGTCAATCATAGAGTCTAAATATCTTCCTGAAAATTAATGTCTATCTACTCAACTCATATAGCAGTTAGTTTGTAATTGATTGGTTAAATTGTCTATATAATTTCTGTTTGATTGATATTTAGATATAAGTCTACTTTACAATTTTTATGATTAATATACTTACAGAACTTTATTGGATATATACAATCACTCAGCTAGTTTTTGAGACCATATTATAAATTATAAGTTTTGGTATCATATTGAAATCGCAACAAGCACCCAGATATTTTAGCTCATTTCTACATTTGAAGGCTAATTTTCAACTCTGAAAAACTAGTTTGGAGATTTTTCAAGCTGGACTTTTTGACATCACTTATTAAATGCTAACATTTTATGCTAAGCTTGTGAAAAGTACCAAATACTTGGTAAGTCGACTAGAAGAATTATGTCACTTAATCTCACATTAGTTTTGTTTGTAGTGGTTTTTGGTGCTTGAGCGATATTATGTACATACTCCAAACTCATTTTGTTATGTATATATTTTAGAATGTGTGAGCTATGTATCCAAATATGTAGAAATACTTTTTTTACGAAGAGGATGATCATATAATAATGTCGCAGTTTTATAAAGAAAGCATATTATCATGGTTTGAAGTGCTAAGCTAAATATAACTGTTGGAAGCAGACACTTTTGAAATGAAACCTTTGAATCTCATCTTACCAAGTATAATACAAAGCATAAAATAGTCACTTTATACAATTCACAGACTAATTGGTAAGCCAAATTATCTAAACAAAAGACAAAAAAATTCTTACGTGAATCATGAAAGTCAATGGAAACGATTCATCCTTAAGCTAATGTCTTTTTTGTATGCATATCGTATAGCATCCAAAATAGTATTAGTAATGTCCCCTTACTAGCTTTCGTATGAAAATTCTTGCTACTTCCTAATTAAGTTCAAATACAAAGTTCGGTGGGCTGTTAACAAATATTTTGATTCAAAGTAGGGTGGTTTGAAGAGTACCAAAATGATACATATTCATGAAGTTGAATGGTTAGGTAGTGGTAAAAAAAGAATTCCAATAAGATTAGTAACTCTTATTACATGGTGCAAAATTCCATCATATATTCTCAAGATAATTGAAGCAAAGATAGAGTGTTCCTTATTTTTTGAAGCAAATATACCCCAATAGAGTTGTCAAAATAGCCAACCCAAATGTTTGGATCAGAACCTTGCTTCTCACACAAATGTAGAAATCAAGCTTCTGAATTACTCTGTTTCCAAGTAGGACAAACAAACTGTTATTTCCCAAAGATTCTTATCATTTGTTCGTTGAATCTACATTTTCTCACCATGCTGGATGACTGTTACAACTTTTTTATGATATTTAATTTTTGGGATTATTCAAAGTTACAAAATTTTTCTGGGCAATGATCTTTCATCCTACTAGTTACACAAGTAATAGATCATACTAGTAGTAAAATATAATTTTTATTTAAATATCAATTATATATGGATTGTGTAGATATTTTGATTAACTAATTATTAGTCAACAACTACTCTAGTTGAAAGGATAAGACTAAGTTGAGTAAAATTAAATTTTAGAGTTATTTATTCCATTATGCATGATGATTTATTTAAATAATTTAGATATTATTAAGATTGGTTATATAATAAAAGTATGATTATTATGAAATACCCTATCATATTGACATGCATTATAGTTATAAATTATTGGGTCATCTCTAATAATGGCCTCTTTGTAATTATTCAATTAGTATTTTATCACTAAAATATTAATAAATTATTTTTGTTTGAGTATTATTTACAAGTTTATACTTTTTAGGTTATTTGTCGACTATCATTGATTATTGATTTGTATGTTCATTCTTATTATCTACCCCCATGTATTATATAATTATAAATTAATATGATAATAAAAGTATTTACACTTTTGACTTTATAAGTATAATACTTACATAATTAATAAATACTTTCATTCGAATCTTACCAATGGTAGTTACATGATTGAAAATAATTTATAAAATTATTAGTACCTTATGAGTCACCTCTTTTCACATGTATCTCATGGACTATCTATTCCAACCATCATGATGACACACAACTTTCATGCTAAAAATAAAATTTTAAGAAAATATTCTATAAAATGCTTATACTATTAAGGATCAATTATTCTAAGATATACATAATAGATTGACTTATAAAATATTCATTTACGTGTAATAAAATATAAAAACTTTGATCCTCAATTTAGTCGTATACGGAGGAGAAAATTACATGAAATAATTGGAAAAAATATTTCATGAAATTTCAACTTCTAAATGAAAACCCTCAATAATGTCTAGGAATAAAACCCTAAATCAACAATACTTAGTTTTTATACCTCATATTTGCTCTTAATGATAGTCAATTTATCTCCCTATGCTCTCAGAGTTTATGCTTATGTTTTGCTTTGCTAATTTTTTCATAAATCTCATCTAGGGTTTGAAAAAATTTGGTGATAAAATCCTAGTCATTATCTCTTTTCGCATACCTAAGAATTCTAGTTAAAATTCTAGTTTTATTTTATGCTCGAATGATTTGGTGTGAACTATAAATTGAAAACCATATTTTTTTAGAAAAAAACTATGACTTTAGTCATTTTCTAACTTTAGAATGACATGGTTTTAGGAATGGTAATGACTGCATAATTAGTCTCTAAAACACAAAGTCATGGTACTGAGAATAAGTCGTGATTTTGGTATCTCACTTGTATCAGATGGATGTGATGCTAGGATTAACCATGACTTCTTATTTCATCTTTAGAATGTAGTCATAGTTCTAGAAATATGATGTAATTTTGGTTCCTCTCTTACATCCGATAACCATGATGTTAAAAATGACTATGACTATATGTTTTATATCTATAACCCAATTCATGCCATTGCGGATAAGCCATGACCTTAATTAATTTCTCCCGATGAAAACTCATGACTCTTGAAATGATCATGACTTGATTATCACTATCTAAAACTTTATATCGCTAAAAGTCATAGTGCTTGGAATAATACTGACTTTTTCCTTGGATTTATGGCTATATAAATAAAAAGTTATGGTCCTATCGTGCTAGAGGTTTGTCATGATTTTGAGTACTAGCAGCGTATTTTGTTGTTTCAATATGAAATTACTATAATAGTCATAAACATTATTTTGACATAGTGTAGTTGTAATTCAAAGAAAGTTGTGAAATTAAAAAAAATATACGTGGTACAATAAAATGATTATGTCAACAAGATGATAGTCATAACATTTTAAAATTTTCATGAATATTTGTTTAAAATTTTTGCTATAAAGATTTCAAAATTATCTTATAACTCAATGAGGTGTAACAAAGTCATAATATAAAGAATATTATGACTTTACATGATTTTCACTCTCTTCATCAATAATCCATTAAATGTTTATTTTACATAAAAATCTTTTTATTTTATTACTCTTCATCATATTCTATTAAAAATTCTAATTTAGAAAAATCATTCATGTTAAAGCTCTACATCATGAATAATTACTTGTGTATAAGTATCAGGTTTGGTGCATATATAATAAAAAACAAAAGAAATTTATTTCTCGGACAACAAAAAGAAAATAGTTTGGGTTACCTCCCAAGTAGTACTATATTTAATATATATAGCTAGATCTTTGCTAAAATCTTTATTTTATCTATAACTTTTGTAGTCCATGCCAATTTATCCATGTACTCCCATACTTTCTTTCTCCTTGTACTTTCCATGTCAGCCAACAATACTATTTGGAAGACTAACTCAACAATACTTTCCACATAAATTTTTGGTGTTGAGTGCATAATTATTTTTTTTATTTTGGCATGACATTATAATATATCGTTACTCTTTTAACTTCATTGACTTCCTTCTCAATACTGACTAGAATTGTATCATTCACCTAAAGTTTAATGTAATACTTTCTTTAAGTATGCTCAAATTAGTGACTTCAAAGTCTCTTCTTTAACCGTCTCAACCATATTTATTTTACTTTATTTGCTATGTTTGTCTTTTTTAAGAACTTAGTAATTATGTCATAAAATGAAGCTTCAAAGATCGGATGTGGACTATTACTTATAATTTCTTCATGGCTCTCAAATCTTATATCTCCTTAGCTCACCATGTTATGATAGTAAAACTAATTAGGCATGAATTAGAATTTAATAATTAGTGAGAAATGAACTTCATCATATTGATATATTGGGCCACATATTCATCTTCAACTTCTGAAATTTTTTTTTTTGAATTTTTTTTCTTTTTTTTGGGTTACAAGGTATCAGCTTAGTCTCAGAGTTTCTCTCTTTTGATTGTTGGCTAAAAAAATTAAAAAAAAAATATTCACACTTACAAAAAGATACAAATAATTATTATAAATTAATTGATATAAATCGAGGTATAAAATTAAGATATTGATATCCAAACTACTAAAAATAAAATTATTATTTTTCAAAAATAGTTACACAAACTAAAATTAACTAATCAAATTTTAAATAATTTCTAGTAATACTACCAAAAACCTATTGAGACTTTATATGATATCCAATTTTTGTAAATAGGCAAAGTCCCAAAATTTCCTTGGGCAATGGTCTCTTATTTAACTAATCCTACAAATATGTGAGATATATAAATACTGAAGTGGAGATTTTATCTAGATATCTACTATAGATATTGTGTAGGCAGTTTGATCAAGTAACACTCAATTATCTGCTACTCGAGTTGAGATGATAAAATTGAGTTTTAGGTATGATTCTTAAATTTTAGGATTGGTACATTCTATTATGCACATTGGCTTATCTAAATAGTTTGGATAATATTCGATTTAATTACAATATAAAAGTAGGATTATTGTGAAATAATTTTGTATTGTATTGGCATACAAGATATATTTATCAATTATTGAACCCTTCCTAATAATAGTTCCTTCATAATTATCCCCTCGGTATATTACTATCGAAACAAAAATTTATTTCTACTAGAAGATCATATACAAGTCATTAGCTTTTAGGAAAATTATCAATTGCTTTTAATAATTATTTTATATGCACATTTTTATTTTCTGCTACATGTATCATATAAATATAAACTAATATGATAGTAAAAATATTTTTACTTTCATTTTCATGAACACTATACCTACATAATTAATATATCATTTCTCTTGAATCTCATTAGTGGTAGTCATATGATAAAAAGTAATTCATATGACTGTCATCAACTTATGAGTCACCTTAATTCATATGTATCTCATGACTTATTTATTATTATCTATCATAACATCATGTGATTCTCATATCAAAGATAAAATTCTTAAAAAATATTCTTTAAAATATTTATATCAACCGAAATTGATTCTTCTAAGTCTTGCATAATGGTTGACTAATAAAAATATTTATTCTTTCAACTTTATAAGCATCATACATGCATGATTCACATACATTAATATAAAATTTTTAATATATATTTTTGTCTCATGTATCATTGACATGAATATTATATCTTTCTTACTATTACGTATAAGTGTGTTTCATGACTTACTTATCACCATCTACCATGATAACATGTATAAATTTACCAATAATAAAATTTAATTTTAGTTCTACATAATTATCACATCTAGCAATATTCAACCCACAATAAAATCTAAACATAAATTTTATTTATAAAATATCAATCACATGTAATAAAATATAATAATCCTAGACCTCAATATAACCTAATATTGGAAAGGAATTCATACGAGGTAATATGAGAACTCACTCAATGAATTTTGAGTTTCTAATGATAGTCCTCAAGAGTGTCTAGAACCAAACCCTAAATCTATAATACTTAGTTTTTGTACCTCATACTTGCCCCTAATGAGAGTTGAAATTTACTTCCCTCCATTAGGGTTTATGTTTGTGTATTATGTTTTCACCTTGCTTATGAATCTCTCTTAATCTTTAGAAAATTTTAGGTTCTCTAAACTCTAGTTTTTATCTCATTTCTCATGCCCTAGAATTTTGGTCAAAATTTTAGTTTTCTCCTTTTATACTCAATTGACTATGTGTGAATTTTAAGATAAAAGTTATGAGTTTTAATGAAAAAGTCATGACTTTAGTCTCTTTCTAATTTTAGAATGTCATGACATTTGAAATGGTCATAACTCCATATTTAGTCCATGAAACATAAAGTCATGATATTGTGAATGAACTTATGACTTCAATCTTTTTTACTTGTATCAGATGACTATGACATTGGAAATAGCCATGACTAGTCATTTCATCTCTTGAATGCTTAGTCATGACATTAGGAATGAGTCATGATTTTGATCACTCTATTGTATCAGATGATTATGATATTGAAAATGACCATGCTGCATATTTTGTCCTTATAACTCAAAGTCAAAGTACTAGCAATATGCCATGTCCTTGTTTATTTCTCTAGAACAAAAAGTCAGAACTCCAAAAATAACTATAATTTGAGTATTAGTCTCTAGAATTTTTTATATCTAAAAGTCAAAGTACATGGAATAATATCATAACTTTTGCCTTGGACTTGTTAGCTATATAACAAAAAAGTAATAATATTGAAGGTTAGTTATGGCTTTGAGCACCAATGGAGTATTTGATTGTTGTGACATGAAATCAAGGTTGTAATTATAAAAATGTCATGAGCTAGTATGATTGTAACTCAAAGAAAGTTTTTCAACTAAAAAATATATTGCATAATGAAATAAATATGTCAATAAGGTGATAAAATCATGACATATGAACATACTATGATTATTTGTATCGAGTTTCGGCTAAAAATACAAGTCAAAATTTTATTGCTCAATGAGGTGCAATAAGTCATAATGCAAAGAATGTTAAAAGATTAGATAACTTTTTGCTCGCCACTTTTTTAATTATCTACCAAGTTTTTATTTCATTTAAAAATCTCTCAATTTCAGTATTATTTCTCATATTTCATCAAAAAGTATAATTTAGCGAAATCATTTATTTTAAACCTTAGTTCTATATAATACATAATGGATATTCATCAAAATAAGTAGTTTTATTATGTATTTGGCATACCAAATAATATTAGTGTGATAATGTTGAGGGGAAATTTACCAAGTAATTCACATAAATATTAGGTGAGTATTGTAACTTTGTTATAATTCCAAAGCTAATTATTTGTGCTACCATCCCAAAAACTCATTAGAGAAATCATTCTATTTAATGGAGATTCATAAGTATGTGAGTCATACAAGTATTAAAAAAGTTATAAGTCCATATATTAATCTTATAGGTATTATGTGAGCATTTTAACTAACTTATAGTGAACCAATTATTGCTTTAGTTGAATAGAGAAACTTGGGTCTAGAAAAGTTAGTTTACTTCATTGTGTATAATGAAATTTATATATTATTGGATTAAAATAATGTTTGATTACTAGATAAAGGGTATATAGATATTAATTGAGTCAGTGCTCTCTTGTAATACAAGTTGGTTATTGAACTTGGATTGTCACTATTAAGAATAGTTTTCTTGTAGTTGTGCCATTGGTATTTTATTACCAAATCATACTTATTCTATACAAAAATCATTATTATGTTTATCCCTTTTAGGTAATACATCAATTACTCTTGATGTCTGTATTTTTTTTTTCTTTGATCTCTAATATTATAAAAAATATTAAGTGATGGAGTAATAATGACAATTGCACTTTTGGATTCCTGAGAATCATATTTATGACAATTAACATGTCTTTCTATTAGTTTCACATATGGAAATCATACAAGAGAAAGTAACTCACATAGCTATCACCTAAAAGTTTATTTATAATTACATCATGCATTTTCATCATCACTTTTTCATGACCCACAATGTCAACAATAGAGTCATTGCCCATATACACTTTTTCATCATCATAGTTTTTATACTTATAAAATTATTCTCAATGTGAAGTCATGTGGCATGATGTACCAAAATCAATGAATCATATATCTTTATAATTGTGAGCAACACATGCAGCGACAAAGTGGGTGTCTACTAAATTCCACCTTCTTCATCAGCTTTGTAGTCCCTTCTAAAGTGTTTCGACTTATTGAAATTTTAATATATGTCTTTTGACTTATTAGTACTCTTTGACCTTCTTCTAAACTATGATTTGCTTACTAATCAATGAGAACTATTATTATCAATACTACCTCACACAAGCAAAACATCACTTGAGGATTCTCTTTTATTCTACTTTATATCCTAGAACAAAAGAGTTGTAATCATCACTTGATGAAGCTATCATATAAGTGGCTAGAGAAAGATACTACATTATTCATACATAGATTGTATACTTTATTTCTTAAAAATATGTGACAATGACATGCTTTGATAGAGGTGTTATAAGGTCAATGACAATCCTCTTATTGTTTCCTCTTCAGTGATATTCACAATCATGGACTTGTCTAAGCATAATCGAATTAAGCCGCTAGCTTTTTGGTTTAAATTCTTCTATTCAACAATAGCAATTGACTTTGTTTTTGCTTCATCTTTACCACTGATAGTTGGTCATGAGTTATTGATTATTAACCACAAATCCTTATCCACCAATAAATCTTTATTTTCAATTTCTAGAGTTGGAAATCTTTGTCTAAATGCTTCTCTATCTCAACTAGCATTGACCCAACTATGACTAAGTAAATCCTAACACATATCTACAATTGAATTTTCAATCCAACCTTGGCTCTAATAGAAAATCTCAAAATTATAATCTCACCTCCGGTACCGAATATTAGAAATAAAGCTTCTAAACCTCACCTAACATAGATCTTGTCAATGGTTAGTTTGTTTGTATGGTCAATCTTGTCTCACCATGCTAGGTGATAGAGTGTGATAATAGTGAGGAAAAATCTACCAAGTGATTCATGTTAGGATTAGGGGAGCTGTAGAAAAAAGAACAAGCACAACCAGACACAATAATTCACATAGTAGAAAGGAAATGGGAAGGAGAGAGCACTCAAGAAATCACTGCTTTTTATTTTATTTTTTTAAAGTTACAATACAATTTACAATATTGTTGTATATTATTCTTACTTCTCTTTTGGCTTATTTATTAATCACTTAAATAAACATAGCAAATACAAGTAAATAAAGTCTCAATAATATATTCAATATCATGACATTACCAAAGATTTCTATCCCGTGTCTCAATAACAAGTAGAGTCATGACACCTTATTTCATGCTGTGAGACCACTTTAGTCATGATAATATGTTTCACATCTCGAGATAGCTTCAATTGTGACAATATATTTTATGTCATGAGAATAACTTGTATTGTGGCCCAAAGGATAGATCATGACTCACATATTAAGTATATCAATGATATGATAACGATGTCAATTCTTCAGGTCGTGACTTCTTTTTCCAAAGAAATTTCTTTCTAAGATTTCAAATGATGTAAGTGCAATCCTAACACTGAAGTCTGAAAAAATATTATAGGGAAATGGACACTAGTTAAAGCTTGATAGGCAACCCTTCATGTAAGATAAGGAGGAGTTATCTCTCCTTCACCCACCTCAAGAAAATGCATTTTATATTCATTGACTTAGCCTTTTTAAGGATACCAATCAATTTTATTTTTATTTGTTTTTCTTCATTTATTTTTAGAAAAAATAAAGAGAAAAAGAAAAAAAATAGATAAAATGGAGGGAAAAAAGTTGGGCAAAAAAAAAAAGGGATTAGAAATAATTTTCTCATTTGAATTTGTATTGTGTTGAAGAATATTATGTGTACAATGTGTTGTTTTCCATTTTAAAGTCAATTTCACGAAGTTAGGAAGTTGTGGAGACTTTGACATTGCTTTGCCAAAATTTGCAAGGTATTGCAAAAATACATAAAGGGTTAATCTTTTGTAACTTATTAGGATATTTTCACAAGATGTTGTGAAAATAAAGGAATGCCTCTTTTATGTACTTCTATTTACTTTGCCAAAATGTTAAGCAATTACTAGAGCTTTCTACTACCATAGGATTGTTTTTATTTCTTTTATCAAATGTTAACTACCAATGTGTCACTCTTCCTTGTGTTTATTTTAAAATTGATAGGAGAGAAGGTAGGTTGGATGCTAAATAAGTGGTAACTACCTTGATAATTTGCATACATCATTTGCACCATCAAGAATTAAAGCATCTTGAGGCTTATTTGGCAGCCTAAAAATGGTCAAAGTGTTATCAAGGTGGGTTGTAAATTCTAACACCATTTTGATTAAGAATTTATCTATACTCTTATGATTTGTAGATCTTCTTCTTTGGTCCAGCTTATTTCTTTTTATACAAAATGCCTGGTGAGAGATGACATTTTTGATGGGCTTGTTCAAGTGGTCAAAATATATTGCTTTTTTCTAGATTTCTCTTTATGACTACCTTATTTTATTATAAGTGGAAAGAGAATGCGAAGATGTAGAGAGCAACCAAGTAACCATTGCTTTCTATTATTGATATGCAATTTTTTTCAGTTATATGGAATTTCATCTTGACTGCATTGTGATGAGAAAATTTATTGCAATGAAGTCATCATGTTTTCATTGTTGTAGAACACATATTAGAGAAGTATGCTATCTTAGGGTAGGACCTCATTATCAGTAACTATGTAGCACAATTATGTGGTCACGCCTGGTTTTTAGTTTGTGTTTGATGTAGAGAGCATGTGATATATATATATAAATATATAATGATATTACTTCCTCTTTATTTTTTGTTATTATAAAATTGGGGACAATGTCACTTTGGTTATGGGAGGATAGTAGTGAAAGAAGAAGATTGTCATTTTGTGATATTTTTGTTTATTTTGTTTCCTTGTTAACTTTGTGTTGTAAGTTAAAACAAAAATAGAAAAAAAGAGAAAAGAATAAATTAGAATAAAAAAGAAAATAGAATAAAAAAGAGAGATTTTTTTTTTCATTTTCATTGCTAAGAGATTAGTACTTTGTAAATCGGGGAAGTAATTTCAACTCAAAATATGTACATTTACAGCTTGATTTTCTCTCTACTTAGATACTTTTTGTATAATAAATACTCATAAGTTGCTCAAGCAGTATGCTAAGGGTGCTTGGTTGCAGCATTTTTTATTACTAAACGATTTTTTGATATTTTAAAATTGTTTTAGCTTTTTAAATAATGTCAAATGATTATGAAAAGTACAATTACATTGAAAAACAAGCTCGTGACTGCTCTTGAAAGTTAACAAAATAATACAAACTTGGGCAGCAAAGCTACCAGAGGAATCTATGAATTGTTTTTTTGCAACATATTGAAAAAACTCCAGAACCACAATTATACTAGACTAAAGTCGAAGCTATATGCTTTAGCTGTTTAAAACACTTATAATTGTGAAATATACTCACCACTATAAATGAGAGCCAACTTTTTCATTTAGTGTTTTTTTGACATTTTTTTTATGAAACCCATAATTGAATCATAATTTCCTATTTTCTTTTTTTTTTTTTTCAATCTCCATCTTTCCCATTGTGCTTCTCTATAATCCTAGCCTAACATCCTAGGAGATTAGAATTGATTGAATTTATAGCTAGATTCTATATTTTTCTTGAAAAATGAAATAATTAGATGCAATGTCTAAGACAACAATGGTTTCAAATTTCAATTTGTGAGATTTTTGATTTCACGTAGTAAATATTAATATCTTCAAATTTCTTTCATAGAATTACTTCGGATATATATTATTTGGTATTCTAATAAAAATAATGGATGTTTATAACTAGTTCTATCATTCGGGGAAAGATATATTCTATTACGTATGATTCGATAAACTATGATGAGGGTGTGTGGATTGTGAAGTTGACTTATGAAAATCACTTACTACTACTACTACTACTACATATTTTAGGAAACTTCTTCCTAAATGCATCGATAGAAGTGTCATGTTCTAATTAGTCATAGAAATTATTTATACCAAATTCCGACAAGGTTTTCATCATATTCATTCTCTTTGTGATTCCTAGTATCCAATAAGCATCACAAGATATTCCAAAATCATCTTCGTTTTAATTTAGTAAGATATTTCAAAAATATT
Source organism: Sapria himalayana (assembly GCA_029783825.1). Lineage (NCBI taxonomy): Eukaryota > Viridiplantae > Streptophyta > Magnoliopsida > Malpighiales > Rafflesiaceae > Sapria > Sapria himalayana. The sequence goes on along the minus strand of JAREIK010002637.1, from coordinate 673,225 downwards.
ATGCAACTCATTCCTACCAACCAATATCCTTTGTGTTTCTTTTTTCCTAACTCCTATATTAAAATCATCCCCATGAATGACTCCAAAGCATTTTATTATGGGAGTTTATGTTAGCTAATCATTAATCATTCATGAATTACATACGTAAATAGTTTATGTTTACACATTGTTATTGAGCATATCTGGTCTTTCCATCCTCCCAAGCCTCACCTTCTAATTTTCTTGTTAAGTTTAATCCTAACTTTTTCCTCCACCATTTAACACCCTAATCTTCATGATTCTACCCACATGTATAATCCAACTAGTTCTCAAATCTACAATAAAACAAGGTCATGATGCAACTCGATGCTTCAAACTCTTTCCATGCTTTTGATCTCAACACCCATATGTTAATGATATCGTTGTGACTTGTCCAACCCAAAATTCATTGATAGCTAATTCATGTACATCTTATCATATTATTCTTTATATGACCAATTGAACTCAACTTCTATCATTGAAGGCCTTGATGAAATCCATATCAATGATTTTTTAGGATAAAAGATCTCTCACATCAATTTGTTTTTTTCTTATCCTTAATTGATTCAATGTTCACTATGTCCTCTCAATAAAATAAAATCTTCTTTGTATTTATAATTTGTCACACAAAAAAATGTCTATTGAATTTTTTTTTCTCAAATTTTGTAGTCAAGAACTTTCTAGTGGAAAATCTTCTTCGATGGGGGAACGGATTGAGAAGATCCCCACAAGTGGCTAATTATAAGTAGTACAAATGCAAACAATGTTGTCACCTTTTCTATATGGGGTCATTGATTCAAGTTCTTTAGTAATTTAGAATGGTAATTTGTCATTATTCTCTAAAATCATAAATAAACTAGTCAAACCTGCCATATTCTTTTTTTTTTTTGTTTCTTGTTCATTTGACGGTACATACCGATCATGCCTATCTAATAAAAGTGAATATTTATCATTAGGCAAAACTAGTTTGCAAAGTAGTGGTCCACTTGATTTTTGGGTCCCTCTCAAGTTCAATCTATTGATGGATTTATTTTTTATGTAATATTGATTAACCATTTTGGAAAATATATTTGGCTTCATCCTATATTTTAAAAATGGTATACTTACCATTTTCAATGATATAAATCCAATGTTTAATAAAATTTAATCATTATATTATTCTTGTTTACATATGGTGGTGGAGAATATACAACTCTTAAATATTTCTTAAGAATTATAATAGCTACATTTTAAAATTTAATCATTATATTATTATAGTTTAATCATATCACACATCTCAACATAATTACACTTTTAAATGACATCACAAACATATTTTTGATGCTTGCATAACACTTCTTCATCAAGCCAAACTTTCAAACTAATATTGGTCATATGCATCTTTAACCTAATTAAAATAAACTTTGTGTTTTTTAATATCTATGTTTTATACATCTAAAACAATAGGAACAAATAAATTTGAACTCAAATGTTTCCTATGTATTTTTGTTGGTCATTCATTACATAAAAGTTATTATTTTTCTCTTAATATAAAAAGTCAATAAATTTACACATCTCACTTATGACTTTCGATTTCATGAATAATAGAGAAGTTCAAGTCTACCAACAATTGATTATAATTTTGTTGTTAGAAATTTAATGGAAGACTAAATTTTTTTTAATGTGGTCAGAAATGTGATGTGATGAGCATGTTGGGGGATAAAAGCAAACCCATGAAAGTGAACAACATATTTCCCACATAGATTCCCAAAATATCTAGAATGTCATTTTGGGTTTCTACGGAAATACCTACAAAGAAGGCGTTTGATTTGGAGGGTTTGCATGAAGTCCTAAAGCTAAATAAAATTCCTTGATAGCTTTTAATAAGATGCAAATAGAAGCAACATTTTCTTTTGAGAATACCATCCAATACTCATTGAACATTAGGTGTTAGATATGAAATTCAAGACACCCAAAGTGAAAAGAAAATTTTGAGCTAGAACTAGCTTTGTTTATTAAGCATGAAAGATATTCCATGATTATGACAAACAAATAGGAGAAAGGGGATCACAATGTCTATGCCATCTTCTTCATTTAAAGAATCCATAAAGGTGATCATTCATGAAAATTGAAAAGTTAGTAGAGGATAAACATTCATAAACCACCTCAAAGGTAGTCATGAAGAGATTTATAGAAATACCCAAGTGAAGATAGGTGTCATAATAAAGTTTCAATCATAGGGGAAGAAGAAGAAGAAATATATGAAAAAGAAGAAGGAATATAAGAAGAAAAAAAAGAATAGTAATAGGAGGAAGAACATGAGGAGAACAAGAAAGAAGATGATTAAGAAGTTGAAAAAGAGAAAAAAAGAACAAGAGAAATAGAAGAGAAGAAGAAGAAGAAGAAGAAGAAGAAGAGTAAGGACATAAAGAAGAAGAGAAGAAGAAAGAAGAAGAAAAGAAAGAAGAAAAGAATGAAGAATAAGAATATAATGATGCTGATGAAGAAGTATGGGGAAAAAGAAAAAAAAGAAAAATATGATAATAATGATGATGATAATGAAGAAGAAGAAAGATGTGGGCATAATGATAATGATGAAGAAGAAAAAAAGAAAAATAAGAAAAGAAGAATAAGAAGAGCAAGAAAAGAAAGAAGAATAAAAAGAAGATGATAATATTTATGAACCAGAAAAAGAAGAAGAAAAAGAAGTGGAAGAAGAAGATATAAAAGAAGTGAAAGAAAAGTGGAAGTATAAGAAGAAGAGAAAAAAAAAGAAAAAGATTAAAAAGAGGAAAAAGAAAAAGAAGAGGAAGAAGAAAAAAATAAGAAGAAGAGAAGAAAGTGGAAGAAGAAGAAGAACAAGAAGAAGATGATATTTATTAACAAGAAAATGAAGAATAACAAGAAAAAAAAAGTGAAAGAAGAAGAAGATAAAAAAGAAGAAGATGAATAAGAGAAAAAAGAAGAAAAAGATAAAGAAGAGAAAAAAGAAGATGAAGAATAATAATAATAATAATAATTAGAAATCGAAGAGGAAGAGGAAGAGAAAAGAAGAAATAAGAAGAATAAGAAAAAAAAAAATAAAATGAAAAAAAAAGATAAGAAATAGAAGAAGACAAATAATATATATATATATATATATATATATATATAGATAACAAATGGATGGATAGATAGATTAACAAATGGATGGATAGATAGATTAACAAATAGATAGATAAAAAAAAATATAGATAGATAGATAAATAGATAGACAAATATATATGTAGATAAATAAATAGATAAATAAACAGATTGATAAATAGAGGCAAATAGATAGACAAATAGACATACTATTAGATAGATTGATAGACAGAAAGATAGATAGATAGAAAGATAGATAGACAAAAAGATAGATAGAAATTTAGATAGATAGATAGACATATAGAATTATATATATATATATATATATATATATATATAAACAAATGGATAGATAGATAGACAAATAAATATATAGGTAGATTGATAGATATATAAATAGACATACAAATATATAGAGAGATAAATAGATATATATATATATATTTATAATGATAGATAGATAAATAGATAAATATATACTCAGATAGATAGATATATAGATAATCATATATATATAGATAATTTGATATATATATATATATATAGAATGATAGATAAATATATTGATAGTTAGATAGATAAATAGTTAGATAGACTGATATATAGATTGATCGATAAATCATTAGATTTTTTAGCTAGGTAGATAGATAGATGGATAGATAAATACATTTATAGATAGATAGATTAATAGTTAGATAGACATAGATACTTAGATAGATAGATAGAAAAATAGTTAGTCAAATATATACATAGATAGACACACACACACACACACACACAAGCTAATAGATAATAGATAGATAATTAAGTAGATAGATAGATAGGAAAATTAAAAAGATAGGTTCGTAGGTAGGTATGTAGGTAGTATGTAGGTAAGTAGGTAGATATATAGATAGATAGATAGATAAAACAGATAGATAGATTGATAAAAAAATAGATATTCAAACATATTGACAAATAAACAGATAGTTAGTTAGATAAATATATAGATATAAATATGGATAGATAGACAAATAGATAGATAAATAGATTCATAGATAGACAAATAGATAGATAAATAGATTCATAGATAGACTTATAGGTAGATAAACAGATAGACAAATAAACAAATAAATGGATAGATAAACATATAGACTAATATTTAGATAGAAAAATTGGTAGATAGACAAATAGAGAGATAGATAGGAAGATAGATTGATAGCCAGATAGATATACATATATACAAATAGATAGATACACAAATAAATAGATTGATATACAAATAAATAAATAGATAGATATATAGACATATAGATAGTTAGACAAATATATAAATAGATATATAGACATATAAATAACTAGATAGGTATATATATTGATAGACAAATAGATAAAGGTATATTGATAGATAAACATATATAGATAGATAGATAGATAAATAGATAGATAAATAGATAAATAAATAGATAGATAAATAGATATATAAACAAATAAATAGAGATATATAGATAGACAGATAGATAGATACATTTAGATAGACAGATAAATATGTAGATAGATAGAGATGTATTGATAGATATAGAGAGACAAATAGGCAAATAGATAGATATGTAGATATGTAAATAGACATATAGAAAGTTAAAAAGACTAATAGATAATTAGATAGATAGATAAATAGTTAGATTGATAGATATACACATAGGCCAATAGATAGACAGATAATCAGATAATTAGAAAAATAGATAAATAGAAAGATAGGTAGATAGACATGTATACAAACGACTGATAGATAGATAGATAGACAGATTAATAAATTGATAGATAAATTGACATATAGATTTATAGATAGTTAGACAGATAGATAAATAGACAGATAAATAGATTAATAAATTGATATATTGATTGACATATAGATTTATAGATAGATAGATAGACAGATATACAAATCTATAGTTAGAAAGATATATACATAGACAAATAAATATATAAAAAAATATAGACAGATAGGTAGATAGATAGATAGATAAATAGACAGATAAACAGATACATATAGACATATAAATAGATAAAGAGAAATACATATAGACAAAAAGATTAATAAATTGATTGAAAATTAGAGAAATAAATAGATAGATAGATACATAGATATATAGATAAATAGACAGACAGATAGATACACAGATAGATAGATAGATAGATAGACAGATAGACAGACAGATAGATAGACAGATAAATAGATAAATAGATATACATATAGATAGATAGACTGACTGACAGATAGACAGACAGACTGACAGATAGACATATAAATAGATAGAGAGAAAAAATAGATAGACACTTAGATAGATTGACAAATAGATAGACAGACAAATAGATAGATAGATAGATACACACACACACACACACACACAAATATAAATATAAACATATAGATATATAGACCATTTAGATAGATAAATATATAGACAGACAGACACATGCACACACACACACAAATAGATAGATTGACAAATAGAAAAATAAATATATACATAGTTAGATATATGAGTAGATGGATATATATATATATAGACTGATAGATACATAAACATATAGATAGATAAATAGATACAGATAAACAGATAGAGAGATTAATGGATTGAGAGATAGATAGATAGACAAATAAATAAAGAGATAAGATAGATATAATAATTAATAGATACATAGATAGATAGATAAATAGATAAATAGACTGATAGTTAAAAAATAAATACTTTGAAAGAAAGATTGATAGATAAATAGATATAAAGATAAATAGATTAGTTGATAAATATATAGATAGATAGATATATAAATAAATACACACACACTCACACACATACATATTAATAATTAGACATGTAGATAAATAAATAAATATATAGAGAGATAGACAAAAAGATAGATAGATAAATAGATAAATAAGTATATCGATATGTAGATAGATAGGTAGATAGATATATAGACAAATAGATATATAGATAGTTAGATTGAAAAATAGATATATAGATAGTTTGATAGATTGACAAATAGATAGATAGACATATCAATAAATATATAGATAGATAAATAAACATATAAATAGATAGATATATAGATAGATAAATTGATTGATTGATATATAGATAGATAAATTGATATACAAATAAATAAATAGACAGATATGCATATATATTGATTGAGATATAAAAAGATATAAAGACAGACATATAGATAAATAAATATAAAGATAGATAGATAGAGAGATATATGATAGATAGATAAATAGATAAATAAATAAATGATTGACATATATATATATATATATATATATATATATATATATATATATATGTAGATAGATAGATAGCTAGGTAGATATATAGAAGGTTAGATAAAATACCGAGATAAAGAGAGAGATAAAAAGACATAAATTTAGATAGATAAATAGATAGATAGATAAATATGCAGAAAGATAAAAAGATTGATAAATAAATAGCTAGGTAAGTAGATAGATGAATATATAGATAAATAAAAAAATAGATAAATAAATAAATAAATAGGTAGGTAGGTAGGTATGTTGATAGATAGATAATAGTAGATAAACAGATAAAAAGATAAATAGATATACTTATAAATATATATATATAGATAGTCATATAGATATAGGTAGATAAATAAATAAATAGATAAATAAATAAAAAGATAGACAGATAGATAAATTGAGAGATAGACTGATAGATAGACATATATATAGATATATATATACAAATAGATGGATTTATAGATTGATAGATAGATAAATATATAGATAAATAGACAAATAGATAGATAAGGAGATTGATAAATTGATAGAGATATAGATAAACTTATAAATAGATAGTTAGATATACAAATAAACTGATATATAGATAGATAAAGAAATAGACATATAGACAAATATATAGATTGAAAGATAAAAAAATTGAAGGTTACATAGATAGATACATATATGGATAGACAGATGAACAAAGAAATAGATAGATAGATTCATAAATAGATAGCTAGGTAGATAGAAAGATAAATATATAACTTGATATATAGATAGATAGATAAATTGATTGATGAATAGATAGATTGGTAGATATGTAGATAAGTAGATAGATATATGGATATATAAATAGATAGATAGATAAATAGATATATAGATAGGTTAACAGATAGACAAAATAGATAAATATATAGCTATAGAGATAGACAAATAGAGAGGTAGGGAGAGATAGTTTGATAGATATATAGACATATTGACAGATAGATTGATATATAGATAGACAAATAAACTAATAGATAAATTGATATATGAATAGATAGACAAATAGACAGATTGACAAATTGACAGATACAAAAATATATAAATAAATAGATAAATAATTAGATAGATAGACAAATAGACAGATAGATAAATATATAGATAGATTGACATATATATAGATTGATTAATATATAGATAAATATAATGATAAATATATAAATAAATATGTAGATAGATATATACATCGATAAATAGATTGACTAATTAACAAATAATTAGATAGACAAATAAATTGGTATATGGAAAGATTGAAATAGTGACATTAAAAGAGAGATTGATAAACAAACAAAAGATAAATAAATATAGATGTACTTAGATATATAAATAAACAAATATATAGATAGATAGATTCACAAATAGATTGATAGATATGTAGATACATGGATAGATTGATAGATATATAGATAATTAAGTAGGTAGATAGATGAATAGATATAAATATATATAGATAGATAGATGGATATATATATAGTCAGACAGATAGATAGATATATATATATATATATATATATATATATACATATGTAGTTAGATAGATAAATAGAAAGATAGATAAATAGATAGATAGACAGATAAATAAATAGTAGATAGACAGATAGACAAATAGATAAATAAATGAATAAATAAATAAATAAATAAACAAATAATTAGATAGATACACAAATAGATAAATAGATAGGAATACATACAAATAGACAAATACACAAATAAGCATATAAATAGATATATAAGTAGATAGGCAGAAAAGCAAATAGACAGATAGAAAAATAGGCTGATAGGAAAATATACAGATAAACAGATATACAGATAAATCAATAGATATATAGATAATTAGGTAGATAGCTAGATGAATAGATATAAAGATATATATGTAGATGGATATATATATATATATGGATAGATAGATAAAAAAATAGATAGATAGATAGATAAGTATGTACATATATAGTTAGGTTGATAGATAAATATAAATATAGAAAAATAGATATATAAACATATAGATAAAAAGATAAATAGACAAATAGATAGACAGATAGATAAATAGTTAGATAGCTAGATAAATAAATAGATAAATAAATAAATAAACAAACAAATAGATAGATAGACACATAAATAGATAAACAGATAGACACACATACAAATAGACAAATACACAAAGGACATGTAGATAAATAGATAGGTAGGTTGGATAAACA